>JAKVQZ010000017.1:0-198651 GCA_030463055.1 Lizanozyma gosingica | reverse complement strand
AATAGTAATAGTAATAGTAATAGTAATAGTAATAGTAATAGTAATAGTAATAGTAATAGTAATAGTAATAGTAATAGTAATAGTACTAAAATATATACTAAGTATAATGTAATACAAGCAATACACTAAATCATACATCACTAGAAGTACGCCATCCACAACGTATCAGCAGCAGCCAAATTCCTCGGGCTAACAGCTTGGGAGATCAATTCCAAGATGTTCTGAGTACTAATAGAAGGCCCAGACGAAACATGTCCCATCTGCAAGACCCTCTTGATAATGAGATCCACATTCATACGAACAATATCCTTCAACTGCTGAGGCTGAGGAATAGGACGAGGTGGATCCTGCTGGGTGCACCAAGAGTAGGCTTCGTCTCGAACAAAGAGTGTCAAGTATTGCTCCAACTCAGATTCAGGCTCAGTCAACGCACGGCCAATGCACAAAAGGTTAACAGATAAAATACCCTCCATACCAACTTCGCCAATCAACTTCTGAATATTAGGTGTCAATCTGAAGGGAACCAACTCAGGGTTGTGGAATAATGGGGCAGCACGTCCGCCATTCGAACCGTCCAAGGAAACATTCTTGGTGCCGACTTTACTGGGCAACATTTCAGATGTGAAGACAGAACCTGATCCTTTGTTGATGTGGATCTTGGCAGGTTGTCTGCCGTTGACACACATCATATATGTTGTAAAGATAAAGGAAGCATACAGCGAAGTAAATTGCTTTCTGAACAACCAGAAATCCTCAAAGTTGGGGTACAATTCCATGAAGTAATTCTTCATCACCGTCGAAGGAACAAGCAACGATTGAATTGCACTTAAAATCTCCACTCGAATGCTCATGATGTCAGGTTTAGGTAAACGAGGATCAAATGCAGCACGAAGCTTATCAACGGTGTAAACAAATGGCTCATCACGGCTCTTGCCATTCTTGCGGCAGTAGTCCTCATAAATCTTTTGCATTGAAACGTTCTTAACATCGTCATTAATGATCCGGATATGTGGAGACAATGGTACAGCAATTGGAAGCGTAAACTGAATGTGACGACGACGAGTTTCAACCTTGCGCTTGAGAGTATCGCTGAAAATACGGTAAAGTTGGAAAAGATTCTCTTCCCGACGACAGTGTCTCGCTGCAGGGAATTGCACGGCAAACACATGTGTCGAACCATCATTACCACGAATCTGTAATCTCTTGTAGCACGCACTTGACCCGCGAGCAAGTTGAATAGTGGGCAAAAATCGCTCAATCTTGATGAAGTGGGAGTTATTGTCCTTATTTAACAAATATTGACCAGGAACTTCAATCTCCTCAAACTTCTGATGATGGAATTCACTCAAATGTGGACACAAGTTCTCCAAATTGACCTCCGAGAAACGTCTGTCCAACTTGTCTTCTAATCTGTCTCTCCATTTACGAAGCTTGGTAATGTATGTTTTCAAGTTAGGCTTGCCCACAACAAGATCTCTTTCAAATTCAGCCCTAATCTGTTTGGGTAACACTGTTTCGGCAAATCTGGTGATATTAGCTTCAGTCACAGGA
The DNA here is from genome assembly GCA_030463055.1 of Lizanozyma gosingica. Taxonomy (NCBI): domain Eukaryota; kingdom Fungi; phylum Ascomycota; class Pichiomycetes; order Serinales; family Debaryomycetaceae; genus Lizanozyma; species Lizanozyma gosingica. The sequence goes on along the minus strand of JAKVQZ010000017.1, from coordinate 197,100 downwards.
GGCAACTTAGCATCGTCCTTAGGGTTACCTAATCTGTTAAGATATTGAACTCCATCGTTCAATAACGCAATGCAGAGCCTGTAAGCATCCTCATCGGCAGTACATTTAAATCTTTGGTTGATTTGATCCACCAAAGATTCCAATGAGAGTGCTAACAAAGGATAAGCCGTTTTAAGAATTCCCATAATTTCTTCCACATGTTTCCAGGCTTGTTTCATAGCTTCATGGTTCGATTCAATACCTGTCGCAGGTTGAGCCTTGGCAATTGTACTACCGGGCTGGGTTGGTGATTGACTTGTGGCTTGTGCCTTGGGACTGTCGGTATTAACGTTGCTTGGAGTCTTACCATCTTGAGGCGAAGTCGTATTCGCACCTCCATTGCTCTTATCATCAGATAATGGTTTGGAATCTGAAGCTGCGGCGGTTGAAGAGTTACGTGCTGCAGATAATTCAGCGAGTTGTCTTTGCTTAGCAGCGTATTCTTCCTTCGTTGTACGAAGTTGGAAATGCAATGCCTGTGGATAACTCTTAGCAATACGAATAAGGACTTGTCTGGCTAACCGCGCTTCCTTATGAGAAAGAGAGCTCAATAACTGTGGGATAAACGTTATCCAATACCATACAGATACCTCACCACGGAAGTCATCAAATGCTTGCGCGAGTCTTCCGGACGCGTCGTCCAAGCTAATAAGCCACAAGATACGAGCCAAAAGCTTTCTAGTCTTACCATTCTTGTACAAACCAGCAGCTTGCAAGTAACAACTAATGGCATTGTTGGCATAAACCATATCATTTGGATTCTCCTTGAATCTGCGGTCGTTGAAAACACCCCATTCTGCCCAAGCTTTGGGGAAGTTAAGATCGATTTGAACAGATGTTGCAAACATTTTGTTTGCTTCATCCTTTTGATTCAATTTATTCAAAAACATCCCCTTCAAAGTAAAGAATTCTGCCTTTTGTTGTGTAGCGAAGAAGACCATATTTAGTACTGCTGATCACATCTAAACCTGTTGTCAATTCATTGGCATTCTGGTAATGACATTTCACTTGTTCCTTCAACTTTAAGAATGCTTCCTGGATTTCAATATTTGGCAATTGATAAATTCTGGAAAGCTGGTTGACACAGACATCAGGCATATTATGCTTTCTAGCAACATGTGCAAATCTGTTAATGACCCAAGCTATTTCATGGAAGCCTCTGTAAGCGTAAGAATTCACATTCCCACCATTCGATTGTTGGAGCATAGGAATAAAAGGCATGTATACCTTATTGATTACCTGGAAAGCGTGTTGTCTCCAGGTCACCAAGTCATTCCAGATATTGATGTCATCCCAAATATTTGGCAAACGTTCTCTCCAAACTTGCAACACTCTCTTCAATTCTTGAGATTTCATATCCAAATTGTTGACAGTAGTACCTGCCAAGCTTGAGTAAACTTGACTAGCTTCCATAAATTCGACATATTGCTGGAAAGTATGCAATAATGGAATATGCGCATCGGTGAATCTACTAGGCAAGGCATGCCACTTCCGTAAAGCAAGTTGAATGCCTTCATCGCAAAGCTTAGAAAGGTCTTGCAAAGTTTCCTTTTCCTGGCCAAAGCCCTGCAAACAAAGGAAAGTCTCGAATACTTGACGACGTGGAGTTGGAACATCCATAACATTCTTCACAGTTTGATCGAGTGTTTCCCTATCAGTATTCCAATCAGCAACTCTCCACCCACATTCAAGCAAAAGATCAGAAAAACCTTCATGCTTTGCGAGCTCAGTCAACACATCCCAGTGTTGCAACTTTTCGGCACACAAGATCCAATTATCTTCCCAAAGAGCATATTCAGACTCACCATATGGTAGAGCACCACTCCGAGCCTTGATCTGCGCAGTTTCATAAAGTTGTTGAGCCCTATCCCAAAGACCAATTTGTTCAAACGATAAAGCAGCTATTGTTTCTGAATACTTAGCTCGTCTTCTCCACAATCCGTAGAACATATCATCCTCCTTTAATTGAGCGTATAACTTAGCCAATGCATCCTGTGTAACAGCCCTAACGTCAGCGTTACCATTCACTGATTGGTCACTTATACTTTCTAGGAGATTAATACCCTGTGACCAAGCATCAAAGTTAGATGCTAGACACTCAACTGCAAATGGAGGTAACTGAAGTTCATCACATTTAGAAATGCCCTCAAGAAGAGATTGGATAACATTTGGTCTGCTATTGATTTGTCTGATATGGTAATCCTTGGAAAGCAAAATCACTAAAAATCTAGTGAAATCCAAGTGTTCTGATCTAGAAAGCGACTTGAATGCAATAGGGAACAAGACTGACCATGTGCGATCAATTGCATGACTACTTTGGTAGAACATATCAGTAAGTGGTTCGATTAAATCGTTCGACGTCACAGTCAAAGTCTTCAAGAATGCATTATGCTTATCAAGTAGTTGTTGCAATTCTGTTTCTTTACCCGTTTCCACATCCATGCTATCCTGGTCCTTCGACTTAACATCGTAAGGGAAAGCCGTCAATGGTGCCAACTTAAATTCACTATCCACAAGCTCAAGCTCATAATTTTGTTCAAAAGAACCAAAGAGCAACTGAATTGCTTGGTTGAGCCATGGATAATCAGCTAAATACTCCCAATTTTGTTCTCTGATAACGTAATAAAGTCTCTTTCTGATATCGCGTTCCAAACTGTTGTTCAAAATTGACATAAGCTTACGACGAATGTCAACGTAAGCTGAGCGTGTTCCAACTAAAAATGGTTGCTCCATACGGACAGTAAGCTCAGTGCAACTGAAGGTATCATCCTCGAAAATGTCGATAATAATTTGATAGAATTCTTTCGATAGTGAGGGCTCACCTCTGATTTCAAATACCATCATCTTCGCCAAAATACTGGCCTTTTCTTTAGTAGTTGGAAACAAATCAGTTCTTGAAAACACCCATTCTTTCACAATCTTAATAATCTTTTCCAAAGTATCCTTATCCAATGAACGTTCAATTAACTGCGCAAGTAAGGACAAAAAGTAACGCCTCTGATCTCCAAGACTACTAATTCTCATAGAACACAAGTTGAGAATTTTCTCCAAAAGCTTTGTAGTCATTTTCGCTTCAAACTCAGAATTGTACGAATCCAGTGACAGAGATTGCATGCCATTATGGGTAATTGCAATGTGATCCTTACAAAGCTTGCTGAATGTCTTCATGAGTAATGGCAACAAAGAATTTAAAGTCGATGGTCTAGAATTAGCTAACGTCCATGACAAAGCTACCCCCGCTGCAACGGAAGGTGTCTCTGGTAAGTCTTCAGACACAGTAGTGACCAAAAGTTGCACAAATTCTTGAGCCTCATCATCTTCGTCCTCTTCTGAAATCTTCTTTACATTCATTGCATTCAAAATGATCATCAAAACCCTTTGCAAGACTTCCTGGATATCATGATTATCTGACTTAATGCATTTCGTCAAAAGCTTTTGCAAGTATGCTATGTTGGAATGGATCCAGTCAGCGCTCTTCCATTCCAAGACAACACCTAACACTTCTAATGCATTCAAGCAATACCCAAGGCCATTGCCATTGTTCAAATCATTTGGTAGCAAAAACTTTTCAAAGAATGAAAGCTTGACGTTTATTTCTGGCCAGAAATCATTGCTGAGTAGGTCATTCAAAACACCCAAAGCTTTTTGACCTAATTCACTTTCAGAAGCTCTTTGAGGGCTAATGCAAACGTATCTAATCAAAAATGTCACGCAAGCTTCTCTCTGACCGAAAGGAATGCTGTAATCTGGTGACGTTGTAAAATCACTTTCCTCAATGTCTATATCCTCGTTTTGGTTGGAGGATTCTTGCTTCAATTCCTTTGCCTTTCTAGCCCACTTCAAAATAAGTTCGGCCAATTCAATAGCTAGAACTTGATTTTCCACCGCCGGGTTAGCAAGAATTGTAAGCTTACCCATTGCCGTAATAATGTTTGGGATGAAGTGCTCTCTTGCAACAAAGAAAATATCAGGATGCTGCACTATGAAGTGGTAAACATTCAAAACTTGCGTGACATTAAACCCATCTTCTGAAATGACTCTACGAGGCCACTTTAACCAACTGATGGGAGATCCTGACTCTGCCATTCTTTTTGGCATCACTGGAGCTAAAATATTCAAGGCTTGTTCAACCAAATGTCTTGAGTCAGATTGATGTGTTCTCAACAATGCAACAAAAACTTGAGTTGCAAGCTTGGATGGTGTCTCATAGGCAGCTATGAAATATGAGGTTGTCACATACGCGACCTGCTTAGATATGCTATCTTCCAATTTAATATAGTTCCAACTGAACTTAATAATGTCTTTACGGAAATCACTTAAGTAATCTGGTACCCACTTCAACAACACTGCAGTAATTCGAAGCAATTCAAACCGTAAGCTATCCAACTTCCCAGAGGAATGATCAGTGATAATATCATTTGTGGATTTCCAAACGTTATCACAAAACGTTTGCAACCACTCTGGAATGCGATCACGCTTGAGGATTCTGTCCAAATTACCCTTATCAACTATCTCAAAGAGTAATATGGGGAGTAGAACCTTTTTGCAAATATAATTCTTAGTTGCCAAGCAGTTCTCAGAGTCTGTAATAGCTTGAACACTCTTCACCAAGTATGATTCCTTTATTGAAACATCATCAGATGTAACAATCGAATTATAAACGTAGTCATCAAGTTCGCTGGGTACTCCAATATTCAACTTTGAAAGTCTTCCAATCATTGTGAAAAGTAAGTCCTTATCCTTGGGATTTCTCTCTAAGTAACTAACCATCATCGTTTGCAATTTATTGACCGATTGCTCCGTTTGAAAGTGAATTCCAGTTACCAAAGGAGCCTTCTTCCGAATGCGTTCAATTGCTGGAATGAAGGATTCTAACTTTTCCAACTTATCAATCTGAGAGTCAAACCATTCTGGATCATACTTGATTAATGATTCAAACAAGTCAACAGTATTTGCAAATTCTATAACCTTGACTTCGTCAACAGTTTCATTTGAGATCTTGTCAAAAATTTCACCGAGCTTACTTCTAGCGACAGATCTCAAATTTTCACAATTTTCAAGTCCCGACATGTATGCCAACATATTACCCAATTTTCTGTTATTGTAATTGGACATGAAGTAATCCAAACAGTTTTCGGCGAATCTATTCAAATACTTAGAAACTGGCTCTCTAAAGGGAGAGCTTTGATGACGGTATAAATTACCTTCCAAGTATTGAAGAGTATTGATGATCTTCTCCATGAAACTGTCAGCCTTGGGAGGCAACAAGTGGAAAATATTGAGAATAGACAGAACAATTTGGACAGTGTGATTGTTTTCCAAGTCCTGAACCGAAATCTGACTCAAGGTATTGACCTGTGCCCATGCCATCAAATGGTCCAAAAGTTTCTTTCCAATTTCAACTCTAAAGTATGAAATCAAAAGCTCCAAAAGCTTGGCCAATGCCTCAAGTCCTGACAATGTCAACTTTTTATGGTCTGACAAATTCATGAGCATAGGACGAAGACCATTTTGAAGTAATTCCTTAGGAAGTTTAGCATTCTCTTTCAAACTGGCCTTCAAACCTTGATGAGCCGCATTAATAATCTCCGTAGACTTATTACAAAGCGCCTTGAAGAATACTCCCAAAATCCGAATTCTGGCTTCTGCCAATGAACCAAGCGAAAAGTCAGGTCTGGTCAATGCCAATGCAAGCAATTTAATACAAGCTACTCTAAGTTGTATCAATTGCTGAGATGTTCTGTACTCGTAAAGACGATGTACATTGGCCAACGATTCATCATCAGCATCCACTAAAGCTAGTGCTTCAAGTAAAAGACGGTTAAGTTCTTCATTAAACGTTAAGAAAGTATTTTCAAGGTTCAAACAGAAGGTTATGGCATCTAAGTTTCCAATCTGCATTGGGAAAGGCAAAGCTCTCAAGGGCTTACCAAAGATAGGTGTTAAAAGGAGATGTTTGCAGGGGCTCATCATGGTCACGATTGGAACTCCAGTTGTCTCGCTTAAAACACCCAATGCCTCTCTGGACACTTCTCTGACCAACGGATTAGCGCTTGCTAAATCATAAACAATTGCCCCAATGATAGTCTGGAATGGTTTCTCCAAAATAGTCTCTTGTGTTACACCTCTGTTGCATTCACGCAATACCTTCAATACCAAATCTTTTGCCATATCAGAAACTTCAAAAGCAGCATTGCTAGGGGTATCACGAATTGTAAACACAATTGCCCTGACCAATTCAAACTGTCTTTTGAAAAACCAAGAAGAGGGAATATTCATATCTTCAAACATGCACTTCAATCCTAAAATGCCACCTAGTTTTGCGCCGAAGAATTCATTGTAGCATGAATGAGTCAATTTATAGAATAATGTCCGGAAAAATGGCGAGTATAACGCATTCTCTTCTGAACCGAATAACGTTGTGGCTGTATTGAAGATCAACTTTATGACTTCGCAAGCTTTATCTCTCACTTCTTGATTCCAAGAGCTCAATGCAAAAATTAAGGCATTCAAGAAAGTAGTATCATTGATGTATGCCTTCCCTTCATTGTCATTAACAGAAAATGGTCTTTCTTTCTTGATTTTATCTATCACTGAAGTGGATACATGAGAAATGACAAAGTGATTTGCAACACCATCAATAAGTTCGGATGTGTCCTTTTTTAATTCAGGAATAGATATAGCAAAGAATAACATTTCCAAAAGCTTTTGGAACAACTTCTGCTGTAAGTCTAACTTTTCCACATCTTTAATATCTGAAGGATCTAACTGCAGAATGCCTTCATCAGGTGTTTCCAGCTTTAGGTATCTCACACAATGAGTGACGTATTCGGCAAAGTCGTTTGGAATCGGTGTGGTGTCTATGAATAATTTCATGATGTTAGACAAATAGTTAAATGCACTAATCCGGTAGTGTAATTTAACTCGGGGATCTTCTAACAATTTGATGGCCGATTCCACGCCTGGTGTAATCGAAACTGGTACCTTACCGTCTAAACCGTATATCAGAAACAAAGCCTTCACTTCTTGATTTAATTCTGATTCCACTTTCAAATTGGAAATGGGTTTAAAATGTTTATGGTTTCTGCCACCAAGTTTACCCAAAATACGGATGGTGGTATGCGAATGCTGGTGATGATATGGAATTGGTTGTAAATGCTTCCAAAGTGCGGCCATGAATTCATCAAGTACGGGCTCAATCATAGGGTCAAAGTACTCCGCAGTTAAATTGTCAACACATAATTCAAAAGTTCTTAACCCTTGACTGACCAAGTCCTGTGATCCATTCAACGCATAAACAAGAGGCCGGGTCAAATAATTTAAATGGGGAACAAGTACTGAAAGTCTAACCGGTATGGTAAGACATAATTCGACGTAGATATCCCTTTCATAAGATCTTCTAGCATTGACAATCATTTTATTTAAGGTTTCCAATAAGACTGGCAAGATTGGCATGATTTCTTTGTACAAATTCTCAAATCTTCCATTGCTGATTGAGCGGAAAAGAATTCTTACCAAATAGGAATAGACAATTGGCTCTTCGGTTTTGGTGGAAAGCTTCAAGGACTCTAAGACCAAATAATTTAAGTGGGGAAGGATGACAGCCTCATTCTGAGTTGGAAACAAGTTCACAGACATAAAACATAACTTGAACAAACGGATCAAGATGTTTGACTTCACAATGTCCAGTTTCCCTAAATCCTCTAAGTGAGAGCGTAAGAAACTTATAAGAATACCAGAAAAGTTTGCAGAAGTGACTTCACTTGCAAGGAAGAATTGTGGCAAATAAAGCAATGCAGTGTTGTCTAACATAGATTCAAACAAGAATGGCAATTCTGCATGAACAATTTCATTGAAAGCAGCTGGCTCAATATTCATAAAGATTGTTGCAAATATCTCCATCAAATCTTTTTCCTCCTTGGACGAGGTAATTACTAAACTTGGTCCTCCTGTTGAAAAATCAATAGCTTTTCCCAGAGGTGGAGCAGGCTTTGGACGAACCAGAAAGAATCGAAGACAACTTACACCACCTCTAAATAATAAGCGCAAGATATTCACTTCCTCGTAAGAAGTTATTCTGGCAGTATCATTCCATTTCTCAGTCATGGGATTATCTGTTAGCTGAGGGGGCACAGGAGGGTTACAATTTTTCAACCCGAAAATGACTGACTTCAAGAATGTCATTAAGGTTCTGAATAGATATCTGGCATCCTTCAATAAATCAGTATTAGAGTTTTGAGGGAAGCTAGCTATGGGAGAATATTCATCCAAATTGAACATCCCAACGTACTCTTTCTCGGAAAGTTCATCTTCTTCAGTTTTGACCTTTGCTCCATCCTCCTTGCTTTTCTCATCACTAACATCAATGTCATCATCGCCATTGAAATCCTTCATTTCAGTATCCTTCTCTTCTGTCTTTTGTCCATTCTCTTGCTTTACATCTTGAAGAAGTTTCCTTGATGAAAAACGATGAATAGCCTTCTGGCCCTCAATATCACGAGACTGCTTCTTTTTCTCGAACTGTTTGTGCTTTGCAATAATGTAATCGTACTTTCGATTCAAGCTCTGGAACCTCATGGCATATGCGTCTATAATAAACATGAATAATTGTCTTCCTTCTGATTTGTTTGGAAGTTTCATGATTCTGTCTACCAAGTTCAAAAGCAACTTGGCACTCATAATTTGTACTGTCAAAGCCAACGAATCGTCCTTGAGCAAATTGCAGTATATTATAACAGTAGACCATATTTGCTCTGGCGTTAATTCATTTCTGACGTTATGAATGAAGTCAGCTACTGTTGAATATGCCAATGGTCTTAATGTTTCGTAGGAAGTTAAGCCTTCTCCAATAAGAACTTTCTCATCGAATAATAAATCTATCTTTGGGATAAACTGGGTACGGAACGAAGTCGACAATATGTGTCTAGTGGCATGCAAAAGCTCTTTTCTTGCTACTGATAACTCTGCAGGGCAATCTTGAAGTAACCTGAGGATCACATCTGGAATAACCTGAGCCTGTGTCAGTGAGAGGTGTTGGTTAGCCAAGTTTCTTATGAAAACATAGGCCAAAAAGGACGCTGCTTTGACCTGGCCGAGAATAAAGTCACTGTATGCCTGTCTATTCTTTATTTTTGGTGATATCGAGTATACGCGGGGATTGGTGTTAATTGCATCTGAAGATGCCAAAGAATTTTGTGCTTGCTGTTCTCTGTAACTTTTTTGGGCATCCACTTGTAGCTGGAGTAAATCGATGATTCGAGGAAGGAATTCAGGTAACGATGTGGCCACCAAAGACTTGTACGATGAGTATAAAGACACCATGGTTATAGGACATTCGGCCAAGGTTTTGAACGAGAACATTGCCTTGTTCAAAGTCTTTGACGAGTTCTCATCTGTAAAGGTTGGCGGTGATAATTCGCGTTCAGAGGTACTGTTCTCACCACCTCCTGGAGCCAGAGCATCGGCCCCACTGCCACTGCTAGATGAGAACGTATCCTGCACCGTCTGAGGCATGTTTTTGTATATAGTGTTGATGATTTCGACAAACGGCCCTACTTTGTCAGCCAAGTTAGGTTTGTAAGCCTTGTGCAAACTCGTGATGATCTTCATACAGAGCACACCGTTTTCTTCATTTTCCTCCGCCAACACCTCAATCAACGAGTCCAAGATATCGGCAGCATATGGCTGGAAAATTTCGTTCATAATGGACCGGTGGATGATCTCCAAAATGGAGTTTCTCAATTTGTGCTCGGGCGACTGGTTGGCCAAGCTGACGGGCACCGTCTTCAACCGCTCCAAGAACAACGGAATCAAGTTCTTAAGGAAGTACTTGTACTCTGCAGCGCCATTGAACGTCTCTATCATGTCCAAGAGCTCGGAAAGCACAGAGTGCGCCAGCTTGTAGTCGTCTGGCGACTCATTGAGCCTTGTGACAAAAGCGTCGAGTTGGATCGTGTAAGACATTGTCAAACACTTCTGGCTTGTTCCTAGCTGCTGTTTGCCTATCCTACACGTGGGGAACTTATCTATTAGCAGAGGCGCCAGATACTGTAAACTTTACTTGTAGTGGAAGAAGAGTGTTCTTAATATGGAATGCTGTGAAATGCACAATTTTAGAACCGCGAATTTTAAAAAACAGTGGAATGAAAAATTTGGCGGATTTGGGCCGATACCCGATTTCGTGAGATTACATAAGAGTTTATGTAATGTTGATAATACCTGTTTCTGTACAGGAAAAGTTGAAACTACTTAGACACATATGTGGGACTTCATTTGTGGTGGAATTTTTTTGCAGCTATGGAACTCTCTCGATATTAATCTATTTGGATGTAGCAACTGTGGCTGGAGATATATGCGTATCACATCGCCTGAGCGCTATATATAGAAGTAACACGTTTCCTACAAGACACGTGCCTATGAATGTAAATGCGGTCCATGTCATGGCTTGTGCTCTGCCGCCCCTGGTAACTTGAACCACTGTAAGTGAACTTGGGCTAACGAGGCTCTGGGCCGTCAGCAAACTCTGCGTCTGAAGCATGGATCCAAGTCCGCAAGCAAGGAAATTTCCTAAGAGCAATGTACAATTGGCCTTACGCATAGCCATCTGTGCTGGAAGAAGTTGCACTGAGCACCACACATTGACAAAAAACAGTAGTAATGTGAGAATTAGTGTTGCCATAAGTAAATGTTGATGCGTCGCGGAGTGGTATTTATCTGCTAATCCTACCAAATCTAGTTGAGTTTGCGAAGATACCGATGGAACAAAGGATACTCCAGCAAACCCGGAGAGCGAGCTGAACTCAGAGTAGGTTGCACACGTCAATTCATCATTGTACTCTACACATGAGCTGAGATACCCGACGCGTATTTTCATGTGTGCAAGTTGGGACGATGAATTCGACAGCTTATAGGCAGCTTGGACATTGGGAAAAAGCCTTGATGTCTCGTTATAGGCGAACTTGGTAAGATACACATTGGCATAGGCACTTCCTGTGTTGGAACACCCCATAAGAAGGAATCCCTGAAGGAAGACGGTGATGAAAAGCAATGAACATATAAAGTACCTGGGAATGGTGCAAAGTAAACTGAAAAGCATCTTAACAATAGCGAATGGGATGGAATGGAATATTGGTTGACTATTAACAGCGAGTAATGTACGATATTCTCTGATGCCTTTATACTACATTATATGTTTGAAACGGGTTATGCAATTGACTGACAAAAAATGATCTCAATAATTCTAAAACTGACTTGAAACAAGTCCTCGAACAAACACAAATAACAAACGCAAAAGCAAAACGGTCAAAGCAAAGGCTGTGAAAGGGTAGAATCCTTCGATAAAACTCCGTAACTTGATATCGGCAATAATGCTCTTGTTTCCGGATGAAGAATCGTTGAATGTACCGTGTTTGAAGAAATATTCCATCTTCTCATCCTTATCGTACCACACCTTATAAAGCCACTTCTCAAAGGCATCGGTTACTTCCTGGGGCAACAAGTCAATATCAGTGTTCGGGTCTCCAAGGGGAATATCAGAAATCTTAAACAGTCGGAAATAAAAGTGCACTGCAGAAGGGCTGTGTCCCAATAAGAAGTATCTCTTCAAACTGAACTTATCTTCACCACATTCATTTGGTGCCAAATCACTATAGCCTGTGGTGATATCATAAACCACCAGGACAGACTCTCTTAAAACACGAAGCAGATGCATAAGACCACGAGTTCGTGGCAACAATACATGCTTTAACGGCAAGAGTCCTTTCTCCTTGCAAAATTGATTGGATCTATTTTTGGTATTTTCCGAGACGACGGTGCCCTCAGGGAACAAGATAAAAGAATACGGAAGGGACTTTTCTGGCTTCAACCCCTTTGGCCAGACTTTGACCTCAGGAAACTTGGAACCAACAGAAACCACTTGCCTCACGCCAGTGTCCGGACCTAAACCTCTGGCATTAGCGTCAATATGCAGCAATTGGTTTGTCATGGTAATCTTATCCTTCTCCCACTTTCTCAGCAAGTATATGAAGTTGAACATCTTCATACCGCTGCCCAAAACCGGGATCTTGGACAAATCCTTCAAGAAAATGAAGATCTTGTCACTCATATTGGCAGAGTAGGTGATGAACCAGAGAAACACCCAATCGGTATATATCTGATGGTTGGAGATGAATATGGAGTTGGGGTTAATGATCAGATGCAATTGACCGTCAACCACTTTGAAGCTATTCAAAGCAGGCATTGAAGCCTCATCCCAAGTGATATGCACCTTGCAAGGGTTAATGATATTGATCACGAATGTTATCAACTGAAAGAAGTTGGTTTTGACCGTACTGATGAATAAATACGCCAATTCTGGGTAGTTCTTCAAGAACGTCGCTGCCATCCACAATGTATATCTGCAACAAAGGCATCCTACCACGAAATATATGCCAATGACAATCGTTCGCACCACCACAACTGGTATCGAATGCTTCAAACTCCCCATTGCGACGGTAAACTCTAATATCTCTACAAATGCCGAAGGAAACCTGGGTATGCGAATCCTTATATTCTATCTCCGTGTGACAGTTGAAAATAGGAATTAGTTAACACAGTTGGTCTTGGTTCAAAAGAACGGTTGCCTCACAGAAGCTCCACACAAAAAATGCCCCACTATATCTGGCCAGTTTCTACCAGACAAATGACGGACTGCTCAAAGTTCCCAACAGAATGTTTCTACCAGTGGCGATGTGCAAGCATTGTGCATTCAGTAATATATTCGGGGACAACCCACTTTTGTCAGGTATTTCCGAACCGCATAATATGTGTGAGTTTCTTCTGCAGGAAACGATGTGGAAGATCATCAGTAGTTCCGAATATGGTAAACGACACTTTCAACACTAAACTGCCGCCAGAGAAGAACCGAATGTATACTAGCCGCTAAAGGACCATAAGATATAGGACTTGAGGGTGTCCTCCAACTTCTATATGAGCATTGCGACTTGTGCTAATTGAAGATAAGAGTATGCAATGAAATTTGTACGCAGTCGATCCATTCGCACCATCAGTTGGGAATCTCACCAAACCGCATACTGTTTCCCAACATGGTTTCAGTCGTGGATGACGGGGGAGAGATCAGATCAGTTTTAGCAATCGTTATGAGGAGCCGTTGGGCAAAATAATATCAGTTGGAGTACTGTATCTGTCTCTAGTAAGAAAATGGCAAGCAAGACTTTTTCTTACTAAATGATCGGACACGAAGTTACGTAACCGGAAAGCGATTGGAGCCGAGGCCTTTGTAATCAAAGTATTTTGCTCCGGTGGCTTGACCCATATCTATCCCCTCTGCAACCGTTTTGACACTTGGTTTCTCCACCCTATGTCCATACAACTTTGAAAAGAATGAGACAATAGAATACTTCATTAACCCGCGGTTTATACTGGATTCAAAGAAGGATGCACATCTATACGGGTTACGTTTCCGTGATACTGGAAAACCAAAAATTCACCTCATGTACACTGTCAACCAAACTTGCTTCGAATTAGGTCATAGTTACGTCAAAAGAGTCACAATTATCCACTATACTCTTTATTGATAACTGGGTTGTATATGTGGTAGTGCGCCGACCGAACGGCTCCACAAAATAGAGTTAGTCATCTCCTCCACTACATAAGTATGAGGATGGAACGCTCTTTACACTAAAAAAACTGGCTTATTCAAGGTTAATATTTGATGTTGACGCAATAAAGTACTGCCAGTCGCATTGGGTTGTGGATGGCGCGTGTTTTCTTAACCTTATATTTATTCCCAGAAAATGTCACATGAGAGTAAAAATGGTACATTTAATAAATCCCCGGTACCGGTACCGGGGATGTACAGCCAAACAAGAGAAAATGGTTCCACTGTTTCCCTCGAGTCAATAGAGACAAATTATCCTTCAGATCATGTGGTTCCTCTTCAAATCCATCATCTGGATGACCAAGATGCTGCGGCCTCTGAAATTGACCTTACAGTGACTAAGTCTGGTAGATCATTGAAGTCCACCAGATCCCATAGAGTGCCTATCAAGGAAAGAAGAGGATTATTGGGTAAAATCACCATTCTCCCGGAATACGATGATGCTAGAGAATATCCAAACTCCGTAAAATATACCATAGTGGTAATTATTGCGTTCGCATCTCTCACAGGTCCCTTTGGTACTTCAATCATGTTGCCTGCTATCAACGACATTGTTAAAGATTTACATACTAGTGAGACTATGGTTAACATTTCAGTCGGTATCTACTTGCTTTCATTAGGTATATTCCCTATTTGGTGGAGTAGTTTCCTGGAACGATACGGTCGTCGTACCGTGTATCTTGTGAGTTTTAGTATGTTCCTAGCATTCTCCATTGGTGCAGCATTTGCACCCAGTATATCGGCATTAATTATTCTTAGAGTCCTTCAAGGTGGGTGCTCTGCTTCTGTGCAAGCTGTTGGTGCTGGTACCATCAGCGATTTATTTATTCAACAAGAAATGGGACGGGCAATGGGTCTATATTATTTGGGCCCTCTTTTGGGTCCCTTTGCTGCCCCCATTATCGGAGGTGTTGTGGGTCAAGTATGGGGTTGGAGAGCCACACAATGGGTTTTGGCAATCGTTTCAGCAATTAATGTGATCAGCATTCTATTTTTGCTTCCGGAAACCCTTCGGAAGTTTGATGCTGTGAAGGTGATTCTCAAACGCAAAAACGAAATGGCTGCCTCCATTAAAGAGGATTTGGAAGCATGCTCCATGGTCGAAGATGATGAAGATGGTGGTCAGAATACTACCTCCAAAGAAAGACGTGAACAAATTAGTGAACGTTCTTCTGTTGGAAGACACATGGTTATGGAGGGAGAGTCTGCTATTTTGGATCCGGTAATGCCTTCATTGTCAAGATTATCTACTAATATGTCTCAATATTCTCGTCGATTGACCGAGGAAGCTCAAAAAGAAGACCTTCATCGAACCGTTCTGAGGCTAGAGAATGAAGAAAATCCCTCGTTTGAATGGCCCAAACTCAGACGTACATTGTACGATTTATTTATTCGACCAACTCACAGTCTTGTTCTTTTGGCACATCCACCAGTTGCGTTAGTCATTGCATACTCTGCCATTTCGTTCATGACACTCTACTTTCTCAATATGACGATCTCCTGGTCGTATGCTCGGGAACCTTATAATTTCAAGATCGTCATCATTGGGCTAATGTACATTCCCAACTCCATCACTTATATTATTGCATCAGTTCTTGGCGGTCGTTGGATCGACAAGCTCTTGAGAGATTATGCTGCAAAGCATAATGGCAGACTTGATCCTGAGTCTCGTTTGAGTTGGAATGTGGTACTAGCAATTGCAATGTTCATGCCAGCATGTCTTATATTTGGGTGGACAATTAAATTCGGCTTGCATTGGACCATTCCTTTAATTGGAACTGCACTCTTTGGGGCTGCAACTATGCTATTAATAGGGGCAATGGTCACTTATTTGGTTGATACTTTACCAGGGAGAGGTGCAACTGGAGTGGCCTTGAACAATTTAATCCGTCAAATCTTTGCTTCTATTGCAACATTTGTTGTTGAGCCAATTTTACAGAAAATAGGACAAGGGGTGCTCTTCAGCATTCTCAGTGGGGTGCTACTTGTTTCGTCAGTTCTCTTATTAATTGTTAAATGGAAGGGAGAATATTTCAGAGATCATTCGAAATTGGCATTACTATATGAAAAGTTATAATACTTTAAGAGTCTATTATTTATTCAATTATAATCCTTTAAGAGTCTATTATTTATTCAACCTAGTTTACCTTATCACGTAAGCTAAACAAATCATCAAACTTATAGTCCACATTCACACCTTCATTCTTCAAGTCGTTTAATTGTTGTTCGATAACCGACAAGAACTCGTTAAACAAATCATTCTCCTTGATTCTATATGTCTGTTCTCCGGTATCTGAATCAATGGGACCTGCCACTAATAAGGTACCGTACAAATGTCTCTTTATGGCGGCAACAAGCTTGCCAACTTCATTGACACACCAGTTGATTAATCCACTTGAATCATTATGATGGTCGCTGTCCCTCTTTAACAAGGGTATGAAATACTGTTTGTAAACTCCTATAGCTCTTTTAACAATGCAAACATTGATAATTACCAAATTGGACAAGTAATTGACAACATCCACTTTGGTGGAACCTTGAACACTGACAACAAGACGTGAAATAGTAGATGCTAAATATGTCGACATAGCATCCAAATATGTCTGGATGCCCTTTTGCAATTCACCAAAGGAGTAAAAATACTCGATAATTTGGAACACTTCCTGGGGACTCAAGACACCTACAAGTTGTTCCAAGTCAAACTCAAGCGATTGCTGAACGCGGAAATGGCGGCTTGTTAGCTTCAAATTGACAACATCAACTAATAATTTGATTTCCTCCACCACTTGGGCATCCTTGGGTAAGAGATTAATATCCCTCTCCAACGTTGCAAGCTTATTCTCGATATATTTTATCAATCCAACGGATTCGCTGTAACGGTTGTGGGCCAATTCAACGTCAATCTCATCGAACTTTTCATCTATTCTCTTCAATTCAAAGAGAATATAGGATTTCTTGTCATCATTATGATTTTCAGAGTACACTGAGTTCTTAATTTCCAACGATCTATTTCGTGAATGAACACGGGCAGAAATGTCCTGTAAAACATGAGTGGATGGGGATTTAGAACGTGGAGAACCAGGGATTTCATCCTTTCCAGGGCTTTCCAATACCCCTGAGTTTCTCAAGGATTTACGCAATTGACGAGCTCCATCGTTTTCGTCTGCTTGTGAAGTATCGTTAATTCGCTCCTGTTGGATCAATTCGTCCTTTCCCTTTTGGTATGCCTCCAAGATTTTCTGAAAGTGGTCAGATCTATCGGTCTGGTAAATGTAGCTTGATTGGTTTGATCTGATTTTGATCATGAATACTTTCCCATTGGATTGTGTATTCACCTTATCTGAATGCACCTCTTTGAGTTTCACCTCTTGCAAAGGCCAACACTGAGCTGCAGTCAATCTAGATTTCCCATCCTTGTTGTTTCGCTTAATTGCAATCAAAAGCAAATCGTTCAACACAAATATATGTGTTGGTTTTGTCAGTTTCCAAGTCCCCATATTAACTTCAAACCATCGGCCACTCTCAGCTAGGACATGTCTTCCCGGGATGGGCTGGACAAATTTTGAGGCACCTTCTACGTGTTTGAACAAGGAGTTCAATTCGCTGGCCCAGATTTTCTTAAGCACAATAATAGAAGAACGGTCCTTTCTAGAAGGTTTGGGAGTAGCCAACTTAGCTGACAGAAACTGACCCAGATGCCTAACAGGTGGAGTCTGTACCAATTCATTTTCCAATTCAAGTCTACGTTGTGCGGCTTCCTTGAACTCATCAAGCACTAAGTATAAATCGTCTTTGCTCTCTCGCAAATGCACCAATTCTTCCTGAGTCACCTTCAAGTCGTTCATCAACTCCAAAATGTTCTTCTGGTTCTGGTTGATGTTCTCCTTGATCCGCTTTGTCACCAAGTTCCGCTGATGCACCAACGACTTGTAGTAATCATCGATTTCTGTAGCAGTAGCATTGGCCAAATCCCGAGTGATTCTGTGCTCTATTTCGTTGGACTCAGTAATAACCAGTGCATTCTCACCTCCACCGGGTGCAACTATATTGGGAACTGGAGGTAGATGGGTACCGTCGTATGCACTTTTCCCTCGTGCCTGCGAGATGGCCGATATGTGGATACTCATTCTCCGATTGGTCTTTCTGCTTACTATACTTGGTGCATACCCCTTAGTCGGCCCTTGGGAGACGGCATCAGCGCTGAGAAAATCCAGTCCTCCGAAGTCCCCTTCGTCGTCCTCGCCAAACGAGACAACAGACTTGTTGTCGGCATAGGGGTTACTTTTGTTGGGAACTTGTAGATGCTGCCAGGCTGCTCTGGACTTGCGTCGCTGGGCTGTTTGGGAGTTAGGAACAGCCAACATATTGTAGTCCTATAGTGTTGTTATATACTTTTTGTTAACTGTCTATGGATATTGGGTTATTGAATTAATAGGTGGAATCCTTAGCAGAGATTATACAAATTGGCCCTTTGTTCTTCTTGATTTGAACTAAGTATAAAGCCTATACTGAATATAAGCCAATTGTATACCAGGTAATATTAATGTTATGCTAATAGAATATTAATGTACGATTCCAAGGTTAAATCCGAAAACACCAACCTTATACTTTTCGCATTATTAGAGAGAAATAGGATAAGTATGGTTTCCGCACGACCAGGTTTCTCGAAATGTCGCAGTGCGACATTTGAAAAAACTACTCAAGTAAATACACCATAAACATATTCCCACTACTTGCTGCAGTGGTTGTTTCTTAGTATACTTTTACTCTCTAAAGATAATATATATATATATATATAAGTTTGCATAAATCGGGGATCGGTTAGATCAGACGCTAACCGTGGATAACTGTGGAAAAAACGCACACAAATTCTGATTCGTACCGCATTTGATCAAATACTCTCGATTAGTGGTATTCTAATTCTGTTAACTTGAACTTTTACTCCAACAAATGTCTTTGACAAGCACCGAGTTAAATTATCTCGTATGGCGATATCTACAAGAATCGGGCCACGATTTGGCCGCATATGCCTTAGATAAAACCCTGCAATGTCTGAGTTACGAAGAATCGCCGTCGTCCACTGCTCCCAGAATCGAACCCGGATGTTTGGTGGATTTGGTACAACGAGGAATTCTCTACACTTTGACAGAAGCCAAGGTCCCAGGCAATGAAGTTACACCAGAGATGATGTCGTTGTTGGCAGCCTTGGAGCTCAAAGCGTCAATCAAGCCAGAAACTGAAATCGACCACCAATCACAGTCTAATGACAGATTTGCTCTTCGTTCTGAAGTAAAACCTGAAATTCCCCAAGATGAAGAACAAGAAAAGCAAGAAAAACAAGAAGATGCCGAAATGGAAGATGTAACGGCAAATTCTAATGGAACTGCTGATATATCAAAGAAAGAAAATCAAGTTGAAGATGAAAAAGCTAAAGAAAATATACTGGAGGCGACAGAGGAATCGCTACAACCGACTGCCCTAGAATTACCCTTCACCACTACACACATGAAACCATTGGTCGCATACCTGTCGAGTATCTGTTCTGAATGGCATCCAGGGTCAGAAGTTTTTGCTTATGGCCAGGAGAACTCCCAGGCAGTTATCAGTGCATTAAAAGACGGTGTAATAGCTGAAGCTGTCAGGCTTAACCATTCGAGTGCTCTAAACGGCAAAAACGAGATAAATATAGTTTCCTGGTCCCCCAATGGGTGCTTACTTGTTACCTGTGGTAGTCTAGGTGATTTGCGTGCATGGTCTCCTGATGGGAAGCTTCGCAATTTGGCCATCAATACCACTGATGAGAGCTCCAACGGTGAAGAATCTCAGAATGGCGATATCAATACAAGCAAACCACCGCTGAAATTAATTACAGCTTTGGTGTGGAGTGAAAATGGCCAATATTTGCTCACGGTTGATGTTAGGGGAGAAGTATGTCTTCGAGACGGAAATAATTTAAATCTTATTCATCATCTTACAACCAACTCTCCTAGTGGAGCTAGCGTTGGTGTATGCTGGTTGGATGAGTCCAAGTTCTCGGTATCAACTTCGAAGAACACCATTAGGATATTCTGCATAACCAATAGTCAATCCTCGATATTTGGTCCTTCCCAAATAGATGTGAACCCCATAGGGCTATTGAATGGACATGAAAACAGCATTAGCATCATGAAGTTCAATTCTGCATCAAAATTATTGGCCTCCTGTTCAGATTATGACTACACCATCAAAATTTGGTCGAGCAACTCGTCCCTCGACCCTACACTCCTTAACTATCGTGGTGCCCAATCGCAGGAATGGGGCAACTTAATCATGCATAGTTCGCCCGTGGTGGAGCTTGCATGGCTCGATGCGCGTCATCTTTTAAGTATTTCCATGGATGGTGTGGTAAATGTATGGGATGTCTCCACAGGCACACCATTGATCAGTAGCAAGTTATTTACCACAGATGAGAACTTCCACCTTGAAGATAAATCCCTTAAGTTCGAAACCACGGCCCAGGAGGTTTTGGTATTTAATGCTGCCACCAGCAAAGACTACAAATGGCTTGCGGTGGGTGACAGTTTAGGAAGAGTTTCTGTGTGGGATATTTCGCTTAGCCATTACTTTTCCAGCCTTGAAAATGCTTCTGTCAGAAATACCATTCATTGTGTTGGTATGTACGACTTGGAAATTCCTGGCATTGAAACAATGGCACCTGCTACTGTAGGCGTTTGTGACTTACAGTGGGATTCTGTAGGCTCCAAGTTATCTGCATCGTATATGGGGTCATCCAGTTTAATCTTTGAGTGGCAGCCCTAGTCATTCGTTAATTATAGTGTGTAAGTTTTGTATTATAAGAGTAATGTACCATAGATGTAAATATAGAATTAAAAATAATAATTCGGTATATTATATGTATCAGGAATATAATGAAGTACAGCAGAACAGTATAGACATCAAGGTCATTAGCATCGTTTATAGTATTGGGAAATCATGGGGAAACAGAAGCGGTGGCCTCGGCAACAGCAGAAGCAATGGAGGCAGCCTTCTTGGCTGTAGGACTGGTGGATGGGAAGATCAAATCAACATAACAGGTGGCTAAGGAAACCAAGGAAAACACTATTCTCAATAAGGGAGGTTGATCAGCCGAGTTCTCAGACTTGACTTTGAAAGCGGGCTCGTTCAAATACGCCTGGACAGCAAGAAACAATGAAGACCACGACAACATCTTGTTCCGCATGAACATGGCAGCCATGGGCAAAGTCTGTGCAATCATGGCACTAGCCTCGCCCCGAGCCTTGAATGGTGTATGTTTGTATCTGTATTGGTTAGTATTAAATCCTTATGGTTAGTCATTTCAGTGGAATAAACCACGTAGAATCGCTTGCACATACGGAATCACCAAGTCTTCTCTTTTCTTCGACGACATGCTGCAGTTCAACAAAGTGTGTAGTCGGTTTAGGTGACCTTTAACAGTAATCACTATCTGTAGCGACAAATTCTTGCTTTGTTCGACGTGACATTATTTTTCGGGTGTAATCATTTTTCAGCCATTTTTCGTGTGAGCTCCAAGTCGCCCTGGCCGAAGTAGCCTCCTACTATGGTTACCACCATCGCCAAAACATGTCTGGCGGTAGTTGAGCCGCCTTCGCTTGTCTTTTGCCAGAGTTTAAGCGCTTTCTGACCCAATTCCCGAACTAGAGCAATATCGCTGGCAGCTAGCGGTGTATCTAGTCGAAGTAATAGGTACCAGAGCCACTGGGCTAATTGTGGTCTCGTCGCACTACTGAGCCATTTGGTAGCATACACAACAAGCCGCACGGCGGTAGCATGGTCCAAAGAGAAAAAGTGCACAAGTGGGGGTGGAGGTCGCTCTAGCATCGCAAGGCGCCATTGTTTTCCTGTTGAAGGCATTGGAACGGGCCATTGATAATTTGTGAGTTGCCCATTACGTTGTAGGGTTGTAATGTCATTTTTGAGGGTGTTAAATTCATACTTTAGTGAGTTCTGCCATCTCCGTAATCTATCTTCCAAGGGATCATCCTCGTGGTAATCTTGCGCACTGTCGATGTAAACCTCAGCACGATTGACTTCTTCTTCACATATCGCTTCACTAACTCCATTAACGAATTTGTGATCAATGCTATTCGCATCATCAGTACCGTAACCATCGGTTAAAGTGTTGCCTTCATCTTCAACACCGGTATTTTTGTCTTCATTCGACTCAATTTCAATAAACTTTTCTGTTTCCTCAGTAGTACTATGGTGATTCTGTTTTCGCGTTGAGAAGAAGACTGATGTATACGTCTGAGCCTCTTTCCTCACTGAAGCAAGGTATGCGTATGCATCTAACGTATCCTGCTCCAAGTCCTCTGTGTCCGCCAATGGGAATGCCGCAGCCTGTCCAAACTCCTCGTCATAAGGACCCTCGACTGGTGTTTCTGACATCGCTCGCTATGATAAGAATAAAATGGAACAAATGGAGTCTATTTTTCGCGCTAAATCGAGTTTTCGAACCAACAAATCTGAGGCAATTGAATCAGACTGAATTGGCAGTTTGGTTTAATTGATCTGGTTCTCTTCATTAAAGTTCACCGAATAGTATTCCGTATTACTGAGCTAACTTACAATTCAATTTCTGACAAAAGACGTTGTTCAAGTGTGTGGATTTCATGTTTCTTGTGGTAATACTGCTTTAGAATAGTATTATCAAAAGGTTTAGTGCAATTTGCTCCCATCGCGTTACCGCCATAAACAAATGTCAACCGAATGCTTTATTGCAGTATTCTAGCTTATCTATCTACTGCTGTATTATTGACACTCCTTATTATATCTGGGCTCACCATTGAATTTTAAGCCTCTGGTTTCCATATAAGTTGCATTCCATTAGCGATCTACTTAAATAGCTAAAACTGCTATAATTAAATCATTGATATACCTTGAGTGGATTAATTCCTTCTATTTACTTCGGTCTTGCATATTCCCACCATAACTTACTATGTCCAAGAGAACTCGAGATTCCGATGAAGAAGATGAGCAACATTCCCAGTTGCAGAATCTGACTGTCTCAGTGATGTGCCAAATGCCACCTTGTGTAGCTCGTGTGTTTGACAGTTACTACGAATACGAAGCTCACGTCATAGAAAACCACAATCACAAATGTCTCCAGTGCAAAAAGAGGTTCCCATCAAGGATTCTTTTGGACCTTCACCTTGAAGAAAATCATAGCACCTTATGGGCTATCCGTTTAGAAAGGGGAGAGAAGGTGTTTAGATGCTTTGAACAAGATTGCAAGAAGACTTGTTCAACACCGCAGAAAAGACGTCTACATTTGATAGACAAGCACAACTACCCCAAGAATTTCCAATTTGGTATTATAAATACAGGCTTGAAGAGATGACTAGCTCAGCTCACGGTAGAGGGAGCAGGTGTTGTTGCTGTAGTCGTTGCTGTAGTTGTTGTGTTTGATGTGGCTGATGCAGCTGGAGTTGCTAGTTTCCGTCTCTTTTTAGGCATCACAGCTGGTTGACTTTGCAATTGAGCAACGATCTTAGAGTCAAATTTGGAGTCACAAGTGGGACACTTTCCGCTTGAAGGTATCACACTCATGATACAGAGACAGATGGAACACACATATCCCAAGTCCACTGATTTCCCTGATATGAAGCATGAGGCTCTGTAATTGACATTTGAGTTGGTGGGGAGAATGAATAAGGGACGAACAGAAGGCTCAATGAAGAATGCACTGCAGAGTACTTGAATCAAGCCTTTGGGATCCTCAATTTTCAAGTACACACCGTTGGTGGCATCAGACGCTTGCTGCAAGTATGACGAGTTCTTGCTGCCTAGTTTGGCCACGTCTATGCTAGTTTTTATCTTTTGGGCAGCGAAGATGGAATTCATTATGGGGATATATTTGAGATCATCCGTATCGTCAGCCGATACCACGAGTATTCGTGATTTTATATTTGTTGACGTCGACTGTGTTGAATTGCCACTGCCACCGGAAGTTCCAGACCCTCCAACGTTGTTGTTGGTTGTATTGCTAATTGCCGATTGAGTAGTGGTTCTTATACTCTGATCGAGGGTAAGCATACGGTGAGTATAAGTCAAAGCCATGCTCAATGCAGCAGCCAATGTTGAGATCGCGGAATATGACTTCTTGTTACTTCTGATCTCCTCCAATTCAGTGTTCAAGTCCTGGAGAACAGCTTCGTCAACCACTCGGAACTGTCTGTACATTTCCATTGAAATCAATGTTGGCTTATTGCGTTTCTCCTCAGTTCCATGTTCTGGACTGGGATACAAGAACTTCGATCCCACGGGTGAACTGACTATGAATGCCACCTGGTTCGAGTTGTTCAACGAAAGATGGGCATTTAGGAAAACCAAAAGGGACTTGGTGACTTCTTGAATGGATATTTGGTGTCGAAGTTGGAACCAAGATCCTGGTGAAATATCTAAGATCACTGTCAAAAGTGATGGGTCGTCTGAAATACCTTCAGCACTATTTAGTTCGTTGAACACATTATCGGAAATTGCATCCATTGCCCCTTGAATAACGGAGAATGGCGTAATAACTTCGCTTCCTGATCGATGCCCTCGTTAACAGTATAGATCAATCGAAAAAGGAATAGGTCGTGTGCAGGCCATGTTCTGTTACTATATGGGAAGAATAGGGTATTTTCAGTTGCACCTTTCGTTACGTTAAACCTTTCCTTTACCATAGGTCTGGCCCAGTTCTTTAACATGGGAATAGATAATTCGGGATTCACATTTTACTACTACACACAATTTGTTATTTTACACCTAAATTGTACTGTAATATTGCACTAATTACTGTTCTGCCGAATTATTGAGGTGAAATCACCAACAGCCAAGTCAAGCTTTAGGTATGCAAAGTCCATAGTGGAAAGATTCGTTCTTGAAAGATTCGTTCTTGAAAGATTCGTTCTTGAAAGATTGCTTATGAATCTTCCAAAAAAAATATAGAGGGAAGTAAGACAAGTTGTATGCCACTGCTTATTCGCCAATATCTTCATACCAGTCTTCTGGTCTCTCCTTGATGAACTTCTTCATTAATTCCTTGCACTCCTCGTTGTTCATGTTGATCACCTCGATACCCTTGGAACGCAATAAATCTTCTGCACCCTGAAAGGTCTCATTTTCTCCTAACACAACACGCTTAACTCCGTACAAAATGCATGCTCCAGAACACATGTCACAGGGAGATAATGTGGTGTACATGGTGCAGTTTTTGTAAACGCTTCCCTTAAGTCTCCCTGCGTTTTCCAAGGCAGACATCTCTCCGTGCAAGATGGCCGAGCCAGATTGGAATCTCATATTGTGACCACGCCCCAACACAGTTCCATCTTCAGCAATCAAGGCTCCACCTATGGGTACACCTCCTTCAGCATATCCTATTGTCGTCTGTTAGTATTGCAATTACTTGTATATCCATTGGTTTCACAGAGTGACATTACCTCCAACATACCTTTTCTCGCCTCTTCAAGCGCAATCTCCAAACCTTGAATGTCGCTAAATCCCATTATACCCTTCCACGTGTGATAAAGTGCGTATGATATAATCACAATGACAGCTGCAAGCAATGAAATCATACACTTTTGGTTTTAACTTATCCAAGCCATAGTCCAACCTCCAAACAGCTCGAAATGTAATTCGATTGAACATGTTATGCGACATCGCCATTTGCGACATCTGGTAAAACAATGCGACATTACATCTGGAAGCCATTGTCTCCACCAGACCTATTACCGATTCAAAATTATCTATTTGAATAAATTGATGAAACCACTTCTGTCAACCACTATGAGATTCACTCCGGGGTGTCTTTCAAATACAGCAATTCCAGTTATGATATCATGGAAAAGTGGTGGATTAGCTCCGTTGCCCTTTAGGTTTGGTTTTTGCACCTCTTGGGCATATAATAAATTTGGATAAACTGTATGGGCAGTAAATTCCGCTTCATTTGTCAAAGGAATCGAGACGGACTTTTCCAAGTTGGTCAAATTCCAAAAGACAATAGTGCGACTAGAGGTGGCAGAAGCAAGGCAATTTTTGTAGTGTCTTGTGCATGTTATTCCACTCTTTTTATCGTCTTTCACTGATAATTCAGGGAAGGAATGGGTTATTTCAAGACTGGCAACGATATCGTCTATATTCAAGTTGACGAGATCGGGGCTGACTTCCTCCAAAGTGTAAACTTTATGTCCATATTCCACTGACATCAAATCATAGCCAAATTTGCCATTGACGTAACTTCGGAGAACTTTAGTGCACTCAAAAGAGGGTATTTGCCAAACAGTAACATCCGGAACCTCGGATTTGGTGGTAATTGCTACCAGGCTGACATCCTGAGCGTTAGTGGACAAAAGGGAAATATTAGATATTCCTGGATTACAAACACTTTCCGAGGCAGTATTTTCTCCTTCTTCCACTCGGTAATCAAGGCGCCACGATTTTAAAAGTTGTTTAAATCTCAAATCCCAGAGACACAAGTAACCATTATCAGTACCAACTAGTAGCCATGAATGCTTGTCATCAACGGCAAATGACCTTGTGACACCAAAAATCACAGGATTCTGCAATTTGAATGTCTCAGACATCCTAATAATGTCTATTGCCAAAATGAAACTTTTGGAGGTTATTCCGATAACTTGATTTGAAGAGTTTAAGAATTTTAAATCAATTATGAAATCGGTATCATCACTCAATTTGAAACTTCTAACTGTTTGGAATTGAGTATACTTCACAATTCGATCGTTCTTACCTCTGGAATATATTACTTTCAATATCTTCAAAGATCCATCGGTAGAAGCGACAAGTAAAACTGGCCTATTGGGTAAAAAAGAAAGCGCTGAAATTGATGAATCTAATTTGAGCAGCAATTGAGGAGCTTTCACGGTAATGTTCTTCTCCAACTTCAGTGTATCCCACAATTTCAAGTAGCCTTTTTCCGAGCTTGTGACAAAAAACTCATTAGAAGAGCAAACGGCAACATTCAGGATAGCATCAATTTCCTGTGAGCTTTGATTAGCGTTAATTGATGTTATTCTCACTCCCCTCAAAATGGACTTGTCTGTGGCTCTGATGGTACTACTTTCCTCTATTTGGCTCTTCCAAACAGGTCCAAACTCTGAAAAATCTTCTAGCATGGGTTCAATTTCAATTGAAGCCAAATAATTCAAAATATTGGGATTATGTCCTCCATAGCTGTGTTTAACGACGGCCGTTGCGATTTTATCATTAATATTAAGAAGCCTCCTAAGTTTCCCATCATTACCGCCAGTGATTTCATTGAGTGCTGTCGCGGACACTAAATCAGATTTATCGATAAATTCACTATTGCTAAGTGAGAATGCTGATGAATTGGATGCTAATGACAGTCGGTGTTTTCTTGGTACTGAAACTCTAGAATGGGGGTGCTGTGAGTGTAATGCACTGTTGTGGCTCAACTCCAATTCCCCAAAGACATTAGCTTCCACTGTTTGCAAGGATGCTTTAATCTTTGGTATTGTAGGGAGGATAAGTGAATTCCGAGATTCAAAATTGTGCAACGAATCAGAATCGCTTGGTATTGATGCGTCTATGTTTGTTTCGACCATTCTCAAGGCTTGTGGTGCTGGATCTGATTTGATAAACACGTCATAAAAAATACTCCTTGGACTAATGTTCCTGCTTAAGTTAAATACTTCCTCTGCATCTTTCTCTGCATCTTGACTTTTATGGTTCTTTTGATGAGAGAGAGCTAAGCATATGTGTGAAATATAGTTCTTCAAAGCTAGAAGTTTCCATGATTCCTTCTCTTCCAAACCAATGGACTTCAACTTTGTGAACCACTTCTTATCCTCAGGGGATAAAGGGATAGACGTCCCATTTGAAACAACAGCCGAGTTATGTTTCCTGTCTTTTGGAAAGTACAAGGATTTTGACAAATCCTTTGGAACTGTGATTCCATTGGTAAAGCCTGACCGAGCTGAATTGGTTTCACTTGAAACGCTATTCTGCTGCCAAAATAATGATTTTGATGTCGACAGTTGATTCCAGCCAATTGCCAATTGATAGATTTGGTATGTCAAAGGTTTGGTCAAGCTAGGATATAAGGTTCTCCAACTTATAAATGGGATGTCATAATTCAAATAGCCCTTTATCATGGGGTATAAAAAGCAATATCGATCGGCATTCGTGAGGTTGTCATTGATTGCCACAATTATTGCAATAACTGATTGACGAATCCACTTGTTAGGATGTAAAACATAGCATAGACAATTGGAAAGAATTTCCAGATAAATGGATAAGGCATTGAATTCAGTTACAGGATTTATCAACTTCTCACTGATAAACTTGTAAAAAATTTCTAACACTCCAATTGTCACAAATTGTTCAATGTCACTTAGAGTTTGGATGAGCAAGGGAAGCAAATATTGTTCAAACAGAACCAGTCCAATATAGGGGCCTATATTCAAAATTGATTTCAAAAATGCAATTCTCAATTCAAAATCAAAATCATTAAGATATGAGATCAAATGGGGTAATATAACATCATTCGTTTTATCCAC
Source organism: Lizanozyma gosingica (assembly GCA_030463055.1). NCBI lineage: Eukaryota > Fungi > Ascomycota > Pichiomycetes > Serinales > Debaryomycetaceae > Lizanozyma > Lizanozyma gosingica. The sequence goes on along the minus strand of JAKVQZ010000017.1, from coordinate 168,846 downwards.
TCCAAAGAATATGCAAAGCGGAAGTATGTTGTTGACTAAGCTTATCTTGACCAGAGAACTTGAGTCCGTCAACAAAGTAACTGCCAATCTCTCAAACGATGAATCAAGTTGCTCCTTTGGTAAGTGGAAGTAATTGAATGCACTGAGTTCATCATTGGCCATAGAGAGAAATAATGACGTCTTTCTTCCTATGCTTGTCCCAGATGTTAGTTTCTTTGGGTAATTTTGTGACCCACGATTGTAACTTCTGCTTAGCATCCAAAATTTTCGTGAAACAAGAGCAAGTGTTGGTAAACAGCTTGCTAAAGTCGATTTAAGATAAGAAACATCGGCATCTCGTGAATCCGCATTTGCTAAAGCCAACAATTTTGGAATTAAGTATTCCGGGAAAATCAAAGTGTTCAAGGGAGATACCGAAGAGCATGTCAAAAGGATTGTTGTAGCTGCTTCAAGAGCAAAACTAGCAGCTTTTGCCGACAGTTTCCAATGCTCGGAAGTGGGGCCCATGTTTGACACTAGATCTTTTTGAAAATTCAGTTTGACGTATTTGGAATAAGATATCAAAAACTCGTCCACAATCATAAACAAGTAAGGTATACACCTATCCAATTTGGCTTCGTCAGAGACTCTTTCGGATAACGCAACAATTAATTCAGAGGCTCTCATTTTTGATTGTGGTTGTTTCAATGAATTCATGAGAGAGAAAATGTACTGAAGCAAAATTAATGCAGCTTGATCCAGATGATCTGACATTTCTATTTCGTCCCATTTTTTGATTGTGTAGTTCTTGTGCATTCCTGGAAGCGACAATTGGATTGGAATTCTGGAGCCAATGATATCACTCGATACCTTTTGTATGGTGTAGTCGAAATGCAAATGTTTGGTGATGTCTTCATATTTGTCATAGATCTTCTGCAACCTCAAATCACTGGGTGACACATTTTTATCGTGGGCGATGGAATAGTACAGCTTATTGTTGTTCAAGTCAGAAATGAACTCATACAAAAAATCGTAAAACAAATCTGGGAACAAAGATCCTCTATATTCATGCAAAATCTTCGAGGCAGAGTACCTTTTGCTCGGATCAATACTGATAAGATTTTGGATTATTTCTCGTATATGAGCATTTTCAATAGCAGTTAAGTCCGGTGTAAACTCATTTCTCATATATTTTAGCAATTGTGACAAGGTGAACAATGGCTCTCCGTCCAAATAGAGTTCGCCAATGACACATCCAAGACTGAATAAGTCCATTTCATCTGTTAGCCGATCTTTTCCTGAAAAGTGGCCATCGTCATTTATGTTTTGCATAGGCTTGGTCGAGCTCTTGGAAGCATAAAATCTCTCTGGGGCCATATAACACACTCTTCTGTCTGAACTGTCAAAGTAAAACAGAAACTGGTTGGGGTTATCCTTGGGGATAAACGTAGGCTTCATGTAGTTAGCGAAATCAGCCAAAAGAAGCCAATTGGAAGAAGTCACCAAGAAGTTCTCCAACTTCAAATCTCCATGGCGAATCTGCATATCATTATGCATGGTATCCACTATCTTTAGCATCTGGAACACCAAAAAGAGTTTCTCCACTGGCTCCAAAAATGGCTTCAAACTGATTCGATCGTATAGATTGGTCTTGATCCACTGTCGTATAACATACGCTGCTCTGTCTGTTTCTATAATACGAAACCACGGGAGCACAACATTACTATATGATAACCGAGAACAGTCTTTGACGGTCAATTCCGTGATTTCCCGTAAATTCAAGCTGGCGCCGTCATTGGGCGGCTTTATCAACACTTTGATGAGCACAAGCGAGCCAGTCGCATGGTCAATTGCCTTGATAGTCTTAAATAGCCGCTGGTTGTTCACTAGCTCTATGTATTCTATATTTTCTAGAAAGTCAATATAGGAGGAAATAGCTACCGTTGGCGCAGAAGGCGCCATTAACGAGAGGCGGTTCCCCATCCTGACGTGTTGTGGAAGAAACTGTTTCTGCTAACAACAGTGGTATTAATACACTTGTGATAACTGCCACTTACGGATAGCAATGGAGTACTATCTATTGGGACTTTGAAGTTAGTTAGGTTGGTTGGTGGGAGGGTAACCATAGTGGTTTGGTGTGGTAGCGCCGAGTAGGTATAAGAATTAAGTTTTTCTGTCACAAAATCGCATCGCAATGATAAAGTCCCACAATGGAACATTCAACTTCGGTTACATTAATCTTCTCCTTCTTATTGGTAAAGTAGGCTTTATTAATTATATAATACAAATAACATTAACATGAGCAAACCAACTTAGTTGACCAAAGCAGAGGCAGTGGCAGATTCGTACTTCCAGTTAGGAGGCAAGACAGAGACGGTTCTGTAGTATCTGGCCAATCTGTGGATTCTGGATTCGATCAAAATCAATCTGAACTTAGAGTCCTTGTCCTTTCTGTTTCTTTCCAAGTGCTTTCTGACAGAGACAGCCTTCTTGATCAAGTGGTACAAGTCTTCTGGGATTTCTGGAGCCAAACCGTTGGACTTCAAGATTCTCAAGATCTTGTTACCGGTGACAACCTTAGTTTGGGAAACACCGTGAGCATCTCTCAACACAACACCAATTTGAGAAGGAGTCAAACCCTTTCTGGCGTACTTGGTGATTTGTTCAATAACATCGTCAGAAGACAACTTGAACCAAGAAGGAGCGTTTCTAGAGTATGGAACGGCGGAACCGGAGATACCCTTACCCTATTACAGTGTTAGTAAATAAAATCTTGCGGTAGAAGCAAGTCCTTTCCAACGTAGACAGAACTCATCACCCATTTGGAATGTCTGACGTATGCACTGCAAAAAAAACCGAGAGACATTGAGGTCCACTTTCATTCCAAAGCACACTCGCAAACAATGCGCAAATCCTGTTGCTATAGAATTTTAAAGTGAATCTGAAATATGCGAAAGGATGCACACTGTTAGGATATCACTCCTCTTCAGCACGGCATTCCTTTCATAATCAGTCGGTTTCAGCAGTGCGACGTCTGATTCCGAAAGGGAAACAGGTTCACACTACAATAAATAGTGGTGTCAAGTCAGCTAAACCGTGAGTATGCAATAAGCATCACTGCCAAAAGCACAACTGAACCAGACTGTAAACAAGTCTGGTCCAACTCTTGAGCAAGACCTTGAGTGCGTTAAAACCCCACGTCACCAAAATGACCCTGAATATAGGCTGCCTGAAGGGCTGGCCGTCTGTTCAACTTCACTAAATACTATAGTCGTTCCACGATGGTATCGAACCTTCAACATGCTTGATGATTAATTTAATTATCACATACAGATGAATGCATACGACCCATTTTGACTGTTTTTTATTGTTGGATGATGTGAAGAGTTCGAAGATATAATAATAATTTTTCACTAGTGGGATTTGGGTGATATTTATACTTGTGAGAGAGAAGACTGGAAAATTTTTCATTTCGAAATCGTACACGACTTTCTGTGTATTCTGGAATTTACTCATTCAGTAGCGTATATTTGGGTACACCGAACATATAGCTCTAGTCGATTTTATGATAAAATAATTTTGCGCAGCCGTTAAAGCTTGTAAAGATTTGTAGATAAATCAGTGGATACGATATAGAATTATACTATATCAGATCATTTTCTACTAATTCTGCCAATTTTATACTGTCTATGGATTTAGATCGCTCAATAAGGCGAGTTCTTTCTTTTGTGGTAGCGCTGCATATTATTAAATGATAAATACTTAGTTAACTTGCATCCATAACTTGAAGTAGGGCTGAAAAGGAAGGGCGGTAGTCATAGTGAAAAGAGATTCTATGCCAGTAATGCAATTCTCAATGAAACATGTTTCATTCTTTTCTCCAAAGATTAGTAAAATTCAGAGTTCCACTGTGATTCTACAATACGATGTGAACTTCTCTCTTGTAATCCGCACTCATACATCATACATCATCAATTAGAAAGGCATGAAACTTCTAGAGCTCGTTTCAGTTTTATATCTTTTATCTTGATTTTGTAGTTGATGAAATGTAGTAATATCTTTTGTAGTTTTGATATTCATAAATTTTGAAAAATCAATTAATATTCTATAAAATTCATACATCTCACTTCAATTTGAGACATACGACAAGATCAAAATACTATACAATATGCGACACCATATAAGACTACTTCTTTGCGACATAACGGAAAGGACAATTCATTCAACCATATGGTTTCTTCCAATGAATATTAGAGGTAACGTAAGACCTATTGTCATAATCGATGCAATCACTTGAAGTAGTAGATTAGTAGATTATGTCGTGCGAGTTAACCATCGCAATAAAGTTTATTTATTTAAAAGAAGATTCAAAAGACTCGAGCCTTATTTCAACAAAGACTCGATATCCTCAAACTCTTCTTCGTCCTCTATCTTAATGAGTCTAGTGGTAAAGTTAGTAAATTCGAATTTTTAACAGGATTTCCAAAGAAACTTATACATACTTTGAGACTCCAGCCTTATCTCTAACCAACTCAACAGCACCGGCGTACAACATTCTACTTTCATTGTTGCAAGTGGGGGGAATCCAGTATAATAAGACCAAAGGCGACTTTATTCTTCCATCAGACTCCTTGATGGGGTAAGAAAGTACCACGAAACGAGGCGTGTTATCAGGCAACTCTTCAACGAGCTCTTCAACGCTCTCAATAATCGTTTCTTGGTCTTCTCTTTTTATTTCATACGAAGACTTATCAATGACATCTGAAACAGGTTAGTAAGGGTAATCCATACAGTACAATAATTTGGTATTGGAAAACGTACATATTAACGCCTGAGGCTTGTCTGCTCTTGCGCTAGCAAAGCGGAACTTACGAAGTTCACTTAAAGTTTCTGACGAGAAGGAGTATAAGGGAGTAGCCTAGACGTTAGTATCGAATGAATAGTATGCCCATTTCCTATACAGTGTCAGAAGAATTGCAAACAGAACTTTAGGAATATAATTTCTAAAATGAAGGAGTGACAATGAATGTTATAACAACAAATTGACTATATTGGCTGAAAGACCTTGTCAGTGCTTGGAATGTACCTTGAACACTTGCAAATATTGATATGTATAGTCAGTACGCGACAATCCATCAGTGGCTTCAACAATACTAGTTATAACTCAATTATCCATAATATTCATATGGTGTCCCAGTACATCCATACATTAATGACTTAAACACATGCTTAATGATACTGATACTGATACTGATACTCATACTATTAATGATAGTGATATTCATATTGGTAATTATAATGATACTCATACTGGTAATGATAGTGATACTGAATATGATATTCCCATAGTATCCCCCTTCCTAGCTCACTTTCATCTGCTTCTCATCCATTCCACCCCCATTGCACAAGTACTTATCTGACCACCACATAACCAAATAGATCCACTCTGACGTACCATTGGCGCTTATCAACTTATATTACTGTCTTTTCAATCGCCATATCTACTCCCTTACCACTAATTAAGATCAACTACTTAACTTTTGGTAAGGGTACCCTAATTGGTCGTGTGCGTATGTACTGAAATTGATCCAATTTATGCCTAATTGGGAACCCACTCCAACTAGGCGAAAACCAAAACAAACACCTGAAATGGTATAACCAAAGACCAGTACTACTTATTCTCTACGATGCATTTGTATACCGTCATCAACAAGGAACTTATTTTCGTTAATCGGACTTCTGCTACAAATACTCTGTCAGTCAGTTCCCATACTTTGTTTGTTAAGCCATAGAACTTATTAGGAATACAGCGTCAAAGTACAGATTTACTCCAAGTTAGAATAAGAGTGGTAGCTGCATAACGACGGCATTTATAATTTTCATTCCATATAGGCAGACTGTTAGAACCATTTCTACCATTAGAATTTTTAATCCTATTCCTATTCCTATTCCTATTCCTATTCCTATTCCTATTTCAAATCCTATTCCTATTTCAAATCCTTTTCTTACTTCTATTCCTATTCCTATTATTCCTATTATTATTGTTCTAGTTAAGTACTCTCACCATGTCCTTCGCTAGAGAAACCGTCAAGGTTCCCCGGATCGAATTTCTTAAAAGTATGTATCTCACATGATTCTCCGTGTATACTCGTTCATTTTACTAACATACTAGACCGCATCTACTTGGCTGCTTACGATAATATTCCAGTAGACACAGATTCTACTGTCTTTTTCACCGTGGAGGATATGCTTGTGTACAACAACTTCAATTTGGACTTTGGCCCATTGCACATTGGAGCCTTGTACCGGTTTGCAGTATTGTTGCACACAGTGTTGAATGATGATAATAACGCCGGAAAGGCAGTCTGCATCTACAGTTCGACTGACCCAAAAATGCGTTCAAATACCGCTTGCTTGCTTTGCTGCTACATGGTTTTGATCCAATCATGGTCTCCTCACCAGGTCTTGCAGCCTATTGCACAGATATCTCCTCCGTTTATGGGTTTTAGAGACGCAGGCTACTCAACAGCAGACTTTGAAATTACCATCCAGGATATTGTGTATGCTATGTGGAGAGCCAAGGAAAGAGGTATGATTGACATCACCAACTTCAACTTGGAGGAGTATGAGTTGTATGAACGGGTGGATCAGGGTGATTTCAACGTCATCTCCAAGGATTTCATTGCCTTTGCCTCTCCCATTCAGAAAAGACCGGGGTATATTAACGAACCTTTCAAAAAAGTACTAAGTTTCTTCCAAGACAACGATGTTCAATTAGTCGTTAGATTAAATTCGAGATTATACGACGCTGATGAGTTCACCAAGCGGGGTATGAAACATATTGACATGATCTTTGACGATGGTACATGCCCCACTATGGACTATGTCCAGAAGTTTATTGGTGCTGCCGAAACTACAATCAACAACGGAGGTAAAATCGCCGTCCACTGTAAGGCAGGTTTGGGTAGAACCGGCTGTTTAATCGGTGCTCATTTAATCTATACACACGGGTTCACCGCTAACGAAGTTATCGCATACATGAGAATGATTCGTCCAGGTATGGTTGTGGGTCCTCAGCAACATTGGTTGTATTTGCATCAGAATGAGTTTAGAGATTGGAGACATACCATGGTGTTGGACAACAGACCTGAGGAATTCATAGGCGGCTTGTTCCCGTTATGTCCTTATGAAGATTTCAAAGCTAGAATGAAACAAGAAAACAGAAACAGAAAATTGCAACAAATGAACTCCTCTGCAAACAACATCGACTCCTCCTTTTACACCCCAATTAGAAGACGGAAGATAAGCGGTGTTCTTGCATCTAAAATCCACACGGCCGTCCCCAGTGAGTCTCCTGGTCAACCCAGAAAGTACCTCGATAGTCGTGAAAATTCCGAGATCCAAATTAATAACTCCGATGTCGAGTTAGATAGTAAGGAGACACTGGTTGACGGCGTGATCGACAACTTAGGAAGCTCCCCAAGAAGAAGAACTTCGGAAAATGATTGGCAAGTTTTAAAATCTGTTTCTTCAAATCAAACTCAGCCCATTCATCTTACAAAGACAACCACCACCACGACAACCAGAACTATAAGCACCACTTTGTCATCATCTCCCCAATCTTCTCCAACGCATACTTTGAAAATGCAAAAAACTAGAGTGGCTTCAAGAGGAAATGGTATTCAGAAAAATGGTGTCCACAGAGTTCATTCGGGTGGAGTCAGAAAGACCAGCAGTGGAGGAACCATACGAAAGCACCTTGCCTGAATTTCGATATTCCTATTCAGCTCAGAGTAATAACTGAGATTTTTATCTTTTGATCGCTTTTAATTATATATATAATATGGTGTTACTCAAACCTGGGCATTTCTTAATGGTGGTATTCTTCATACGATTCTTGTATGTTAGTCATGTTGTATCCATTCTATTCCTTAGGGGGGAGGGGTTCTTGTATGGTTTCATGTTCTGTTTGTTTTTATTTATGCTTCTTTTTATTCATTGCATTGTTGCTTTAGTTTCATTTCATTCCGCCGTTCCTTGGTATTGTCATTCCCGTTTACTTCGTTCATTCGTCATATACAGCTTCGGTAATGAAGAAATCTTCGTTGCCATAGGCAAAAGCGAGTATCACGTAATCTTTCAATTCGATGCTGCCTACCGTAGTGTTGTCCACCAACTCTATCCATTCATTTGCATAGGGAGCAGTTTTATCCTTCGCAATTGCTATTCTGACATCGGTAACAGAGAGATTCTGTATCTTTGTAAGGTCACTTTTAATCTCACCGTCTTTCTTTTCATCCTCTTTAACATCCATGTATTCGGATTTAGGAACCGAAATATCTTCATCCTCTATAAGTTCGGACTTGGGATCAAGCTCTTCGTCAATGAGCTCGGATTTAGGAACCGGAATATCTTGTAGATCCAACTCGTCTAGTTGATCGTCTTGTTCGTTATCTTCCAATGCTAAACCACCACTGGCATTGATAAGCGACACCAAGTGCCGTTTTAAGTTGTCCACCGTCTGCTGTGACTTCAAATGGAGATCAACATATTCGACATAAGTTGTCATATGTCTCTTGAACTTGATGATAGTTTCATTGGACACGTCCATGCCGGCAGTATTGTCAATTGATTTTACTTCTTAATACTTGTTCTTACCGTATTATAATTGGTAGCTTTTGTTGAAGATTAGTATGTCTGAGATTAGTATGGATTTTGTATTTTTTAAGAAAAGTGCATTTCTCATCTTTGGTGCAAAATAGGATCTCCATATTCTTCTCATAGCTGACTATAGAGATAAGGTTTTCAGAATCGTCGATGGCATTACCAGTGCATTTGGCAAGTCATAGAGAGTCAGTGGTTATCCTCTATCGACATTTACTTCGAGCTATAAGGGCAATTGGAGCACTTAACGTACCTCATCGGTATGACGGAAATAATGGTCTGCAAGAAATAAATAAGGAGTACGAGAAGGCTGGTCTAGACCCTAAGAGATACCTTAAATACTTGCAATATGAAGTGGGCCATAATGTCAAAGACATCTTCCACAGACCTATAAAATCGGTGGAAAGACTAAGGGAACGCATTCTTAATGGGGTAACTTTATTAGAGACTGTTTCGCAGTTACAGTCTACGAGTGAGGTAACGCCTGAAAATTGGCACAAGTTCTTGGAACTAGTGCTCGATATGAGGAAAGAACGACTACAGGGCCAACGCTGGCGGCGAGAGTACTTGGACAACAAACAGGAAATCGAGAATGTCAGAGCACCCGTTAAAAGACTGAGTCAGAGACAATCCAGTACTAACGAACGTAAGAAAATGGATAACTACACAGAACCTCAGAGACACAAGATCATCAAACAGGAGACCAAAAAGAGCATTGTTGAGGCCAGTTGGCTCACAGGGAAATATTTGAAACAGCTTCAACAAGAAGGGTTGATTCCTGTACCTTCAAAGTTGGATTATACCAAGGAAAACTATTTGGGAAGTATTCTACCCTTTGAACTTAGATGCAATACGACAGAAAGCTTGCCAAAATCAGTCTCTTACAAGACAGTCAAAGAGGCGTACGATTTGGACTATATTGATGCTGTGATCAAACCAGGCTTAGAGTACGATATTAATTACAACTTCTATCTCAAACATTTGAAACTCATTGTCAATGAAAAGGGTCCGTACGAGGTGAAAATAAAAGAGTTGGCATCAGCGCCTATTCCATTTCCATATTTAAAACTCCCATTTTCCAGTATGAAGGAGTCGAAACGAATTTCTGGCGATGTTTCACGTCTAATTCGGTTTCTGAGAGTGATGAAGGTGTGGAAATCTGCATCCAATGGAGAGAAAGTGCCCGAGAACAAATTCCCTGATGGAAGCTATGGTGTCAAGGGGTCTAAGGGGTTCTATCTGACGGAAAGAATGTTTCCTTCAGATTATTACGAAAAATGGGCGCAATGGGAAGGTGATTGGGAATACTTGATTCAAAAGCAAATGGCATCGAAGAGAGTGCCTAGCGAATTGAAGAAAAACTGCGTAGAGGAGTGGACAGCTTACATTAATGATGCAACGAGAAGTATGGAGAAAGAATGGCAAGAGCTACGTGAGAAACATGCCAATCTCGACCAGTTGTTACTGGATCAGACAAAATACCAGACTCAAATGTTGCACCACTATGATGATATGATTGATAAATACAATTCAATTGTTGGAGAAATGGAAAAGAACCAAGTATGGAAACATTCTGAGTTGGTCAATGGAGGTAACTTTGTACGTCGTCCGTTGATAACGTACCTTGAACAGGACGATAATCTGCCACTAGCAAAACGCAAGGGATTACCAGAAAATGGGAGATTACGGTTGGGGAAGACTTTGGCAGATGTGCTAGCAGAAAACGAATACCATTCATTCAAAATGGGACAGAAATTCAAGCGGGAACTCAATTTTAAGGATGTTGACAAGTTTATACGTTTATCATAATTGTGGGAGATGGTACATAGACCCTTGTAAATAGTATGAAAATAATGATAGAATATGTGAAGCATGTATCATTGGGTAAGCTAAGATTTAAGGAAGGATCTCAAGTATAAATAGGGACTATAATTCTTCTTGGATATTATGGAAATGCTACAATGTAATGTACCATAATTACACTAATGCTACACTCAAGATTATCGTCAGAATCGTATGATATAATAAACGTTTCATAAATCATTAATGCTACTATCGTACAATGTCCAGATCTTTCAAACTATATGTCCCCCGAAACTACGGCCATCAGTGATATATTCTTCCGATTCGTCCTCGCCGACCGTCACGGCAGCTTCCATAACATCACTGCTTTCTAGACCCCCCTCCCTTTCCACTATCTGGAAGTCCTCCAACATCTGAATCAATTCAGTGGTTTCCCGGGGAACATCGGAACCGTCGTTGACAGTCAACCCACTCATCATCGCCACTACATCTGACAACGAAACTCCCAGATGGCGCAACTCCTTGTGTTTAGCAAGAACGTCCTCTAGACTGGTTATGCCATTTTCATACCAAGTGGCCGGGTAATTCTGGGGAAATGGTGGAGCAATAGTGATATCCTTGCGGGCGAAGATCGCCTCAGTAGAAAGCTGACTCCGGTAAAACATCAGCGCCTGATAATGCTCTTTGCAACAATACTGAGAAAGGTAAGTTGTCGGCAAGATCATGGAAGGTCTACGGCTGTAGATCTGATACTTTGGAGTGGAATTGTCTGTTGAAGTTGATACTCCACCTGAAACGGGTCCCACCATTCTCCTTCCGGCCAGCAGCTCCGGCGTGGAGCAGCATCGTATGTAGCCGCAAATGTGCTCTATATTTCGTTCTTCAACCACTTCATCGTACAGCTTCTGGGTGAAGAACCGGCTTAAGTACTTGAGAAGAGGAGGATCGACGAATCTGTCGACTAGCATCTCTGTAATCAATAGCTGGAGTCTGGATGCCTCTGCGGGCGTGAGCGTATCGCGGACCTTGAATTGGTCCAATTGGCCCACGAACTGGTCGAGCGTTATTATGTCCATGGTGATGGAGTTATTTGGTGGTCGTAGATAGTGATATGGTAGGTTTTGTATGAAGATGGTTAGGTTATATGGTTGACTTGGTGGGGAATCTTCACGTGAGGAGGACAGAAGGAGGATATAGTAGAGTGCAGTATATTAGAGAGATATAATGCAGTACAACGTACTGAATAAGATATATATAGTGAGACTACTTGTTAGGTATGGAAAGACAGTGTGTAGAAGAGTCCGTGTACAAACAGAGTATTGAACACTCAGTGTATAGCGGAGTAGAGTACGACTAACAAGTAGGAGAATTAATATAGTGTAGTAAGACCTAACAGAACAGAACAGTTGTAAGTGGTGTAGAAATAGTATTAAGTGCAGTACAAAGAATGCAATATATATAGGGCAGAGTTTACATACAAATCTCTTAGTATTTAGATCATCGGATACAGAATACACCCGTAGTCCTACAGTATACAGAGAAGAGTCGAATGCTTTGAATTCAGATTGTAGTCTAGTAATAAACCGTATAGTTGAAACTCCACAGAAAGCATGGTATAATAATATATCGATATGTTCATACATCTAGTGCAAGGTATATTGGGTTGAACATAACAGTGAGCTTTATTACAGTTTACGGTTCCCTTAATCTTGCAGAAGACAAAGAGGTATAATGCAATGCAATACACGGTTCGCCTAATGTTGTAGAATACATTTAGAGGTATATTACAGCCACCGTTCCCCTGGCCTCTTGAATTCACGCAATGGAAGTTTCAGTCCACATTTACCCTTTCTAGCTTCATACTTATGTAGTTTCGCAGTATATCTCGTATCAACATACAGTGTTTCGTCATTTCGCTGTACAGATTTATCTTAATGCCACAGTGTATTGGTATTCCCACCATCGTATATTTGAAAATATTGGTCCAGTTATTGTTATAATCGTCTTGTGGCATTACCTATCACACCGCCTATAATTCATATATTCTTCCTTCATTACCTAGAGTACATAAACGGTATCCCTTCACGGTCTGTGATACATATTGTATATGAGACGATACGCTTTCATCTTCCTGGTATTGGTATCTACATGTTACTTTCCAATGCCCTGAAATTATTGATCTGCGGAATTGCCCCATTTCTCTGGTAATTGTAAGATGAAGGGCCATGCGTCAGCATCCCATACACTTGTGCACCCTGTGGGGTTTTAGAGCTTAATTCGTGGTTCTGCGCTTTTGATTGCAGGAGTGGCTGACATGTCCCACCTCTGTTAAATGGTGCAAATAATATTATATGCTTCTTCCATACATATAGTAATATAGAATATATTGCGATGCAACATGAAGTCCACATTGCATTTCCATCAAAGCAGAAGTATACAATGAAGCTTTACGACTTGTTTTATACCATTACGTCATACTTCACATCAAATCATATGAAAATAGGAAATAAACTCACTTTATTATTCGGGTACCTGCTTTGGACTCCGGCTCATCACCCAAATCAAAGAGCACCCATACACAGGATCTCACTTATCGACAGCATTAAGGAAAACACTCTGTTATCTTATCACAATACACCAATTCCAATTCCATATAGCCACAGTGCATAGTACTACATATTACTACATATTACTACATATTACTATATATTACTATTTAGCAACATACAAAAGGATAGCAGCCAAGTCATAAGATAAACTGAGATACCAACAAAATCCTTGCAATGGCAGAGGTGACCGAGAAGACGAGTCACATTGGCACCACAGATGATACCCAAGAACTCAGAAATAGAGGAAACGCCCACACCAATAATGGATTAACCGCCACTAGATCACATTCAAAGACACCACTTGGTGGACGCTCCCGTCTGTCGACTACCAGTTCTTTCGTCAATTTCATCACTAACGGACCAGCTGTTCCAATCTCCCAACTGCGCACTTTGAGACATGGCAGCCAAAGAGGCATCTACTCTTTGTTTCGACTATTGAAAGCAGAACTTAACCTTCCAACCTCGATTGAGGAGTCTCTTGCAGACGGGGCGCTGGTCGCTTCATTGGAAAGCGCAAAGGCTTCTTATGCACACATTCAGAATATGATCGAAGTGCCCTACCTTTTGGAGCGATTCATGCTCTTTGGACTCTTGGTGTGTTTCAATTCGTTCTTGACGTTGTTCACGTTAGTTCCGTTGAAGTTCATAGTTTTATCAGCTAAAACCTTAGTTGCATTCGTGAGAAAACCCAGACTAAACGTCGTAACAGACCACTTCAAATGGGTAAAAAAAGACTTGATCACAATTGTGCTGATCAGCTTATCGTTATTCATAATCTCAGGAAGAACCTTGGACATCTCCAAAATGTACCACGACATAAGAGGACAGGCACACATCAAGTTATATGTAACTTTCGGTATGCTCGATGTGGCAGAAAAGCTCTTTTCAGCAGTTGGCCAGGATATTCAGAATGTGGTTTATTCCATTTCCATACGAAATTCTGGCCGGAAATTTGCCTTCTTCTTCTTCTTGGGTGTTTTGTATTTCCTGCTTCATGCTTACATCATAATCTACCAGACAATTGCATTGCATGTTGCAGCAAACTCTTATTCAAACGCGTTGTTGACGTTACTTATGTCGAATCAGTTCGCTGAGTTGAAATCGTCTGTATTCAAACGGTTTGATAGAGAGGGCTTATTCCAGCTCACATTGGCTGATTTATCTGAGAGATTCCAACTCACTTTAATGCTTTCGGTGATTACCTTGAGAAATCTTCTCCAATTGGTCGATGAACAAATTAGTATTATTCCCAATAGTTGGAATTCCTGGAACGCGTGGTTTGGTGCTATTTTTGGGCCAGCTATGGTGGTTATTGGAAGTGAAATCATTGTGGATTGGTTGAAACATTGCTACATCACTAAGTTCAATAAATTCAGACCCAGAATTTATAAAAACTTTCTTAAAGTGTTATCTCTTGATTATCTCCAAGTCTTTAAACCAAGTCCTGAAGCTAACCACGAACTTATTGACTACATTGTGTTGACCAAACGAATTGGTTTGCCATTGATAGCTACTGTTGTTAGTTTTCTCAAGATGATTCTTCCCGAAATTAATAGCATATTCTTTGGCAGCGGAATAACCTTTTACAAGATAGCCGTGTTTATCTTCTTCCAAATTTCGGTTTTCATTGTGTTGATATTAATCCGATTAATCCTTGCATTAGTCATTTTGAAATCTGCAAACAAGAATAAGCATGAAAAGGAAACCGGCCATCAGGTGCGTGCAACCTCCAAGAAAGTACCTTCAACTCCCCCTCCCACAGACATTTTGCCAACTACAGAAGTTCCCAAAAGCAAAGACGAAACACCTGAGCCTTCAAATGAGACTCCGCCAGTAATCTTGAGTCCGCCAATGTCGCCAGCGGAGCTATCATTCATTCCAGGAATCCCCAATACTGAACTATCGTCAATAAATCCTCTGACAAGGGCATTTTTGTACGATGATGGAGAAGCTATACCTCCTACAATGGAGGAAAAGAGGAACAAAATGATGCTGAAATGCAACGACGATGAAACTGAGGGGTTGGGTAATGTCATGAGGTATGAAATGAAGAGCAAAAGAATTTGGTAAGTGAAGTTCAAACGTGAAATTTAATAGTATTTATTTACAAGGTATTATATAAAAGCATTTTCCAAACATAGGACGTGGAATGATAGATATTTACAAGCGTTGTCTCATGTGGTCTTGCTTTTGAGCAACATTTCTTTCATCGTCTTATTGATGTAAGAGACAACTTCGGGTCTAGGTTTCTTCAACTTGGCAGAGAAGGCCAAAGCTCCAGTTAACAAGGCCAAGGCACCTGCCTGGTGTGCAGCAGCCAAAGGAATTGGCACTAAATAGATCAAAGTGGAAATGCCTAACGCAACTTGCAATGTAACCAAGCCCATGACACCATGCATGGCTTTCTTGGCTTCAACGGGTATTATAGCCTTATTCTTGTTAACAACCATGTGAGCCCAGAGCACAGCAAAGAAAGTCGTTGTAGCAAATATACGATGGACTAATTGCACAGTTGTTGGGTTCTCAAAAAGGTTTCTCCACCACATATCAGATAAATCCTCCTTACGAGCAAAGACTGGCGACATTAATTCACCTGAAGATGGAATATATTCGTCTCCCATGTGGGGAAATGTATTGTAAATCAAACCAGCGTCCAAGCCAGCCACCATACCACCAGACATGGCAGTGATGAAAGCTAATGCCAACAAACCTGCTCCCATGACTCTGAAACGTTTCATGGCAGGGCTGGTCAATTGATCAACAAGAACACGCAACTTTTCAGGTGATGTACGAAGCTTCGAAAGTAAATTATTCTCGTTCTTAATTTCCAATGCTGTCCATAACACTCCCAAATACATCAAGAATGCAGCGCCCAAATGAGTAGTAAGTCTATACTGAGAAACTGTAGGCTTAGATTTCCGTTCCTTCAACTGGTCCTCGTCCAAACCGGAATACACCATCCACCAACCAATGGCACCTTGTAAACCCAACAATCCTGTCAAGCCAATCACACTGCGTGTGATATGAGGACTGAAGTAGCCACGTTTCCAAAAGTACAAAGCTGGCAAAATGAAAACCATCCCAATGGTTCTTCCCACCAAACGGTGGCCCCATTCCATACTGAAGATAAACTTAAATTCATCCAAAGTAATGTTGGAGTTCAACTGCTTGAATTCTGGTGATTCTCTGTACTTTGAGAATTCTATCTCCCAATCCTCCTCGGTCAAAGGAGGAATAGCCCCAGTAATAGGCTTCCATTCAGTAATTGATAAACCGGATTCAGTCAACCGTGTTAAACCTCCCAAAACGACAATTCCAAAAACAAGAGTAGATGTTCCCATAAGCCAGTAAGAAATCATCTTTGGAGCAACCAATGGAGGGGCCCGTTTAGAAGCAGTTTCGGCCACTGGAACAGAGGAATAGGCTCTGGTGAACCGGGTGAGTAATTGCAGCTTCCTCAATGGCTGGTTTTGGAACTGGGTTCTCAAAGATGTCATGGGCATAGTAGCCACTCTCATGCGGCCCAAAATGCCTGAAATGCTAGTGCTCCTAGCAAGGAACAGGGAGGTCATGCCAAACATTGTGCACAACAGTGATTATTACTTTAAACAATCAGAATAAAAGTAAAGGTATTCAAGTGTTTATGTAACTTTCATCGGTACTTTTCAGTGGTTCGATCTTATATGTCGTGCACCAATCGAAGAAATATGTCTGCAGGAAACCCTTATAAGTTGCAACCATTTATCATTGGAGTGATTATATTTTGGTATAAAATTAGTATTGAGTATTTGATAGAATAAGGTTTATATCACAGTTTAGTTTAATAAACGAACTATCCAGATAACCCTATTGAGCTCAACCGCCCGTGATTTTCAACTATCATCATCATCACCAACAGATTAGAAGAAACAACACTTTAGTGGCTGCGAAATACTCCAGCGGCAAGAGAGCGGCTAGAATGGCTGATAGAAATACCATCCAAATGGAGTATCCAAGTGAACTGAGGCTACCCGAATGGATGTACCTTGAGAATAGTCTTAATTTGGGCGGGGCAAGCATCCCCAATGCACGAGCTTCCTTAACTGAGGGTGATATTATCGCAAACACTATGTATTTCTACCTAGTGTTTTTATTGGTTGCGATTGCCATAGGGGGTATAGCGTTTTGTCTCAGGGAATACAGTATTTCTGTAGCACTCAAGATGTCCCCCACTAGCGATGTTATTAGAGAGGCCAATTGGACCCCTGAAAGTGATCAGAAAGAGGAAGAAGACAATGGGGGCAAAGTAATTGCTGGTGACTATGAACGACCCACAGCACCGGGGCTAATTCAGGAAAAGCTATGCAATCCCCCATACGGACCTTCAAGTGACGAAAAAGTTTGTGCTTGTGACAACGGCTCTTCTTCATTTGTTAATTTCAACAGCAATAGTAGTAATGTCATCGATGGTGAAAATACGGAAAATCCTTTCAAGAACATGAACCGGAAGAAGTTCATCACGATTGCGACAAACGAATCTAATGAACGCAAGTTCCCATTGCAATCAAATCCCGACTTTGTGGACTCAAATGTTTTACCCACACCGAATCCTAACACTGATACAGCTTCTTTTGAGCTTAAGAAACTTCGGGTTTTCACTGAGGAAATACGTTCTTCTGGTTTCAGTGACAAGTCCTTGATGGGCTTTATGTGTGGGCACCTAGATCCAACAGATCTTAGCAACACTACTTTAATTAAGCCCAAAAGCAAGATAACATATAGCTTCAATGTCTTATACTCCGTTAGGGATGAGGTCAACAACGCCCTTTTCACTCTCCCTATTCGGATTTCGCAGTTAGCAACGAACACTATCGAGATTCCACTTCTTAGGTTTGACACCTTATGGCAGGCAGATAAATTACTATCCGAGATCCGGAATGCTGTCTTAAATCCAGGTGAAGATGGTGATGCAGAAGTGGTGCTAAAGACACTCAGAGTTGTTCAACTAATCTCAATTGCAAGCACTCAAGACATTATGACAAATCCCAACTTCTTTGTTTCCCAGTATAATGATTTAATTGAAACCCTCATAGATACGGGTGCAGTTTTTGATGTCCTTAGCAAGGTATCAGACTCGGCAAAAGCGTTATTTGTTGATTCAGTTATCATGCATTTGTGGTGTCATCTTAACTATAAGGACTGGGATACCACAGTTGTTGATAGAATGCTCGCACAACTCAAAGTATCAGAGCCTTTTGTTGAGTCTCGAAGCACTCTATTCCGCCTCTTTTGCAATCTTCGTCTTGGAATTCACTTTACACGGGCCAAAACTGCACTATCACTGCGTCTTGAGGGCAAAATGATGATTTTCGCAAGCGAACTAAGTCGCAAGACCCAGTGCAATGAATACATCTCACTTATACCTATGTTAGCACAGGCAATTGATTTGGCTGTTGGCTCCCAAATCAAATATTTCTTCTATCAGATGACTCACCGTTTAGTTGTCCTTCACTGCAATTGCTGCATTGGGGAGTGTTTAGGTGATGAACGTCTTGATCTTAAAGCCATAATCCAACATGGATTGTGGAAGTATCAGGCACCTTCTATCCAGTCAATTGCCTCAGATACTTTTGGTATTCTCTGTCAGATTTGTCCTGGAGTTAGGAGATGGAGAAATGAGCTTGCTAGTGGTGTTATAGACCCTTCATCAGCGGTTATCAAAGCTTTCCCTCATATTCGAGGGCCTTATGCGAAAGATACCGTGGACGAGGGCCCAATGACTACAAACGGTTTCGGAAGCTCTAGTCCAAGTTCACGATTGCGAAGTAGGACTCCTGGGTCATGGAACATGGGTCCATGACTCATAGCTAGTACGGCCAGTGTAGTAAATCAAATGGTCTGTTTAGCCGTAACTGGTAACGACCATGGCGAACCCGATACAAGCATGGACCGCTCCCATGTGACAATAACATTAGCACTAAATGGAAATTGTCTATGCATGGAACGAAGCATATTGAATAAGGTCTGATTAGAGTAATGCTTCATAGCGAGAAAGCGTGGAAGACGAGGAATTCGCCTTACGATCAATTGTATTTTGGATTCTGAATGGAGCTATGCGAGATCAGTTCATTTATTATCAGTGGGTTTTGGGCTGAAGAATCAGGGTTTGGTGAGATTAATGATTACTGTTGTAAGTAGTTTTCCCAGTATGTGGAGTAGAAAAAAAGAGGTACCCCTATGCATATGAAGATGGGCTTAATCACTTACTGTGTAAATAGTAAAAGTTAAAGTGATAGGGTGAAAGAAGAAGAAATGTGCTACAGGGTATTGTAGTACCATGATTATTATAGAGGCTCACGAGAACAGTTGATGATCATGTGGAACCCTCGGAATCACTGATGGATCCTTTCAAATATCTGGTGATTAATATCTAGAATGCTTGAGGACAAGTGCAGATACGGAAATATGAAAGAACTTCAACTTTAGTATATGTGCAGATTGTTGGGAACACACATTAGCAAGATTTCTTCACAACTAAAACGGCATGATTTTACTTGGATTATTGTGTATGATAAATTAATAGTACCTCAAATTTGAGCTATTGTATTCCTTGTGCAGCCGAATTCAGTTTCTTTCTACCCTTTTAATAAATACTTTAATACCTACTATCTGACACCCAAATTAGATATCACCTGTTGTCTTTTTATGTATATGGGTATCGCCTTAAAATATCACCGGATACTACCATACAACCTGAACTCCTCAACCAGCCGCGAACTTGATCGGGAGCTCGGTTCTTATTTATGCGATAGTTCCTCTATTACCCGATTGGGCAATGGTAATGTACGATTTGGCTGCACACGTGAAAATTACCTTTTGTGAAAGTGTCAATCACATCACCTCTATCCTTGTACTGTAACTGGGACTATTCAACAGACCGTGGCAGAAAATCCCCTCCTGTGGATGTCAGGCAATTGGTGGTAGGGTGTAGACCGTGGATATTGAGTCTACTGGAATCCATAAAAAAGACAGCGATTCCGCTTAGTAGGAAAGAGATTAAATGCAATAGATTAATTTTTAAAGCAAAGACACGATCCCACATACAATTTAGACTTTCAATAAGATAGACATATAGGCTACACACTCTTTCGATTATCAACAGAATACTGAGTCTACACTTTTACAATAAAGATATCGTGAAACGTAAGTTAAACATATCCAAATTATAGTCGGTTAGTTGCAACGCTTAGTTCATTACCGTACATTGAAGCTTATATACGTCTAAGATTTCGTTTAGTACATTTTCAACCATACTACCGCTATTTCCTTCGCAATGAGTGGATTAGAGTTGGCCGTTGCTGGGCTTGTGGGCGCTCAGCTTCTAGACGCCAAACATCATGTCAAGGAAGATTTTATGTTGCTCCAGAAAGTTATCAGAGAGGCCCTTGGTTATATGCTTAGCGTGACACGCAGCCGTGCCAGCTACTGGTACTACTTCGAGGGTGCATGTCAAAAGTATGCTGATAGAGCGGCCCTTGCATTTCCTCGACCCAAAAGGAACCCTCCGCCTATTCGGACGGATCTGGAGGGGAACAAAGTTTACGATGACCAGTTTGACTTGGAAAGCTACACGTACTGGGAGTTGTATGAGATGGTATTGCGGATGTCGTACCTTTTGAAGTACCAGTACGGGGTGACGGCAGAGCAAACCATTGGAGTCGACTGTATGAACAAGCCTTTGTTTGTGGTAATGTGGATGGCGTTATGGAACATAGGAGCCGTGCCGGCCTTCTTGAACTTCAATATTCAGGGGAAGCCCTTGGTCCACTGCATCAAGATTGCAAATGTGACCCAGGTTTTCATTGATCCCGATTGTGCTGGACCTATCAGAGAGACGGAACCCCAAATCAATGAAGAGCTTCCTGAAGTTCAGCTTCACTATTTGAACGAAGGAGAGCTCTTCCGTGTAATCAGAGATAAGGCGACTCCCAAGTACAGGGCAGCTGATAACACTAGAAGACCCAATGATGCTGATCATTCATGCAGTCTCTTGATCTACACCTCTGGAACTACTGGTCTCCCCAAGTCAGCAATCATGTCGTGGCGGAAGGCGCTCATGGCATCTAAGATTTTTGGCTACATCATGAAGGTTGATAAAAACTCAAATGTGCTCACTGCCATGCCCTTGTATCACTCGACAGCTGCGATGTTGGGGGTGTGTCCTACTTTGGTAGCAGGTGGTTGTGTTTCCATCTCCCAGAAGTTTTCGGCCAAGTCCTTTTGGACACAGGCTAAGCTTGTAGGAGCCACTCATATTCAATATGTGGGTGAGGTTTGCCGTTATTTGTTGAATACCACTCCACACCCTGATCAAATGAAACATAATGTCCGCATCGCTTACGGAAATGGACTCAGAAGAGACATTTGGCAGGATTTTAAGCAGCGGTTCCACATTGAAGGAATTGGTGAATTTTATGCTTCTACTGAATCGCCTATTGCTACGACGAACTTGCAATATGGTGAGTTTGCTGTAGGTGCTTGCAGAAAATACGGCTCTTTGATTAACTTCTTTCTTTCGTTCACTCAAGTGTTGGTCAAAATGGATCCTGACGATGCTGACGAGATTTGGCGTGATCCATCGACAGGATTAGCTACTAGAGCTAGCGAAAACGAGCCAGGTGAATTATTGATGAAGATCTTGAACCCAAAGAACGTGGAACAAACTTTTCAAGGATACTATGGGAACAAGAATGCGACATCGTCGAAGGTTATTCGTGACGTTTTTAAGAAGGGAGATGCCTGGTTCCGTTCAGGTGACTTGTTGAAGATGGACCAAGATGGCTTGTTGTATTTTGTTGATCGTTTGGGTGACACTTTCCGTTGGAAGTCAGAGAATGTGTCTGCAACAGAAGTTGAAAACGAGTTGATGGGCTCTAAGACGATGAACCAAACTGTTGTAGTTGGGGTCCGTGTGCCTAACTATGAGGGTCGTGCTGGCTTTGCTGTAATTGATTTAAAAGATGAGTTCAAAGACAATCACGAAGAGGCATTGAAGGCCATACACTCACACATCTGTAAATCTTTACCCAAATATGCGATCCCTCAATTCATTCGCTTCAGTGACGCTATCGCCGCTCAGCATAATCATAAAGTTCCCAAGAACCAGTTCAAAAATCAAATATTGCCCCTGGGTGAGACAGGCACTGATGTGATTTACTGGTTGCATGCTGACAAGTACGAGAAATTGACCAACGATGCATGGTCTCAGATTAACAATGGCACCCACAAGTTATAGAGGACAATTGCGAGTGTTTCGTGGTGTGATAGAATAGTGCAAAGCCAAAATAATAGAAACAAATTCGACTTATGCGATTGGATTTCGCGATAGCATTCTGGCCAAGAGGGACATGCATGAAGAGGAAGGAAGCAGCTTAATAATCCCAAAAATAAGTGCTTTAATGTGGGATAATTTTGGTTACATTATTTTTTTCATTAAAAGGGTTAGATTGTTAAGCACTCAATTATTAATAGTTGACCGATGACGCATAGGAAACAATTAATGGTTAGACAATAAATTAGAGGGCTTGGAGAGAAGGCATAATTGGATATGCATTTCATCTATGATTGATGCCAAAGAAACAATAACTCACCTAAGTGCAGCACTAAGTCCCCCCCGAATCTGTATGAGCGGCTCATGGGACATGACATGATGTGTTGACCTTATAAAAATTCGTCAATGCCATGCGCATTAAACAATTGATAAATATTTTTAATGCAGAGGCTGACTCAATCAGGCAAAAATTGCCAAAATCGCTAGCCGATTTAACTTGCAAAGTACGAAACTTTGACAGTAAATGCATAGCCACAGGTTAATCATTGTGGGGAGAACTAATGAAGCTACTGCATCGGCTGAAAATGCAGAATAGGAGATTGCTTGGTCTTTTCAGGTATGGTGAGAGGAATGTGCATGAAGCGAGCCTACATAATATTTGTTTAAATGTTTACTTGCATGCTTATTGAATATATTTTACGGCACTTGATTTACGAACATCTATTAAATCGGGTAAATAATTGTAGCCTCTTGATAAATGTTTCGGAAAAGGTAAATGGCTTTGGCATAACAATATAACAGAAACAATTAGTTTCTTCTTCAATAAATATTTTTAGTGAATAAAGAAAATAACTATCAAAACGATCAGATTCTGGAAAATTATCAAAGGAGTTGCCAGAAAACTTGCAAATTAACAATAGAAAGTGAAAGTTGTTAAGAATACATTTGAGGACAGAATATTGCATCGCATTATGGTGAACAGGAATTAAGTAACTGTTTTTTACTGTCACACATATTTACAATGAAGATGGACCTTACTCCTAAATACGGGGTAGAGAATGCACACAACCAAATTGGTATGCCTAGTAAAGGCAAATAAAGGGGTAAATTTAACCGGGTGATACTTATTTAATGTGAGCGATGGATGAAATACTGGACCATTTACATTGTCTTGGTTAGTGGATTTAACAAGTACAGTTATCTTGTTTAATTAGTTATTTTCAAGTCAAGTTTCTTATAAATGCTTTACATGCTGCAGTGCATTTGCTCAATGATAACCATATATTGACAGAAAAAACCCAGTAGACAACGGGCTATGCATGGAATCGATTAATATTATCTTTGCATTTATCAAATTAGTTCATGAGCTACAACAAAGAACAATACATTTGCTGTTTGTAAATTTCAAATCAACGCGAATAAGTTCCATTATGTATATGGACCGGAAGAGGCAGATTAATGGAGGGAAAAATCTTACCATTTTGCATGATCATTTATCCGATGAATTGAAGAGTATCAAAGATTAAACAGCCTGCGTAGTCTATAACTATGAAATTTACTTTACATGGTAATTTGTAAGGTGATTTTCTCGGGAAAGTGGTTATTCCTCTTTTATGCCATTTGGCCTGACTTAGGTACTCTAGCGACCATATTTGAATACTTACTAGTTGCAGTGCTACTAAGCTCGGGACTACAATAACCGGGCTCTGCTATGTCTCAGAAGCATAATCATAATGCTCAATGTAATAATTAATACATTGTCAAGCTTTAGTATACAACCAGCAAAAAGCTGCAAGAACGTTTCCATAATCCAATGCACAACTTGCGCATAGCATTCCGATGAAAGAAATGATAGCTGATAAATTTCTTGGTTCATGAATTAGTACATGAGATAACAATGATTATTAAACGAGGTCAAATAATAATTAGTTGCCCTCGTTACCAGAATTGCTTTGTTGGAAAATACAGTACGTATAAATTTTTGTTCCTCTTGTAAAAGCAATGCCCATATTTTCTATTATTTTTCCGTTCTTGGGTAGTTCAATTAGTTAATTATGCAACGCATATGTACGCTCTAAATTTCGGAACCAACACTTAGTACAAGACCTTCAATCAGATAAGCACGAAATGCAACAACGGAGCTTCCACCGTTTTCTATCAATACTCCGACATGATACCGCCGTATATCTTTCATTTTTAGTCAAAATTCATTTTCAGCCTAGCTTCATAATATGCTCATTTCTTGACGTTAAAGCCTTAAACAAAGGAGCAAAAAAATACTTCAATTGCCGTATGACGTTTTACTAAAATTAAAAATTTGGTCAACTCCGTGAATCTACCTAACTCCGAAAACAACGAAATTGTATTTTTGTATTTATTGGTACTAGGAATTATCGCAAACCAATCAACTTTTGCCACTTTTCCAATCTTTAGTACTTCTTCCCAATGTGGTATACTGCAGCCGTTGACAATGCAATATTAAGGACCTTACATAAGGAAATAAAACGAAGTTACTAACAGAAATCACCTCCATGTACTATCGAGCAAAACATTGACGTTTAGGATCCGAGTATATGTAAGGATAATCCGGGTAATGGTAGATAAATGAGGAATTTGTTAGATTTGAAGAAACCAGCGAATTGCAATTTATGTAGTATGGGAATGCAATTATAATGAATCGGTTCTTTTTGAAGTTATCCTAAAATAATGATGCCCTTTGGTACATAAAAGCCCAGATGATAAGGGAAATACACATGATGGCTAATCTTTACTTGAAACGACTTTGAATTTCCACATTCTGGAGATTCAGTCATACACCAATTAATGTAATCTTGATACTCCGGATTTTTACCAGTTTCTACGCAATTGCTAATTCTCAGATCGTAACTATATTAAAGGCAATAAAGACATAACATGCTAACTTAAGCCTTGTCAGAGATGGCAACCACACCAGGCAATTCCTTACCCTCCAACAATTCCAAGGAAGCACCACCACCGGTGGAAACGTGGGACAACTTTTCAACGGCACCGAACTTCTTGGCGACAGTTGCAGTGTCACCACCACCAATGATGACGGTGTTACCAGCTTCAGCAGACTTGACAACATCGTCCAACAAGGACTTGGTACCAGCAGCGAACTTGTCGAATTCGAAGACACCTGGAGGACCGTTCCAGACAATGGTCTTGGCTTCAGCAACGGCATCAGCGTACAACTTTCTGGACTTTGGACCAGCATCCAAACCCATCCAGTGGTCTGGGATACCTTCTTCTTGGGTAGCGTAGCCAACAGTGGCGTCCTTGTCAAACTTGTCAGCGGTGACAAAATCAACTGGGAGAACCAACTTGACACCGTTCTTCTTAGCCTTGGCGACCAAATGTTCAACATTCTTAGCACCAGCTTCGTCGAAAAGAGAGTCACCAATGGAGACATTGTCGAGAACCTTCTTGAAGGTGAAAGCCATACCACCACCGACAATCAAGATGTCAACCTTGTCCAAGAGGTTGTCGATCAATTGGATCTTGTCGGAGACCTTGGCACCACCGAGGATAGCCAAGAATGGTCTGACAGGGTTTTCCAAAGCCTTAGCAAAGTATTCCAATTCCTTGGCCATGAGGAAACCAGCAGCCTTTTGAGGGAGTTCGAGACCAACCATAGAGGAGTGGGCTCTGTGTGCGGTACCGAAGGCATCGTTGACGTAGACATCAGCGAGAGCAGTCAATTGCTTTCTGAAAGCAGCAACATCTTCCTTGGAGGCCTTGATCTTTTGGCCGTCCTTCTTTTGGGAGCCTTCTTCTTCGATGTGGAATCTCAAGTTTTCCAAGAGAATGACGGAGCCTGGGGCAGCAGAGTTGACAGCGTTTTCAACTTCAGCGCCAACACAGTCGTTAAGGAAAGTAACCTTCTTACCCAACAACTTTTCCAATTCAGCGGCAACAGGGGCCAAGGAGTACTTAGCGACAGCTTCACCGTTGGGTCTACCCAAGTGGGAGGCCAAGACAACAGCCTTGGGGCCCTTGGACAAGACGTATTCAATGGTAGGCAAAGCAGCGACAATACGCTGGTTGTTGGTGATGGTGGTGCCGTCCAATGGAACATTGAAATCGACTCTGATGAAGACACGCTTGTCAGCGACGTCCAAGTCCTTAACAGACAACTTGTTAGACAACGACATGATTGTACGAATTAGATATGGAAACCTGATGGTGAAGATCAATTAAATATTTCACAGTCGAAATAGCCCGGGGAAGCGACCTTATTTATAGCGTGGCAGATTCCCAGTAAGTTGGCCGCATGCAGGATGGCTCACACCACGCGCAATATCAGGAGAGCAGCAAATTAGTAAATTGCATGGGCCTTAGGATTAATGTATTGGGGTTTAACGAGAGAACGAGCACCAGACGTCGACTGTTAGGGAGAATTGTGGTAGAAGACGTAAATACAGAGAGACTTTTTCTAAGTACTATTGTGGTAATTTAGAGGGAAGGAAAACGATACTTTGTATAGTAGATATGGAAGATTCGCGAGTTACTGGCAAATCAAATAGTCTACTGAATTATATGTTATAGTGATGATGGCATAACTTCAATGGTGTGGTTCCTGGTACTTGTACCTCAATTGAGTACTTTGATACGGTTTTCCTTCTAGAACACCGTGCTTAGTGGGATATGAGGCTATAATTGATTTTGCCATAGAGGAAGTAATAAGGTCGTGTACGACTATGCACTATCGTATTTCATCTGGAGATCATTGCACTGTGCAACTAGAAATGGTTAACTTGGGCTTTGCAAGATATCGTGGTTTAAGGAATAAGGAGCATGTCCAAGTGTAGAATTGATGGAACTAAGGAGCCACGGAATTACTCCGGAAAACCCGAATTTACTACGTGGTTCCACTGTATCTGCTTTGGTACATTAAGATACTGCAGCGCTACCAGCTTTCATGCAATAACCAGGCCTGAGATATTCAGTGTACAATTATTACCATCACGGTTCAAATACCACCCAGTATTCCCTACCTAGAGTATTGACTGGTATTGACTGTCCATTCCTACAGTAGAGTATTATCGTGCCCTTTTTCCAGTCACGATAGGAACCCAATAAGGAGTTAAATAAAGTATTCTATGGCCGGGGCTCGTCTGTCCGCATATCCTCCAAGTATGCGATTACGCGTCATATGTGGACCAGTGGGACCCGGAACTGTTAAAGCCCCCCCCGGTCATGCGTTTACCCGACAAATGCGCTTATACATGTATCCGAGGTCACCGGGATAATGTCGCCCAAAGTAGGGACCAGTGTCGTCAATTAAGACGCGACATGAATATCTGGCGCTTTTGTATCATTATAAAATGTCGTCAATTTTCGCGACATGACTCGATGTCGTAGAAAGTTCTCGTGACTTCCAGTTGACTCGATGAGAAACCTTTGTGTAACTTTATCCTTATACCGGTCCATCTTCACAGTGATACCTTCTTAGTAATTGTAACCTATTTTAAGTATATACACATATTGCTGTCGTCTTCCAATCTAATCCATCAAATACGACTGGCAGCAACCTCCTTAAGCCAAATCAATATATAAAAGGTTAGCTAGTTTGCCAGTTTCAACCGCCATTTAACGGAGCTCTTAACAATTTCACCTCATCTCATCTGACATCACCACATAATATCTCACTAAATACAACTGACAATATGGAAAAGCTCTTGCAATGGTCAATAGCCCAACAATCTGGCGACCCAGAAAAGATCAAAAAGGCCGGAAAGCCCGATGAACAAACTCTCAACCAGTTGTTTGGTGCCCCTGACGAGGCTACCCTTATGAAGGAGGCGGTCGCCGTGGCCGTTCTGGAAGAAGCCACCCTTGATGCTAAGGAAATTGCCTTAGATAACTTTGAAATGATGATCGAAAACTTGGATAACGCTAACAACATCGAGAACTTGAAATTGTGGCCCGCCTTGATCTCTTTGTTGGATCCCAAGGTTGAGGACAACTTGAGAATTATTATTTGTGGAATTATAGGTATTGCAGTCCAAAATAACCCTAAGACTCAATCAGACTTTTTCCTCCATCCTGAGGGTATTGACCGCTTGGTGTCGATTGCTCAGACCTCTAAGAATAATGCACTTGTTCTCAAGTCGTTGTTCAGTTTATCCAATTACATCCGCCATTACAAGCCTGCTTACGAGGCCTTCGACAAGTTGGACGGATGGTCGATCTTGAAGTTGACTCCTGGCCAAGATAAGTCAAATCTCAGGGTTCTTGCTATCATCTCTGCCATTCTCTCCATTGACACCAATGAAGATGCAAAGGATGCAAAGATTATCAACCATATTGAAAAGTACAACTTAGTAGATGATATCACGAATTTGCTTGAGGCCAATGGTAATTCTTACACCATTGACATGGCATTGAATAGCATTGCTCAATTGGCAGTTGTCAAAGACTTTACTTTCTCAACGCTAGAATTGGCCAACTTGGACCAGGCCTTGAAGAACATAGAACCCATCAGAAGTAAGTTGAATGATGATGATCTCACTGCAGTCGAGAAGTTGGTTAAAAACTCCAAGGCATAAACTTGAGGGGAAGCCACCTAAATATTTATAGGTAAGAAGCACGTTGTACTTTATAATCAATCCATGCTTATGATTTCATCTGGATCATCACATGTAAAAAATCGCTTCATCGAAGCATCAACTGTTGATGGAACAGGCGTTCCTATTGTTTTCCCACAATCGTAGATACTGTACAATTGACCCATAGTGCCAACTTTGGGATAAAGAGTGGTAGCTTTCTCCTGAGTCATTCTCTTAAATAATGCAATTGACCGGATGAAGGTCAGTTTGGCGTCGACTCCAGAGCCAACGATATTCAAGTGTGCAAAGTCTTTGTTACGATTCAATTTATCGTAAAGTGATTTTGCCGTTGTATATGTAAACAGAAATAGCCATTCAATTGCATCCTGGTTGCCTCTAACGACAAACATTGTAATCCCTGTTTCAAGTTGAATATACTGAAGTATCCGGTCGGCCTCTTTCGAAGGAAGCGAATAATGTACTTTTTCCTCATCATTCTTCTTACGCCGCTTTTGACTCAGACCTTGTGAGCTAAGATGGTCAGATGCTCCAGTCACAAGATCTCGGAACCGCTTATTTTCTCGTGACTTGAGCTTGCTCACAAACTTATCAAACCCTTCAATTATAATGACAACATGTGGAGACTTCACCAAGCCAACTGTAATGGAAAAGCTTTCCAATATAGAATGGATTCTGTCGTATAGTTTTTGTAGTCGATATGCTTCAGTCTCTAAATCGATACTGTTAATGAAATCACAATCAACAATCATTTCAAATAATTCATCAGCAGTAAAGTATAGTACTAAAGTGGATTCCATTATTGTTTTAGGTTCACAAGGTATGAAAAGCTCTTGTTCCGAGTCATAGTTTGCTCTGACACGTCTAGTCCAATAAATAATAGGATCCCCAATATCTTCTAATTCAATTTTAGTTTTGGTAAACTTACCCTCCATGTAATCATGGTTAAATCTTTCCTGGTAAAGCCTTTTAGAAAGATGGATTTTCATTTCAGAAAAGAGATCTTCCTTTCTTCGGGTAATCTTGTTTACAGCATTCAATTCCTTTATGGTATATCCTTTCGTATTCTTTTTCACCATAGAACTAGCCTCCCGTGTGATTTTCTGCAAGGGCCTTTTCATCATTCGAGTTTGCTTCGCTATATCTGGTTCATCTTCAAGCGGATCGCTAGAGATAGCTAAGTCAACCAAATCATCTTGGACTGAAGAATGTCTTTTACTAGTGCTTTTGGGAATAGAAATCTCATTTCGGTTGGTATTTCTTATAACAGGCGAACTGGAAAGTTCTCGTGTAGGTGATGATGTGGTTGAGAAAATGCTCATGGGAAAACTATCAACCAACGTTCTCGTGCCTGATCTGAGAGCTTGTGATTCTGAACTACTTGGGTTGGAAATCTTGATTTGACTCAAGCCATTAATTGGATTGTTAATGGTATCATTTTTCAACAAATTCCCAATATGAGGGCTAGGAATAGGGGAAGACGAGAATAAATGGGTCATGGTTGTTTTCAGCATTCTTCGTGTAGAGCTTTCAGGTCTAGCAGGCGTAATTGAAAGAGTCAGGCCAACCGTTATTCTAGCAACGGGGGACTTTGCGGGAGTTGCCAAATTCTGCAGTTGCAGTTTGGAAACTTGGATCTGTGAAGATTTGAATGGACCAATATCTGTTTGCACAAAGGGACCCTCATCTTCTGATTCTGAAACTTTAAGAATATCTGATGCCGTGAATGGACGATTATGACTCTCTGGAACTGAATTCTGAGAACTGTTGTTAACAAAAAGACGTGGGCTTCGGTCCTTTGATTTATCCACAATAATTATTTCTCTTGAGGGACTTGGATTTGATTCGGGATACCGCCTAATTGGACTAGTAGAATGATCCAAGACAGCGGGAAAATCAGGTTCAGGTTCCCTAAGCCCATAAGATCTTTTCATCACAAAATCCACTATTTCAACACTGTTATCCGATTCACAAGGGAGCGCATTAGGCACCATTTCCAGTGTATCATCACTTAAAATAACAACTTCCGTCGGCTTTTTACTGGGATATTCTTGATCTCTTGGGCCCATACGAAGCGGCGATGATTGAGGCAAGACTAGCCTGCCCTCAGATCGACCATTGGCCGCATTTGTATCTGGCATCTCAGCCGCATACCTATGATGTGATTAGTATTATGGCACTTTAGACATTTGGTAAGACGCGTGAAAGGTGATTTCAAAGAACTCTTTACGTACTCCTCAAATGTATCCGACGCGTCTTCTGACAACTCTATTATCTCTATGTCCGTCATATCATGTTAAGGATACAAGAATAGAGAATTGCCATTTACAGATCAGGCTTATAAGAGAAGATGACATTATATATCTGGCCCACCCTATAGATCACTATATATTAGTTACACAAATGCCCTACCTAGATCAATGCACTCACTACCTCATAAGGAAGTCTAGTTTCTTCTCTATAGCACTCCATTCTACGAAACCGGCACCTACCCTTAACTAAAACGTATTCTATACCTAACATTGGAGGCGAACATGGTCTGTGTATCGCTGATCAACCTACAACCCAAGCTAAGTTCAGATTCACTTACAAAAATATTTCTTAAACTTTGACTTACTGGCTGGCTTTACTGCGCCATGGCTCAACTGCAAGTTGTCAGGTAACATAGAAAACATTTGGGGAAACTAACTCATTTCAATACTACTTTTCTCTTCAGTGAAATATACCCCTTGCTACTCTCCAAGAACACTTTTCTCTCAAAGCTGTGTAGTTATAATCATTGTTCAGCTGTAACTGAACCACGATTTTATTATTTGTGTGCAATGAAAGAGTGCACTAAAGAACACCAAAATTGGTGGAAAAAAGATCACCAGAATTACTATACACCTGGACAAAAGTTGTAACATAACCAGTGAAGAGCCTCCGGAAGGTATAGTTGTATATTTATAGGCTTTGACAGCGCGGCTCATAAGCAGTAAGGGCATTGAAACGGAGAATTGAGAATTCCAAAACGTCTTGAAGATGGGGAACCGTTCTCGTGCGTTGAGCATGGTTATCTCAAGTAGAGACACTGTGAACACAAACATTAGCAAACGAACTCCTGAGTCGATCCATGTTATGAAAGATGTGCACAACGTGTTGAAGTATGAGTGGGCAAACACCATACGGAGCGAAGCCAACCCGATTGAAATGGCGGTGCAGTTATTGGATGATAGTTCTGTTGGTCTCGCGCACAAGACGCCGGAGTTCGAGCGAGTCAAAGAGGAAACTAGCACAGCGCTAAGAATGGTGGTAAACGACCAGAACGAAGTGTTCAACAAGGCGATTGGATCATACCACTTGCTTGTTAGGAATTTGGACGAGTCGCTGAAAGAATGTGATGAAATCAAAAACTTGTTGGAATCAGTGACTAAGGACATCCACGATAAATCCGACAAATTGACTGAATTGAACGAGCAATCAAAGCGTTATGCTGATATGATTGAAATTTTGGATGCCATAGACGAATTGAACGGTGTGCCCCAAAAAGTCGAGCATTTAATCCAGGAACATCAGTTGTACAAGGTGTACGATGTTATCTCCAACTCCTACAAAATCGCAGAACAATATAACTTGTGGAGTATTCCTGTCTTGGGCACCATCAAAAGCTACTTGGAGAACCAGAGTAATAACTTGTTTGACATGATCATTGATGAATTGCAAAATGAATTGTTCTTAAAGAATGCGAGTGATTCAGATGAGTTCTCACGTAAGAATATTATGAATTCCAAAAACCACAAGTTGGCGTCTTTAAGATCTTTGATTTCTGACTCTCTAAACTTGGAAAACTTTGTCTACAACTCGGCTAGTATAGACTATACTGAAATTGCCAACGTTTTCAATGCCGACATGGAATATTTTCTACAATCACAATTGAACAAGTTGCATGAGCGCAGCTTAGTTCTAGATAAATTAGGGGGGAGTACTGGCACGGCAGAAGATTTTGCATTAATCTTTGATTCAACAAAGAATGATGACTTGAGATCATACCATTACATGTACCGTCATTTGCAGACAGCATCCAAATTGAGTCGATTACAACAGGTAGTCGAAATCCTTGTCGGTAATATGCAACTGGAAATTCATTCAGTTATTAGAAATGTGACAGCTGAAGTGAAGGGATACAACTTGGCAAATATCACTAAAATGACTAAATTTAACCTGTTAGACAGAACTTCAAAGGGCACAGATCCTTTTGGAATTAGTACCTTCCATGATATTGCTGTTATTATATTAGAGGACTTATTCTGTTCCATATTTATTAAACTTGCCAGAGTATTACAAAGGCATAAAGTTCTCAGCAAGGTACTCGAAAAGTTGGACTTCAATCCGATAGCTACTGGGTTTGGGGCAGAAAGTCGTCCGATTTCATCATATGCTGGCCCTGATGGTGAACTCCTGTCTCCAAACTCTGCTGAAAATATTTTCAGCCTTGCATGGAATACCATTCGGAAGGAAATTCAAGCTCTTGTCAACAGCTATATATATGATGCCAGCTTGGCCCAATCTGGATTGAATGATGCCATACCTCACTTGAAGTCCAAAAAGAGTCTTTATAAAATATTGAAAACAAAGGATGTATTCAAATTTGAATCGCATAATTTTACAAGTTTGAGCAAGTTAAGAGATCTTGAAGATATGTTTCCAGGATACACTTTGTCAGACGATGCACAGGGTGATACAACAGCCAACAAGAAATCTCCATATATCATGTCCGATTCGTTTAATGTGAATGTGGAAATTCTTACACCTCTGAGCATGTTTAACATGAGAGTTATTTTAGAATTCTTTTTGGTGTTTGTTGCAACTTCAGGGTCAATGGTGGCCGACAACGGACCTTCCCTGTTTTTACAAGAGTTTATGAATGTTACATTCATGTCATACTTGAACCAAAAGATAGGAGATGAATTCACTGATCGGGTTGCCAACACAAGCCACTCTGAATTTAACTTCAAGAATGAATTACTAACATTTGAAACTGGAAGAGTTGTGGTGACTGCTTATGACGCTAAGACTTCATTAAATCCTCAAATTCGTATTATTTACCGGAATGCCATGGAATTTAGGAATACTTTGAGCACGATTTGTGCTATATTCAATACAGCAGTTATTTTCAGAAAGAGCTACAACGGAGCTGCATTGGAAATGATCGAGAAATTTGCTGAAACATATCAGCGTCATTTTGATAATTTGATCACTGTTCTGAATTTGCACATGGGGCGTGCAGAAGTTCTGGACCATGTTGAGGGTTATGGCCATTCTTCATCACCGGTTCCCGAATTTGAATTAAAATTGTGGTTGCATATTCCAGCATTAGTTGAAGTTTCCAACACTCTCTTAAGCATTATCCATAAACCAAAGATCACAGTTGGAGAATATAGAGGCTGGGTCAATAAGGAAATTGAGATCATGACAACTGACCGAAACTTGAGATTATTTGAAATAACTAATGATGATTTCATGGATGATGAGACTTTCAATCAGGTGTGCTATTTGTATTTGAGTACTACGTGGGTTTTGACGTGGCTTCCCAAGGTCCGAAGAGAAGCTGTTAAGCTTCCCACATCAAATAGTACGCCACCGGCTTCCACTGAAGTTGAAGTTTTAAAGAATAACTGGGCGTTCTTAGAAAGTGGTAGATTTGAGCATTCAGGACGAAACCATGTTAATGAATCTACAGAGACAGCTTTGAATGGTACAAGCATCACCGATGAAAATGGATATTCGAATGGAAATGGAAAATCGAAGAATATTCCCTCGCCATCATCGATTCTTTTGGCACTTGATAAGTCCCATTCTGAACGATTTGAAGACAAGATCAATTTGTTAAGTAATGTCCAGAGACAAGCACTATTAACATTGAGGTATGACATTCGTTTGAAGTGTGTTTATTACATCTGCCGGTCGTTCAAGGCAGTGGATTGGTCTCCTACAGCTGAACCTGGTGATGCTGACCAATTCATCAGCAAGTTGAGCAAAGAGATTTTCCACATGGACAATACATTAACGGAATACGGTATTCTCAACAAAGATATTGACCTTTACTTTGGGTTGCCCGAATTTTTGGACTCATTAATGATCAAGGGATCACGTTTGATCAGAAAAGTTAACCAGTTTGGTATCAAGAGGGTTCTCTTAAACATTATTTCGTTACAACAATTACTTAGAAATAGTGTTCTAAATCCAGAGGCAGTCGATTTCAGTCGCTCTTCAAGATACTTTGAAATGTTCCCAATGAACGAACACGATCTTATGCAGCAAATGAAGGTTAATGAGTACGGCTACACAAAACAAGAGTACAAGAACTTGGCCAGAATGATCTACTCAATCAAGTTGGCAGATGGAGATGGTCCTACATTCACCAAAACTAAGTATAACGATTTATTGAAGTATATTGATGATAATGTGTCTGTACCCTCTGTGTATGGCACACCAAGTCCATGAACGAGCTTTTAACAGGTGACTGAATAGATGAACTTACGTGACAGTAATACATTGGCGTGGTATGACTTTGTTTGAAAAAGGAACGAATGCTATATAGAATATATTTCACTTAATATCTATTCCCACGCATCTGTAACTTCACACTTTATATATGTCGCCAAATGTCGTTCATTTTGAAGTAATATAATCAAGAAGCGCTACATTTTGCACCCAAATTAATCAAAAATATCCCAAGTTGAGTATCCATTCCTGAATGTAATACCAATTTATATATGTGTACAAATTACGGATTTGGCAGCGTGCCAGCTAATTCCAGTTTCCAACTACCATCAATTGTAATTTTAGCAGTGAAGAAGATTGTTCGCAGGACGAGTGTGAAGACGTTCGCCGATTCTGTCAAAGGTGAATCTTCCAATACCCAATCCCAACACAACTGCAAAGAAGTACACGAGCGTGAACGACATGGTTGCCAACATCAAGGCAAAACTGAGAATCTCAGGTACTATGCACAAGATTAATCTTACTGAGTCTCGAAGAAGAATAGCTCCAAGAGTTGGACGCGACAATGTCGTCTGCTTTGCTGCGACATCTCGAGGTTCACCACAGCAAGAGTGAGGTGATTGCTTGAGGTCTTCCTCACTGGAACTGACCGAATGAGTACCATTCATTTCCACAATGCATTCAGTGTACAGCGGATTGCGCCAGACTTTCTGTTCCAAATATACCTCTAGAAAGTTAAGCGCTCTTGTCAAGAAGCCGGCGGCAAATAATAGCACAAATATTCCAAAGGCTTCACCGCCATTCTTGGCCTTCAATTCCCTGAACAACACAGGATAGTTTTTCCAGTCTGTTGTGAAAAACATATGCATGTTCATGTTTTCCATCATATCCATGATGGAACTCATCATGTTGACGATGTCTTCATTGGACAGCATGATTGGATGATTATATTGGCTGGCTGTGAGATGTTTGCAAGTCTTTCAGTGCAATTCGATATTGGCGAATAAGAGCTCGGGTGTATTTGGTATATGTCCCTTGCAACAAATGATGCGTCAGAAATATGCCAACCTAGTTGCTAAATAACGAGTTCTTGGAACCTATTTTTAATTGCACTCAATGGCCTCTATGTTTGATGGGGAAACATGTTCGCGACCTGCTGTAAGGCAGATCTGTCCTACTATTTATATGTCCTACACCTTGGGATTATTGACAGCCAAAGCCTGGTTTTATTTGCTCGTTTTTTTTGGGGGACTTAGTGCCTCTATGTCTAAATTGCTCGTTTTTTTTTATCTACATTTGTGAATCAGGATGTACTGCACACTATTTGTGATTATTGGTGGCTACAGGAAATAAAACCCTGATTCCAAGTACTACAGTACTGAATCTCATTGCCATGGTTAATGGTCTAACGATTAATTATACATGAGGTTAACAGGATTCTATATATGAGGTCATTTGTGGCGAATTGAAACGGACCAATGCCAACAATAGCAGCCCCATGACTTTTTGAGCACATTCTATCACTAACCTGTGAGCATGATAGAATAGTGCGGACGAGCGTATTAATACAATGGCTGTAAAACGACGGATGTGAACTTTCCAACGACTCAACTGGCACTCACATCTTCATCGATCTCGTGCTCCTCGAGTTCTTCACTTTCTGACATGAGACTAGCCATATTAGCTTTTGCTGAGACTTCAATGTGTTTGCATCGCTTGGAAGCGTTATCTGTGAGTACGTGATTTTCTAACCAGTCACTCGCAATAAACCGTTCACCACATGCAATACATGATCCTGTCAAAGGTAATTTATCCGTTAAAAGCTTGCTGGTTTTGCCCCAGTGGTTCTCAAAAACAAAGTGGAAATGCAATAAGTGCTTTTTGTAGTCGTAAGGCCGATTGAAGTTCTGTGTCTTGTGCAGACATATAGACTTGGGATACACACACTGGAAACGGCCGACCTTATCATGGATCCGCATGTGTCTTGTGTAATCACGTTTGATGAATTTGTTACAGATGGGGCATGTTAACCCTTTGGGCGACCGTTTCTTGCCAGCAGACCCTGTATCGGCTATTATGGGTTTGGTGAGAGAGCTCATACTCGAGCTATCAACGGCAACTGTTGACGAGGAAGTCGAACTAAAGTTATCGATTTTCTTGCTCTTAATTGATTCTTTGTTATCCTTCGGAGTGGTTGTAGAATTTATCACTTGTTGCTCTCCCCTTTCGTAATGAGTGCTGTTGAGGCAGTCGTCAATAGGGTTTTTGGAAAGAATTCTTGCAGAATTCTGGTGGACCGTATTGTTATGATGCTCGGTTAATTTACCAGTGGATTGTACTCTACGGTGTTGGGGTTTTGGGCGCTCTGAAGTACCACGAACAAAGTTTTCCCGGGTACTTTCTACCTCACTTGAACCAAACTTGTAATCCTCGGGTGAATCAGAATGTTTTCTTTTCAAAGGAACTTGAATATCGGGACCAGCCCAAAACAGAGATGGCGGTTGTTGAGCTTCAGACGGGGTAGTATCTTCCATTCGTTGTGGAAATTGATTGTATACTGGATCGAGCTCCACTTGTGGTCTAAACTGTTCTTCTGGCCTTCTGTGAATCACATCCATTTGCTCCTGTTCTTGTAAGTTCATTGGCACTTTCCTTGATCCATGATTAAGGGGGATATGAAAGTAGGAAGTGATTTCCCCAGTTGGATTATCAAATAACGATGGCGATTGCAAAGTAGAAAAGTAGTCATCAGTTTCCATCAGGGGGGGGATCATAAAAGGGGTGGTATCGCCATTGATTGGAAAGAACTCATTTTCAAAATTGAGCGCAGATTGTGTTCCTAAGCCTGAAAGTCCATCTGCTGTCTGAGGCATCGGGGGAAAATCTAGAGCTGGTTGTGAAAGCAAATCGTCAAAGGAAAGATGCATGTGAGTAGGCTTCCGACGAGTGTGTTGAGCTGCCGGTGGAGGTTGTGGAACAGGAACACCGAAATTCTGAATGTCTGGCATCTTCTGGAGCTGGGAGGGGGGAGGAGGCATCTGTGATTGAGTACGGTTTGAAAAGGCTTCACCAACCCCCAATCCAAAGAGATCGTCGAACCTCTGTTCGTTACCTCCTTTTAAGGAGACGGACTCGCCAGTACTGGAAGAATTGAATTTGGTATTTTCTGACTTGAATTGGTAATGTGGAGGCCCATACTGCGGGTTCGTGGGTATTTGATCTTGCCCTTGGAAGCCAGAATTGTGTTCGTGGTAACGGCTCCTATCTTCATCAGGAAAACTGTTGGGATCTTGCTTAGAGAAACAATCGACATCTTGTTGTATTCTGTGGTTGGGTTCATTGGGTTGTTCAAATTGGCCATTATAAGTTGGTGGGAAACATTCTTCATCAAAACGATGTGTCAGAACTCCCCCTTTACCAGTGTTATTGCCAAGCTGTTGTTGTTGTTGTTGTTGCACTTGTTGTAGTTGTTGCAGTTGTTGCAGTTGTTGCAGTTGTTGAAGGTGCAGCTGGTGCTGTTGTTGTTGGTGCTTGGGATACTGGGAAGCTTGGGAACGCAGATTTTGCACATGTTGGTGATGTTGTTGAGATTGGACTTGTGGATGCTGTAGCTGATGTTGATCTTGGAGTTGGAGTTGGAGTTGTTGCAGGTTTTGATGTTGATGTTGATGTTGAAATTGCTGTCGCAGCTGTTGTTCCTGGTGCTTGACTGTGGAGTCATAATTGGGATATGGATACAGTTGCAGATCTTTAAACACTCCATACCGGTCCCTGGTATCATTCTGGCTCATAGGAGGCTGTGCTGAAGAATTATTGAAAAGCAGTCGAGTATTTCCGATCTCCCCGCCCTCGTTGCCTTGCCATGTTGGATACCCACGCGATTCACTGGGAACATCGGTGTGATTTTTTTGTCTATCAAATTGGGAATTGATACTCCTAGAGTCGGAGTTCGCTGAGCTAGAGCCTGCTCCATAGTATTGACGTGGGAGCCCTTCTGTCATAGTGGGCTCATCACCTAGCAGCTAGTACCAGCTGTGGATCGACTTCTTGAGCCTATGGGATCTAAATGAACTGTTAGTCAGATGAGGCGAGGCGCATTCACGGCCATTCCTTCGATCGATAAATCAAACCAACCCGCTGTACTAAAGAAATGCACATTGTGGTAGCACACGCAATCATGTTGCGTTCGTGTATCGGAAGGGTGGTAGCATTCTTTCATTAAGTTCCAATGTGCCAGTTCTTATACGAGATACTCGGTGTTTATTTCCTAACTTGTACTTTATTCTGGAACCGCTTTTTTTCCTCCTGTATGTGTTTCAGTTGAATCACCAACGGGTCAAATTTATTCAGGAGAAGTCAAGTTATTTGGAAATTGAATCTATTAGGTAACGCGTCAATCACTCGCTGTGAAATGAGAACCTTGGGAGCACTGAAATATATAATTCCTCTGAACCACTCAGGCGTTGCATGTAGCCGTTTCTATAACTGAGTGTTGGCTATAATTACATTAACATAATTAGTTACTATCGTTCGCACTAACTCGAGTGCAACAAATTCATCCCTTCAACACACTGACAAATGCGTGTAATTTTTTTTAAAGAAGAATCATATTCAGGTAAAAGACTAATACAAAGAAGATTGTAAGCAAGCTACGACTTTCTACCAGATATCCTGGAAGATGCTTAAAAAGGTTTCTTTAAGCTACAAAGGGATTATTGATATATTTGCCCCTTCTCGTATTTCTCCAACAAAATGCTACAGAGGTGATGCAGATTCAATTTTTTAACTGTACTCACAGAAGGCAGAGGTGTATTTCATGTGGCTCGCAACATAAGCTAGGAACTGGTTGTTCTGCATTTTGCTGTTTGTAACTTGCAGTCTGAAACTAGTAAGCTATACAACAAAGTTATAGAAGTACATAAAGTGAGGGGAATAAGATGGAAATGAGGGGGGGCTTATGTGTATCAAAACTTTCTGCCTTTATTGACTATAATTTTATTCAGTGTTGAGCACAGTGCCCTTGATGCGACTTTTTGAGTTGGCTAGTCCCATACAATAATGAAGACAAAATTATAACCGAACTTGCCTATTAATTTAGAGCCATTAATTTGGAAGCTAAAGCAGGTTTTCTGCCTTCTTGACCCCTAAGAAATCTCCTCTTTATCGTAGTCCCTAAAGCACATGCTGATACGATATGTCCCCACACATGGGATTTGAGAAAGAATAAAAGCAACTGATGGACAATGTCTCATCAGTAGCTATTGTGTATGAAGGTGTTGGCGATATGACAATATCAGCCGTCATACAGGGCCAACCACCATGTTATGTGATTGGGAAAATCAATACCTTCGTATGAGTATTTACAAACGATCATTGGCGATCGCAAAGGGATATCCGAAGACTAGAGTCGGATAGCTTTTCTCCTCGGATTGTTCTTGCACCTCATACGCATAAACTCAGCCAGCTATGTTGTCCTCCACTTAAAGCATTCATTAGTCATGGTGGCTTATTTGCAACGTACGCACCAGTTCTAATTATTCCTTCAAGTGTGGAACGCAGCTTCCTTTCTTGAACATATACCTAATTCGTTTGCTTTCTGCTTATATAGCAATTAGAGTAACAGCCCCTACTGCACATATGTTGAGTATCTGACATTATGAGTGAGGAATTCGATATTATAAATGCGAACTCCTGATGTCGAGCAATATTGCGAGTACCGTGGGAATTTCCATGAGGCAGCAGAAGATGTAGGCAGCTTTAGTATCGCTATTCGGGAGTCCGGAAATAATATGTGCATGTGGTCCATAGAGTACGTTCGTATAGGTAGAGCTATCATAAATGTTTCCGTATCTCATCTACTTCTTAGATAGTAGCTGTAGTTTCGTACTTCAGGAAGCATCTACAACATATTTTTTTAAGCTACCATCAGGCAATAAATGCATTGAAGAATTAAACCTCCCCTTGCAATTTCCTAGTAATTTGATGTCCTTTCACTTTAGGATGATGTTGATAACGCCCTCCAAGTGTTTCATTCCAAAAATGGTTCTTAGTTTCCAAATACAGAACGACCGTCGCCGGTGCCTGATGCAACCATATGTATGGTGCATATAGCTAGCCAATGCATCTGTTTAAGACATTTATGTCTCCAACCTTTCAGGTTCGTTACACATTGATTTTCACTAGACGAGGATGCAAGAACGCTAAAGCACCACATTTCTTTGGGAACTCAAAACACAAAGCTGAATGTCTTCAGGTACAAATTCATTTTATCCCTTTTTTATATGCACACCACTTCAATGGATCCAT
The DNA here is from genome assembly GCA_030463055.1 of Lizanozyma gosingica. Lineage (NCBI taxonomy): Eukaryota > Fungi > Ascomycota > Pichiomycetes > Serinales > Debaryomycetaceae > Lizanozyma > Lizanozyma gosingica. The sequence continues at coordinate 127,105 of JAKVQZ010000017.1, read as the reverse complement.
AAAAGGTTAAAGATAGTCGTAAAGAGAATCTGATTAAACTGTTTTCACTTCAGGAATGTTTTCAGATGGTTAAACAAGCTACCATCATGAATTCAAAAATTAGTTTACTACGGTTCTGTAAACAGAACTTTAGTGGTAATTACTAGGTAACCTACTGGAACACCGGACCTTTCATCTTGGAGTTGTAGTAGACATTTCCTTATCAGGTGCCCAATGGAATCTGAATACACTTTATGCCAGAAACAGTAATCTATATGGCAAGACTAAAATTATTCATGTCAGACCACAATTTGTTAATAGCATAAAGAAGCAATACTAGAGTTGCATTTCAATTAGTGTCACCCGCTAAATCAGTCCTTTAACAGGAAATGCTCCAATAATCGCTTGCACCATGTAGAGGAAATTAGCGATCGGAAGGATCGCATATAGTTCTGTAGTCAAGATTAAATCCTAAATATAGCGGTGCCAATACAATGCTAAACAAAACTCGTCGATGGAAGTAAGTACAAGAGCAATGGAAATAAATGCAATTACAACCTCTTTTGCTAGCACAGTGTCGCTATGCTATAACTCGGAACCTAAACTTACCAAGTTCCGATCTTTGAATTATTTGGAGGAGCAGCATTCCATGTAAATAGTTTATAGGTAAGCCTCGGGAGAAATCAGAGGGATCTCACACCGCATAGTCAGGCTTCTGCAAGTTTTGTTCTATTAAGTAGAAGCTCATGGGATACGCCGAAACACGAAAACATCGAAGCAATTGTAATCATTCCTACGCCGCATGGTATCAAGTGTATATAATTATCGCAGCCAATATTCAATTGTTGTTGAGGGTTACTCCCTTAAATCTATAAATCGCTAAATCTTGTTAGTGAAATCCGAAGGCCTGTAAAAGCACTTTCTCATGACATTCTAATCCACAAAGCTGAGGATAAAGTTGTGTGGTCCTCCATGTCTGAAGTGAGGCAATTTTCCTCCTTTGAGATAGTAGATGGAACAGATTTCTATTAAAGACTATGTAAAGATAAACGCAAAACGCCATAAGCAATATATACCTCGTTAGTTATATAAACGATAAAAAAAGTAATGACTCTAATAAGGTCTCCTAAACTTTTGAACAGTTGGGGAAACGTAGGTAAAAATTCAGTAACACAGACAAGAAGTAAAATAATGGCAAGCAGTCAACTAAATGGAGTTGCGGCAGATGATGTTACAGCGTGGACCGTGGAGTGTAAAGCTTCTCGGAATTGACTACGGACATTATTGCCGATTACTCAATGTGGGAACATCTTTTCTCTTTCTTGTTGGTTAATATGTGCTCATCCAACCAGTCCTTTGCCAAATATCTGGTACCACACAAGCAAGTACCCCAATGTTCTAACTTTTCGTTCAAGTTATTCTTCCTCTTAATTTGAATATCGTCAAATTTGAAATGCTTGTTCAACAAATGTTTCTTGAAATCATAAGGTCTGTGAAACTTACCAGAGCGGTGACGGCACTGGTTAGGAAATTTGCAAGTAAACCTAGAAATAGCTTGATGCGTCCTCATATGTCTTGACATATCACTATTAATTCTCTTCCCACAAACGCGACAGATTCTGTGGTCAACAAAGGTAGATTCCACCATTGGCACAGCGATATGCATATTGGAATTGACAAAGGTGGTAATGTCTGGGTAGCTCAATATATCAACTTGATTTTGCGAGTTCGTGCTCTGAGAACTCATAGGGAAAACTGGACTTTCTTTGTCAATAGAGAAACAATTACCAGTTGAAGGAGCTGAGGTAGGCGAAGAGTTGAATTGTTGCTTGACTTCCTGTACCTCGGGTAATATACCGTATTGTTGATGGAAGTCGATTGCGGTATCTGAAGGCAATGCTTGGTATTGATAAATGTCACTGTGGGAAGTACCCTTGAGGCTTTGTGGGGACGAGGCATTGAATGGGGAATTCACAGGGGAAGCAGTTGCTGCTTCAGATGCAACACTAGAGGAACCACTTAAATCATGTGAATGATGTGCGGATATGCATGAAGAGTTGTCACTCTCAATGTTAGAAAACATGTAGTTGTAAGGGTAATAATGGTCTGCATTTGTAAAATTGTTACCCTCGAATTCAGACATTCCCAGGAAAGTTTGGAAGTATTGCCCGAAAGCACCCGAAGCGTTTGTTGCACAGCCTATTGTGGAAGACTGAGCTTCATTGCCGTATAATTCAGCGCCTCCATTGGACATGCATGATGAATTTGAACCTGATGATGCAAACTTTGGATCGGATTCCATTTTGAAATCGGAATCAGAAGGTGCGATTGAACCCAATGTTCTTTGATAGTTAAGCAACTCCATTTGGTCTAAAAGCTAAAGCCTCAATAACATAAAATATGAACAGACTTCACTAGTAGTGAGTCAAGGAAACCTTAAAGAACAATATGGAGTATAATAATATCACTTTACGATAAGCAGAATACTATTGTAAACTAGTATATCAGCTCTATGATTGTATCCTTACTGAAAATATGAACTTCAAAGGTGAAAGATCTGTTTGAGGGAATGTAGGAAAGTATTTATATAACATGACAAGGATATCTAACTCCAATTCTCCTATCGGCGGGAATTCTTAATGAGGAACGTCTACACCGCATGAATAGCAGCCAAAAAGAAGCTGTATCACTGTGAATAAATGAAGTAGGAAGAATAAAAAAAAAACAAATTAAATAATAAATCATTAACAACTGGAAGTACATCATTGATACAATCGCTACTAGGCCCGCATCTGAACATAACATAACAATGAAAAAGCAGTACACAAGAATAAACCTCAAAATGCAACTATCTTTTTCTGGAACAATTCTAATTTATATGCAAAGGATGATGCACCTTCATCATGCTTGTCCATTTGAAATGATAGCTTATGCAGTGGAATGGAGGTAAGAATTGAATTATCTGCAGGTTCTATTAATTGTCCAAAAATAGACCTGTCGAAGGCATTTTGGATGGATTTGGCGCCCCAAGCGTACAGTTACCTGTTGAAAAGGGACGGCACAATCTTGTCTTGTAAGTAATGGCTTAGTTTAATGAATCACAGACATTCAGGAGTATCATTGATCTCTCCTCCATACTAGAACACCCCTTCGGAAATTGTCTTTTACAAGTCACCGCCTATTTCGGAGTAGGTTTTCTCCGACATTAGGAGGGCGGCGATGCAAAACTCCGAAATAAAAATATTCATGCAAAAGGAAACCCGACCTTCATTTGGATTGAGACAAATGAAGGTCGGTAGTGATCACAAAGGGAGGAAGATACTCAACCAGGAGTTGACCGATAGCTGTGGCCGGCAGTGATTTCAAGCATGCTGATTTTTTAGCTTTACAACTCAAGTTTTCGATTTAGCTCGTAATGGATGGCGAATCTGGTCCAGCTCTTACGTAGATGTTGCTCATGATAAAGACTTGAATGAGTGCCCTTATTACTATTTTGAGAAAGCAAATATATTTTATGTTGTTGGTCCGCCAGTTTAATCTCGAAGATAGGGGGTTATATTCCGAACGTTGGAAAGAAACTGAATATCTAAGAGTAAATATTTTGTGAGTGTATATGGAATAGATATTTGTAGACACAAATCATGTTCGTGGATCCCTTGTAATTAATATTTCCACATGCTATGCTGGAAAGCATTGAGATTTGATGTTCAAATTGGGTTTTTTTGTTCATGTTTAATTGAATACAATTCCTAAACATGGCTGTGACCTCCTACCCACGGTAAATGAATGATCGAAGAAGGGTTCCTTCCCATCTCCTAATACCCTTCCCTTTATTTGGAAGGTACAGTCACAACGCAACTCAGGCTGATTGCATCTTGCTTATCATGAAGCACAAAAAGTTAGGAACAAAGATCCACTAATCACTAATCAAATTCGGCAGAACGGCCGATCCAATCTAATACTTTCTAATGCATAAACTCTATCTATAACAACGGTCTCATCTTCTGAATCAACAACCACGTAATAATTGTTGGTGAGCCTTCTAATCCTTTACGAATTCAACTATAATGGCATGTAGGCCAGACCCTGGGATAACGTTTATTTAAGACTTTGTTAAGCATCCATGGTACTTCTAGAAGGTAGCATTCGAGCAAATAAAACCAGGTATTGTGTCAATCGAAGGTATTGTTCTGTTCGAAAGAGTTTCCGCGCTTTGCATCCACAATCTCAACAGTGAAATTCCAAGAGTCATAGATTATGCAAGATAGAGATACAATCCACAGATGCTTCGATGCAAAGCTGTTGAACTTCTCGATAGTTACAGTCATTGTATTCTTCTTCTTTCAACAGTCAAACGGGTCTGGGTTGCCTGTAGGATCTGCTGGATCCCCTCTTTTAGGAGCCATACATATGAAGTCATCCCGAAAAGTAACTAAGCCTTTCAGCCTAATTGTATGATCTCCTTCGACTGAAATTTTAAACTGTGGATCCCATATATGAGATCCAAGCAGAATAATTGGAGCAGGCGGCATGATGTAGTCAAAAGAAGACAAGATAATATAGGTAAGTTCTTCAACGGATCAGAGGAATGGAGCTTGCTTCGTTTCGAGCATTCTTATTTCTTAATGATTGAAGTGAAGGTGTTGAAGCTCTGAGACCAACTGTGAAAAAGCATATTACATGTACTCCACATTTTTGGTTACTATATCTGGATGCCGCAATCAACATGGTTGGTATTGTACTTGGAAAGAGACTACGCTTTGGACCACGTAATAGAACAAAGTTATTCATTGAGTCTGTTTTTTCTATACGTATGTGATACCCAAAGTGGCGGACTCAAACACGGTTTAGGGTGGGTCTAAGTATTTCGGTATCTATAATTCTCGACTCATTAAAAGCCAAATCAGGAATTCGGAGTTTACTCTTTGCAATAAATGTCGGAAATAGCACAAATTGGAGGAAGAACCATAAACGGCTAAATTGTCACAAACCAAAGAGTACATAATCTCATAATACTCCCGTCTATATACGAGAATGCGCTTCTCTGCTGGAACTCTTAGAAGAAACAATGGTTGGCCAAATAATTTATAGAAGCCTCTCGGCTAATTAGTCGTTCAACAGTTTCTCATCAAGGGTTATTTAGTGTATCTACTATGAAGGCGAAACTAAACAGCCTGCACTTTTATACAGTGACACGGCAATTAAATTTAGGATTTTTTCCTTTTAACATACAAACTTTGCAGTGTAAGGTCAATCATTATTTACTAACCTAACGTGCGATAATCGTTTGTACGGTGATCTTAGGTTATGTAGGTCCTTGTACTCGAATAAAATTGACGAGCCGATTGGTCATCTGTATTAAAATATCATTCAGTGAATTAATTCCTGGTTCTAGACACAATCGTATAGCGAAATTTGAATCCGGAAATCAAAATGATTTAGAAAATATCATGTACTTGTTCGGATCTCGGTACCCAGGAACATGTATTTAGTAAACAAAAAAATATCACCCCGTAAGTCTTTCGTTTCATTAAACAGGTATTCTATGGTCACGTTCGACCCTTGGTTGATACATGGCTTAAAAAATATTTTCAGATTAGAAGGCCAATTTCAGGACGCATATAATACGATGGAGAACAGCTATATTGGATGTGTACATTTTTGTATTCAGACAGTCACACCGGATGCATAATTCTTAAGAGAATTTGATTTTATTTGGTAGTCAAAATTGTAGGAGGGGACTTGTCTTAGAAGACTTCGTTTCATGCAACGGAATTAGGTCAAAAATAAACGAATCGCTCCCAAGCTCATGTTATTGCAATGGAAGCTTGTTTAGATAGCTGTATTCGCCTTATTTAGAAGAATTGGAGAAAATTAATTGAATCTTGTGGTGTCAGCTTCAGAATGAAACTTGGAAATTGAAGGAAATTTTCTGTCATATCAGAGCTAGTAGTATGTCATAAGTTTGAAACCGTCCGGTAGATGTGACGCTCAGGGACCTAATGATTCCATTGAAAAGAATTCGGTTTTACATTCATCACGGAGGAGAAATTTCCACTTGCCCTCAATTTCGATGCACTCTTCTCCTTCATTAGAACTTTCTTTGTTCAATGCTGCATGTATTAAAGGCTGGCAAGCATTATAAAGGAGTCACCAATGTCATACTCAAATGAGTGCATTCAAAAAATGATTATCCTTTAGTATGCGTCTTGTAGTCTGTAACCATAAATTGGTGAACGCTTGTCATGCAGCGTAATTTGATAGATCTCTGTAGGAAGAACGAGGAGCTAGATGGCATCAAATGCAACACTATCCGTTTGGATGCCTGCGCCTTCAATCATTTCCACAACCTGCAGCTCTTCATAATCGCTTGACTGAAGTATATGGTTTGCAAGATATTGCTCACCAAAAATTCGTCGAATCTACGCTATTTTTGTGTTCGCTATAGTTACTGTTCATGTTAAAGTACTCATAAAAAATCATCTGGTGATTTGAGGTGTGATACTAATGATTAGCTGTTAGAATTCGTGGAACTGTAAGCATCGACGCCTGTGTTGCATCCACTTGAATTCATCACTATTATTGACGATAAATTGTGCATATACTGTGCAATTCTGTTGGTGAGCACCAAAACAGGTAAGAATTATAAATCACACAAAAAAATACCTATCTACCTAACAAAGACCACACGTTGTACTGCATTGTGCATCCTGTAATTGCAGTACCTGAAACCCAACTCCGATATTATTCATACCTCCAACGGATGCCAGATATACTGACGCAAAAACAGCCAATGCAGCCTAAAATAAGGCTTCTAGAAATGTACTGCACTCCATTCTTTGGTTTTGATTGTTCTGTGTGTTAAGCCGTGCTTCTGCAGCCCAAACATTTATGAAAGTTCTGGTACATGGTGTGTGCAGTACAGTATGCACTAGATATTCTATATCTATACTATTTTGGACAACAAAAAGGTAGGTGAATTGTAGCATACCGAAGGCTTGCAGTTATAATGAATTTTAAACCTCCTGATCCAAGATGAGACCTAGTACTCAGTTTTACTTCTCAAAAGCTAATGGGCTGCAAATGGCCACCCGCATCTCATGCCATCCCTTGAAGAGCTGTGCCTACTACATCTGAAGTACCTTTCCATATTCGGAAGCAACAACTTTGTCCTCACTATCCCCTCACCAGTCGAACTCCACAAAATAATCCACTGTAGACACGTAAACACGCTTACAGATTGCACGAACATAATCCTTTTCTTCTCTCCCTACTCTCGCATAAGTTCCAACAAAGAAATGTATCCTAGCGGTTTCAGAGCTCATGCTTCCAGTAGGAGCTGGGATTTGTTGAGTTTACTTGCGGGGTGAGAAGGACTACAATTGTAAGAGTATTTTTCCTTTTTATTAGACGGAATGGAAATGTTACATCTAGATTGCTGGTGTAATCTCAAGCAAGCTGGCAGGCACTGTTATTGAATGTATACCCTCTGTAAATTTGCTCGCTAATTCTATCTCGACTAACACTTGATTTCATTTCACTTGACATGAGAGTCTCAACGAGATGCTACTTAGTTGTTCATTGTGTCCATCGTGCTGCTATTCTCCCTATTGTTCCTCGAATATGCCAGTGAGTTGGATCCCCACTCACTTAATATTGATCTTAGATGAACAATCCTTTTTGTCATTAAAAATACTTCTGACACCTATGGCATGTACCCCTTATGGATACACTTTAGGAATGGATCGCCTATTAGCTCAGAGAAACACCTGTATGGGTTTCAACATGGTTGTAGAAGTAAATAGTCCATACAGTACTGGATCGTGGTATCCATGATCTCGTGGTACAAGTGAAAAGATGTTGTGATATTTCGGGTGTCAGTATCGGCTTGTTGTCAAAGGTCTAACTGAAGGCAAAAACACTAACACATGTTATTACCCCTGTTGCTGAGACAGGATGGGTGAAGGATGGTTTCAGAGATTTATGAACCCACCAAAACGTGATATCTATCATGCATTAGATCCATTTCAACTTTTGGACCCGGCAACCAAGCACTGGTTAATGGGAAAGGATAATTGTCAATCATACAGAACAGAATTCTTCGTAGGGCACAAGTTTCGAAAAATCGCCCTAAACCCTATGTGCGCTCAGGGTATTGGAATTCTAACTTAGTTGACCCTCACTTAGTTTTACTCGTTTTTCTCTTCCCAAGTCGTTTCGTGGGTATGCATTCTTTACGAGGCTTTCATCCACAAATACCGTAGTTTTCGCCGAAGAATGGCATTCTGTGAAGTTGTTAGGCAGCCAGCATCGTTTAATCCCCCCTCCCAAGTAGTCCGTTACAAGTTAGTTCCTCATCTGATAGGAAATCAATATCAAGCATTTATTATTTGAGCGATAACTACAACAAGAAACTTCATTATGAATATGTACAATGGTAGCCAAATCGTCAAAACCATGATCTGAAAAAGCTGTGTGCCTCTAAATTTACTTTTATCTTATGACCTTGCATATACTCCATAACGCATGGATAAGAATTACAAAGATGTATTATTGAGATTAAACTACTTCAAGGTCTTGAGAAAAGGACACCTTAGCAGGGACGTCGTTCAGTTGTAGGGAGGTATGTCAATGCAGTTTTGACCTTATTTTCCAACATCTTTTTGCCTTCTATTCCTGAAATGACTTTGGCTATCACTGAACAATTCCTATTGATAATTTCTGATCTTTGGCAAATTTAATCTTTGGGAGTAATAATATTTAGTAAACGTATAAGTTTAACGAGATTAAGATAAAGAATTCTAGTAACAAGGTATTCAGAAGCAAGGCCAATCAAAATATAGTTGTAGCTTGCAGTGGAAGTTTCCAGCACCGAAAGGAGGAAATAAAGAAGCCCCATAAAGAGAAATTATACTCGAATGGTTATGGTAGGCTCTCGTTTTGTGGACGAAACCTTACGGTTAAGTTTTAGTGTTTATTGGGCAAGAAATGTGACCTCATTTTATTTTATAGTATAATTCTCCATGACATTTAATTTCTGTACAATAACCATGGAATAAAAAATGGGGAAAACGATATATACTCAGAGTACGGGGGGCAAACTAATTGCCATTAGATTATATCGTGTTAGATTCTATTTATACACGAAGTTACGATAAGATTTGAAAGCATGACCAATGGTACTCTTGGAGTATGCGAAACGCATTATTGCTGTTAAATAAGTACTAATTACTGCAATGCAAATTAATGTGTTAAATATGTAAATACGTGGCACCTAACCTAACGAAGGCAGTTTTAAAGTTCTAATGTATATTCTGAATTGAGACTTATTTATTGAGCCGCAAGGGGCCAAATTGAATTGTTGTGCAGCTGTTCCACAGAAACTCAAATTCATATCATGCGCGTAAGATATGCATGAGGTGCATTTTTGATGAGATACTCATTAATTTCTTATGTTATTCATTGAAGTCAATACCGTATAGGCCAGGCACAGATGTAAATAAACTTTTTTACGAATATTTCCGCATTACAAAAGCATAATTTAGATCTGTTTACTTCCAAATTTTGTTGTACTAATTGAGATATCACATCAAGTTTCGGTTTTATGTCGCATAAGTCGTAATTGTCCGCCACAATGTACCCTAATTGAACTTATCGTATAGGCTCATTGTTATTCATTGTTAGGTTCGGGCGTAGGTCAATATGTATTTCCAGCCTAAGGAACAAAAGAAGTACAGTCCAAACAGCGACATGTACGGTCCCTTTTATACCTGTGGCTACATTCAGAGCAAGAATACGAATAACAACTTGGGAAACGTAACATGCTTAATACGAGGCTACCAAAGGAGAAGTAAGACTACTCCCAAGAGAAAATGTGGCTACATTTGGAGCAAGAATACGAATAATAACTTAAGAAAGGTAACCTGCGTAATACGAGGCTACCAAAGGAGAAGTAAGACTACTCCTAAGAGAAACTAGGTAGGCATCCTAGACGTGACATTCATTTTATAAATTTAAAGAATTAGCTCTCCTTCATTCCGATTGGGAATTCATTGCCTGATCAAGCCTACAGGTCACACAGATGTTCCGGCCGTTAGCAATCGCAATGTTTCACAATATCTAGGAATGAAAACTCAAGGGTCAGAAAATATTCAGGTCCTCTCACATGCAAACTCAAAGATAGTAGTTGCATAAATCCTGCAAGAGCAGAAAGAGAATCAGCCTAACAATCATCAACAAAGATAACGAGCCGTTATTCGGATGCACGATCTTTTTGACTCTGTGCGATATACAAAGAAATCTAGTCACTACGAGGTAGAAGTAGGGAATCCAAGATCTTTTGAATTGAAACAGTACAAAAATATATTGTTGATAATTGTGCTTTTTAGTCGATCCAGAGGGTATCTATCATAGCATTGTTTATGGTATCAGTTCTTATGCGTCAAAAGTCGTGTGTGTCTGACAAAATTTATGTGTAATTTTCAGCACATTGGTGCGAATATCAAGGAACGTAGTTGCATAATTCCTGGTGTTACCCGGATATTTGTTTCCGTTTTTGTGTCATTTTTATTGGGGGTGAAAAATTTTTCACTAATTGCATGCGATGGTTAACCACTAGATGCAATAGTATTTGATTGAAGAAATTTTTCTCTCTTTTTGATATTCTTTTTACTCTTCTTTTCTTTGCTACATAAGTACACACAGTAAAAATGGGTGCCTACAAGTATTTGGAAGAATTGCAAAGAAAGAAGCAATCTGATGTCTTGAGATTCTTGCACAGAGTCAGATGTTGGGAATACAGACAAAAGAACGTCATCCACAGAGCTTCCAGACCATCTAGACCTGACAAGGCTAGAAGATTGGGTTACAAGGCTAAGCAAGGTTTCGTCATCTACAGAGTTAGAGTCAGAAGAGGTGGTAGAAAGAGACCTGTTCCAAAGGGTGCTACTTACGGTAAGCCAACCAACCAAGGTGTTTCTCAATTGAAGTACCAAAGATCTTTGAGATCTACTGCTGAAGAAAGAGTCGGCAGAAGAGCTTCCAACTTGAGAGTTTTGAACTCCTACTGGATTAACCAAGACGCTACCTACAAGTACTTCGAAGTTATCTTGGTTGATCCTTCTCACAAGGCTATCAGAAGAGATGCTAGATACAACTGGATCGCCAACCCTGTCCACAAGCACAGAGAATCCAGAGGTCTTACTGCTGCTGGTAAGAAGTCCAGAGGTATTAACAAGGGTCACAGATTCAACAACACCAAGGCTGGTCGTCGTCACACCTGGAAGAAGCAAAACACTTTGTCCTTGTGGAGATACAGATCTTAAGCAGCTTAGTGGTTTATTGGTTGGGTTCTCTCTTTGGGAGATCATCAAATTTTCCATGGTGTATTTAATATCTATTGGACTGTTGGTTGATTGCATGCATTTCTACTTTCCTAGTACCGCTGTTGGTACCTTTTCTGTATAGGTTTTGTTGCCAGTGTGCTATCGTTAATACTAAAGCTGTAATTATCCTTCATAACTGAATCTTGAGAGTGTAGAATTAGTATCGTTATTATTATTATTATGGAACAAAAAAAAGGTTTCGGCTTTGCTCTCATAGTGTCAACCCTTTGACTTCTTTCCCTAGAACTCAAGTTCTTAGTTGCTGATTTGCTGCTGCAAAAACTTATAATAGTGTTGTACTCCAAACTCCCTTCTCGAATGGCGCTACACGGGCTCAATTACACATAATTACATTAATATAGTGATACAGTAAGAAAAATGGTAGAGAGAAGAAGAGTAAAAAAACGCTGACTCTGACGCACAACTCCCCAATAAATTACATGTCCCCATGCTAACCACCAAATACACTATTGGAACAGTAAATACAACCAGAAAACATTAGGCCTACCATCTCATCACCTACCAGTGAAGTATTTGGAACGTCGTTTTCGCTAAATGAACTCCTATCAATGTCCCCTCTCGACATTAACCATTTTATGTATAGTAAACCCCCGGACACCCGGCATAAAAAATTTTCTCCCCCAGTCAGAGTAATTTATTAATTAAAATTGGGGTCAAAAAATTATAAAGGCACCAGTGCAACCTCCCAATTGGTTTCTTTTACCTGTAAGCTTTAGCATTCGAGTACAGATTGCATTAGCAGCCAGTGAATTGAATACTTCTCCACGATGTCGGAATCAGACTACACCAAGACGGCCATCGTGTCCGTCTACGATAAGACCGGGTTGTTGGACTTGGCCAAGGGGTTAGTGGCTCAAAAGGTTAGAATCTTGGCCTCAGGCGGTACTGCCAAGATGATCAGAGAAGCTGGCTTCCCCGTTGAAGACGTCTCTTCCATTACACACGCACCAGAAATGTTAGGTGGTAGAGTCAAAACTTTGCACCCTGCTGTTCATGGTGGTATTTTGGCTAGAAACTTGGACTCTGACGAACAGGACTTGGCTGCTCAGGGCATCAAGAAAGTTGACATTGTCGTGTGTAACTTGTACCCCTTCAAGGAGACTATCTCCAAGGTTGCAGTCACCATTGATGAAGCTGTCGAGGAAATCGACATTGGTGGTGTTACCTTGTTGAGAGCTGCCGCCAAGAACCATGCCAGAGTTACCATCTTGTCTGACCCTAACGACTATGCTGGATTCTTGGAGGAATTGAAGAAGGGCGAAGTTTCGGCTGAGTCCAGAAACACGTACGCCTTAAAGGCTTTTGAACATACCGCAGACTACGATGTCGCCATTGCTGACTTTTTCAGAAAGCAATATGCTGAAAATGTCTCTCAATTGCCTTTGAGATACGGTGCTAACCCCCACCAAAAGCCTGCTCAGGCTTTTGTCACCCAAGGTGAATTGCCTTTTAAGGTTTTGAGTGGTTCTCCAGGTTACATCAACTTGTTGGATGCTTTGAACTCATGGCCCTTGGTCAAGGAATTGTCTGCTTCCTTGAACTTGCCTGCTGCTGCTTCCTTCAAGCACGTTTCCCCTGCTGGTGCTGCCGTCGGTTTGCCTTTGACTGACGTTGAAAAGAAGATCTACTTTGTGGAAGACATTGAAAACTTGTCTCCATTGGCCAATGCTTACGCTAGAGCCAGAGGTGCCGACAGAATGTCTTCTTTCGGTGACTGGATTGCCCTTTCTAACATTGTCGATGTTCCTACTGCCAAGATCATCTCCAAGGAAGTTTCTGATGGTGTCATTGCTCCTGGTTACGAAGAAGAAGCCTTGGCTATCTTGAAGAAAAAGAAGGGTGGTAAGTACTGTGTCTTGCAAATTGACCCTAACTACAACCCTGACTTGTTGGAATCCAGACAAGTCTATGGTATCACTTTGCAACAAAAGCGTAACGACGCCATCATCAAGTCCTCCTCCTTCACTGAGATCGTCTCCAAGAACAAGGACTTGCCTGAACAAGGGCTTATCGACTTGACTGTCGCAACTATTGCATTGAAGTACACTCAATCTAACTCTGTGTGTTACGCCAAGAACGGTATGGTTATTGGTTTGGGTGCTGGCCAACAATCTCGTATCCACTGTACCAGATTGGCTGGTGACAAGGCCGACAACTGGTGGTTGAGACAACACCCCAGAGTCTTGGGCCTCAAGTGGGCTAAGGGTGTCAAGAGACCAGAGAAGTCCAACAACATTGATTTGTTCGTCACTGGTCAAATCCCAACTACTGAGCCAGAAAAGTCCGAATACGAATCTAAGTTTGAGGAAATCCCAGAACCTTTGTCTGAAAAGGAGAAGGCCGAATGGCTCGCCAAGTTGGACAGCGTTGCCTTGTCTTCCGATGCCTTCTTCCCCTTCCCTGACAACGTTTACCGTGCTGTCAGATCTGGTGTCAAGTACATCGCTGCTCCATCTGGTTCTGTCATGGACAAGGCTGTCTTTGGTGCTGCTGACTCTCACGACCTTGTTTACGTTGAAAACCCAATCCGTTTGTTCCACCATTGATGGCGGTCATTACTGTAATTCCGTTCTTCGAGCCTAAATGCTTTTTCGTTAATCATAGTCCTAACTTTATAATAAATATACCTATATTTATATGTTAAGTATTGGTGCTGTAATGCAGAAGTGAGTATAACGTCTACTTTTCTTATTGACCTCATTATTGAAGTCCAAAACAATATGGTTACCTAATAATGAGTACTATAAACAGCCTCAGCTGTGTATTCACTCGTTCCCTAGTACAGGGCGTTATCACTACTCCTCGGTGAGGTCCTATCGACACTTCAAGATATAATTTTATTACGTGAGCAAAATAATATCCATACTGTGAATCATACTTTCTTTAGGTGTTCTTTCATTGAAATTTAATAAACTATACGGTTCCAAGGAGAGGGATCAGTGGCACCAGGCTCTTCTTGTAAAAGGGCACCACATTTTCTTGGGATAATAAGGTCAATTGTAGCTATTCATGCCCTGAAATGTAATATGAAGAGAAAGAGTCACAGCACAATCACAATATTGAGTGAAGATTATTTGTGTGAAATAAAGTTTCATAAAAGCAAGATGAATGCCCCGAACATAATAGTGAGCACCAGGGCAGCAGAAACATGAGACGATCCAGAAGAACCGGTGGAACCGGTATCATTCGTTGGAACACCTTTACTTCTTGCATAAGAAAGTGTTTGGATAGTGAAGTCAGAATTTATATAAAAGTTATCGATTGACGTTTGAGAATAGTTGAGTGCTTTGGTGCCAACGGTTGTCGTGATCTCTGAAATATCTGATTCATTCGTCTTCACTACTTTTGCCATTGCTATCTCCATAGAATCGGCATCATAAACGACATACATGTGTCTTAAGAAATTGTCACCAAGTATTAATTCCAGTGAGCCATCCTGAATGGTACTAATACCAAGAACGCACTTTCCCTTGGACTCAGTAATCAAAGAAACTAAGGGAATGGACACTTTCATACCACTAAAGTCAAAGTTAAAATGCACGCTAGAGTCCTTGGGACAAGGAACAGTGGAAATCTTATTTTTCTCATCGTACTTACCATTCAATGCCCTAAGAATATATCCTAGAGTAAAACGAGGGAAATAAGATAAGGAATATCCTGAATTCAAAACCACTGGATAGTTCTTTTTGTAAACGGTAGTCTCTTGATTATTCAATGAGAGGGAAATTTCAGACATCATAATGGTGAACTTAGGCGCAGTGGTATATTTAATGGCTGCGTTTGCTCTGGAATTGACTATTGGAAATGATGTTAAATTTCCATCTATCTTTGCCTTATCAATAGCACCAAAAAGAACACTCCCACCTTGTTGCGTCATGTATAGGGAAAACGCATTGCGAGTGATCAATCCCTCCGCTTTCAATTTGGAGGGAAAGTTCAAGTAATTCACCTCGTAGTTCAGATTGGCTTTCTCTCCCACCAACCCAAGTCCCAAACTTCCTTGTTGTTCGCTAGATAATTGTGCCAAACCAAAGGATACCAGGTTGACGGTGAAGTCACTAAAAAAGAAATCGTCGTAGCCCCAGATCCCCAGTACTATTTTGCCATTTCTAGAGTCGATTCCGAAATTGGAATCATTTGCATGAAAGCTTGAAGAAGAATCAGTAGCATAGGATCCGAATGCTGTGCAAGTATCCGTAGTTTCAACGAGCATTCCACCTGATAATGTTGCCACTGGACGGTTTTTCTTCTTGGAATTGCTGGTATCAACACAAATTATATCGGAAGATATAAGATAAGAGTCTGAGGTTCCGGTGTCGACCACAAGCGACATATTCTGTTTGTTAGATCCAACTTCGACATCTACCACGTAGAAGGTCTTTCTGTTCTTCAAGGTGAATTGAGGTTGATCTCTCTTTTTGTTCAAGGTCAGCTCGATTTCTAGGACATTCCCCACTTGCAGATCTTGTAGCGAATCACCTCTAGAAATAGCGAAGTCAAGTCGAGGGAACTTGGCTGTTACCCCAGATAAGAGGGTAGAAAAAGTGGCATACACCCACAATTGGCCCAATTGCATTTTAATTGGACTGTGGATGATCTTTGGGACTTATTTGCCCGTAAAACCAGCTTTTTAATGGGCATCACTGATATATGTATGAGTAACAAAAGACAGTCTTTGCATGAAATGTATGCGTATAGAGTTTAACAAAACATGGCTTAATATCATAAAGGTTTACGAAAACCTTAATGTTGGCATGATCGTATGGATATTCCGACTTAATTGCGATAAATTACTGGCATGAGCGTATGAACATTCCGAGCAAATTGCGATCTATTAATCTTTCGTAAGCCTAAATATGGCGTTGGCGTTGGCGTTGGCGTTGGCGTTGCACGGCATCAACATATAAGAGGAAGATAATACTAAAATATTTCGTCATAAATGAAAGTGCAACTGAATGTAGCATACTTCCCAAAGCTCCACATTGCCTCACTTGCGCCTATGAACATCAACAAATGTCATGATATACAATACTTAGATATTCGCAGAGGTTGATAAAACCAATCAAAAAAATTGCACATGAACAAGATACATTCATTATGTCATGGAGATGTATATTCATCCCTGTAGAGAATACGGATGTGTGCACTTAAATTACTGTAATACCAAGAATTCCTCAACAAGTTTCCAGACAGCATAAGGCCTTAAATCAAGAGTTAAGCCTTGTTAGTCCTATTCTGATGCTGGAAGCGTCATGCCAGAATAGAAACTTATACAGATTATACGGATTATACTAGTTACTTCACATCAGATGGTACACATTAAGCATTGCTGATTGTGTATGTGCGACATTTGATTAAATAGTATGGCTGATTGTAGGTAAATTAAGTATCCGTAAACAGTAGAAAAAAAAAAAATGAGCATTGAAATATGCATTCTATAAGTGTAAACTAATATGTGTATCTGTCATTATTATCTATGACTATTATCTGTCATTACACTCTAACTCTAATTCATGTATCTAGCCGTACAATTATATTATGTACTTCAGTCTCTACCGCTAAACCCATTTACTGCTATAACATATATTACCCCATACAGTCGTGTCCTCTGTTCAAACCCACCAGTGCAAAAAATTCCAAAAAAATTTCAAACACGTATTGAAACATTAAATCAAGAACACGCTTACAACACCAAAGTTTACCGCTGTTCTCCAGGCTGTGTTATCAACCCCAAATATAAGCAAGTCTACATCAGATGGAGTACAAGTACGACGACGAAGGCGAGTGGTGGCCGTACTTTGTGATAGCCATCTTGTCGTTTGCGGTGGTGCTCGTGACAATCCAATACATTCACCGCATTATTAGTGCCAAAGAAGATGTGGCCACCGCCAACAACAGCGTCAAGGGCTCTATCAACGAAGACGAAGAATCCTTGGACTTGCCTCACAAGGAGGCCATTACTGCCCAGAAGGGTAGAAAGATCTCCAATTTGATTTTCAACAAGACGTTGGCATTCATCGTTGTAGCAACTGTTCTGCTTATAGTGCTAGTGGTGTACTTCACCAAGGAAATGGACTTGACTACCGTATTCGATCCCTACACTATTTTGGACGTGAGCGTTTCCGCTTCGGAAAAGGAAATCAAGGCTAAATACAGAAAGTTGTCGTTGCAATACCATCCTGATAAGGTGTCCAGAGACCTCTCTGAGGCCGCCAAACAGGAAATGGAAGCATTATACATTCGTATCACCAACGCTTACAAGGCATTGACTGATGAAGTTACCAGAGAAAACTTTTTGAAATATGGACATCCCGATGGGAAGCAGATGACAGTACATGGTATTGCTATTCCCCAGCACTGGGTTGAAGGCAAGTACTCGTGGATCTTTGTTGGTTTATATTTCATTGCCATGGGTTTCTTTATGCCTATCGTTGTAGGTAGATGGTGGGATGATGTTAAGTCTCACACCAAGAGAGGTATCCACGTTGACACTGCTGCCATGTTTGTTAGAAATATTGCTACCCGTGTTCCTGGTAGACTTATTGCTCCCTTGGATATCATCAGATGGTGTATTGAAAGTGAAGAAATCATGACTGGGTTCCCTCATTTGGATGCTGATGCAGCTTTTGCCTTGGTTAAGGGTTACTTGAACAGATCTTACAACGAAAGTGTAGCTAAGGACACTTTGGCTATTGTGTCGAAGCTCCCCCTTTTGATTGATGCCTTGATTGAAATTTCTGTCTACCTTAAGAGTGTCGACATTCCTTTGAGTGCATTGGATGCTAAGAAGGCCATTGTTGCCGCAGTCGAACCCACTGGGAAACACCAAGATTTGTTGCAATTACCATATGTTGATGCCAAGACAATTGAAGCTCAACCCATTAAGAGACTTGGTAAGTTGTTGACATTGGAAAGAGATGAGATGAAAAAGGTTTTGGGGGTTTCTAACGACGCCAAATTGGATACCATTATCAAAATTGCTTCCCATATTCCAGTACTCAGAATTATGAAGGCTGAATTTAGAGTTCCCGGTGAAACCATTGTTCCTCCTGGAGCTGCTTGTCATGTTGTGGTCAACTTTTTAGTCAAATCGGCAAGATTGAAGTCATGTCCTGAAATTAGTGATCACAGGTTCAATGAGGAAGACTCGATGGATCTTTTGATCAACCCATTGAAGACCAACGAAAACCAACCTGAATTACCTTATGCCTGTGCTCCTTACTACCCAGAACTCACAAGAAACAGTTGGAGTGGTTGGTTACTCCAGCAATCAGACGGTAAGGTTGTTGAAGGAGGCAGCACATTTGTGTTAAGCAACATGGATTTGAGCAATTTGGAAATCACCCAAGAGCAATGGAAGGCTGGCAATGAAGAGGATGTAGTTGTTGGGACATTCAAGGTTCCCTTCACACAGCCTACCCCACAAGAACCAGGTAACTACCACTATAGGTTGGTCTTGAAGAACAATGCGTACTATGGATGCGACATTGATATCCCAATCACAATGACTGTTGAGAACGCTCCACCAAGAGTTGATAAGGAAAGACTTCGGAAGCTCATGGGGGAAGCCAACGAGGAATTAGATGATGAATCAGATTCCGATAGTGATATTTCTGATCCAGAGGAGGACTCCTTGGCAGGTGCTTTGGCCGCAATGAGAGGCCAAGCCACCAAGAAGTCGTCCAAGATAGAAGAAATCACCAGCGATGATGAAGAGGAGACTGTCAGTGACAACGAGAGCGTGTTCACCGACATAAACACAGACACCGAAGACGAAGGTGAGGTTGAGGAGTTGACAACCGAAAAGTGATGATACAAAAAGTTAAAACTAAATTAAAATTAAAAATACAACAAAAAGAATAAGAATAAGACTTGGGTTGGGGCAACTCATTTATTACAGGCATACAACATTAATTTCAGGTTATTTCCATGCCTATGGTAGATTATAGGATTGAGTTTTTGTAGTCCGCACACAAATAAACGTATATTACAAGTAAATGATGGAATTTGCATCTATAAAGTCTATGTATTCATTTATACTTTCATCGATATTATGTAAGCATCAGGATTGGACAAGCCCTGCTGTTTGTAGTAGTCCTTAGCGAGGTTCTCGTGCTTGGTAAAACCCTGCTTCAAGTACCATTCAAGGGCCTCTTCGTTATCGACATGCACGTGTGCCACTATCTCGTGTACAAAGTGCTGCTTTGTCTTCTCTATGGCAAACTCAAGCAACTTCTTGCCCACCCCTAAGTGTCTGTACGCCCTCAAGACCGCGAAGCTTTCAATGTACACTGCATTGGGCAAGATCTTGGTGTTCAACTGCTGCTGTATTCCAGTTTCAAAGGAGCTGAGGGTGTGCTGTGTGCTGATGGTCTTCAACTTGATAGCAGCTACGGGAAGCTCCTTGTAGTATGCCAAGGAGACGATCTGGTCGTTGTTCAATGAGTCCTTGTACCATGATTCTGGGTATGCGACTGGAAGCGAAACAGCATTGATTTTTTTGAAAGTGCCCAAGTTGTTGGGGGTCAAATTGTCCAATGATATGGGATCTCTCATTCTTACCGTTTCAGTGACGAAAGATAAAGGTTATTTCTTGGAGAGTTTATCACAGGAGTTGGATGTACTCTTTGTTAGTGAAAACGAAATGCGCACACTATATTTTTCAGAATACGAACCAATGCACGACTAGATCGTAAAAGTAGACAGTGAAACCATAGGCATTGGAGTTTCTTTCGTGGAACAAGTGACTCCAATGTAGAACAACGCTAGATGATGGCTTATTTAATATTCCTGTGGCGTTCTATGATGAACACCAGTCTTCATTTTCATTTGGGAAGCATTGATAGATATATGCACTTGTAGATATTTTGTGCGCTACCGAGATTTCCTGGCTCGTATTGTAATGGAGGAAGTATAGTGATCTGATTCAAGGTATTTCGTCCATCCCAGGAATAAATATCGATCGATCTCAGTTCAGCAATAAGGAAAGATACAGAAGTTGCTCTTCCGCAATATGTACTTCAGGTTTGGTGTATTCGGATGTACTTTTCTCCTCACAAGCAGTACATAACCTTCATCCTGGAATCTTTCAAATTTCAACCCTATCAATTCCAGTGATGTTTGATCGGGTCATCTTTAATTCTAAAAGAATAACTCCACGTCTTAAGCGTTTTTGCTACACTCTCTACCCACAACGTCGCATACGCCGTATGTCATGGTTTAGCCCCATGTTACAGTTTTCGTATAGCATGCACGTGACGCAATCACATAAAACCGCATACAAATGAGTTCCTCCTCAATTCAAATTTCCCATTTGTAAACCCTCTCTACTTTTTCTCTGTCTTCCCCAATTGCCAATTGTATAGTCTCTCCAAATAGCTGAGCTCGCTCCATCCATGATAAGTTTGAATACAGCATTGATCATCGTGGTCGTATTGTTCTTCCTCAAGAGCATGGTCGGCGTAGCCACAACTGAAAACCCCTTGGAAAAGAAAGAATCAGATCCGCTAGTCATAGAGGGAAACTTCACTCCCCGCACATTGGCAAAGTATAACGGAACTGACAATGCCAGAATCTTCATAGCTGTAAGAAACAAAGTGTTTGACGTTACTCAAGGTGCCACATTTTACGGACCCGGTGGTCCATACGAGAACTTTGCTGGCAGAGACGCTTCCCGTGGATTGGCTTTGAATTCCTTTGAAATGTCATGTATCACACCCATTGACCAGCCCATAGATAACTTGGCAGATTTGACAAAAGAGCAAATTGAGAGTTTGGACAGTTGGGAGCAGCACTTTGAGAATAAATATAAGGTGGTCGGTACATTGAACGAGAACGATGCGGTACCAGAGCCCAAGAAGGAAGCTTAGGGGAGAGGCTTATTATTTAACATTGATAGTCCATGGTCATCCTTGTGTAAACCTGACTGTGCACTGTTACAGTAGTAAAAGATCAACTGTGATTCTGCCGTGGTGGTTGGAGACCATATGTATAGTGAATTTCCCAAATAGGTAATTAATGATCCGCAACTGCAGCTTTCACTTTTTTTGGTAAGTGTCGTTTTGCTTCCCTTTTTGTCTGTCGTTTTGGTAATATCAGCTTATGCAATCTTTAGACATTTGATGTCGCAGAATTTTTCGATACCCTCGTGAAATATCGCCAGGTAAAAGCAAAGTATAACCATACGTCAACTGGTTCCATATAATCCGCCATTGCTTGAGAATGAGTTATCGTGGCGGAAGAGGTGGACGCGGCGGTCTGTACCACCACCACAATAACAATAACAACCATGGAAACTACGGCGGCCAGGGTTTCAACGCAGACCAGTACATGTTGGAGAATTCCATACCAATAGACATCTCGGGATGGGATGGAGCGTCAATGGAGGATTGCATAGGTTTCATCCAGAGAAAGTGTAAGATCACCGTCAGAAACGCCCTGGTTGACATGAGCACCAGGTACATCCGTGGGTATGTGAAAAATCAACAAGATGTCTCTACCTTATTGAATTGGAACGGTGTGAAGTTTGCAGGAAAATCGTTAAAGTTTATAAAGGCTGCTAATGCCCCTGGCAGTGGAGGCGCCAGTAACACCGGGAACGTCATTGAAGCGTTGAATCAGTTTTTGAGAATGCGGTACAACCCAGAAATGAAGCTTCTTAACTTAAGCTCTGTCAAACATGATCCTTCTTTAACTCAGCTTGGATTCTTTGCATCCTTGGCTAGTACTTCTAAGTTTTTCACCGCGCTTATGAAGGTGGCAGGTGATATGAAGTTGGACGTCAACAGCATAGATTTGTCGGGGAACGAGCTTTCGGACTTGACTTCCATCTCTAGTATGGCATACACCTTCCCCACTTTAAAAAACCTCTCATTACAGAATAACAACTTGAACCGTCTCAAGTCCTTTGAAACATGGAAACACAAGTTGAACTTTTTGAGAGAGTTGATCTTGGGAGGTAACCCAATTGTCAACATTACCAATCCGACCGAAATTCAAAACGTTAAGCTCGAGCTAATGAAGGCCTTCCCCAGATTAATTGTGTTGAACGGAGAAACATTGCGTAACGAGCAGGCATTGATTAATAACTTAACTTTCCCCTTTGATGCACAGGATGCTATATTCTTTCAGGACCAACAAGTGCAACAAATATCAATAAATTTCATCACCAACTTCATAAACTTATGGGATTCAAACAGACAGGGTCTTATGGTGCTTTACCAGGCCGAATCCCAGTTCTCTATGCAAACAGACACAGCACATCCGCATACATTAGAAGTGATGAACGACGTCAGAAATGGACCTTCGAACCCTGAATTCGGATATTACTTGCCATTGTCTCGGAACTTAACTAAGGTGTCCTCGGTCAAGTCTAGACTAAATAGAGTCGGAAGAGGCGCAGAGCAAATCTACAAAATGTTCACCCAACTTCCCAAATCAAGACACGAGTTGATGAACAAACCGCAGTTGTACAGCATGGAGTGTCAAAGGGTCCCACAGCTTAACGCCATTATGGTGACGTTACATGGGTCCTTTGAAGAAGTTGCTGCTCCTGAAAACTTAGAAGCTTTCAATCTGTCACTTGCCGGCCCTAAGGGAAGAATGTCCCATCATAATAGAAACAAAAAAGTGGCATTGACACCAAAATCCTTTGACAGAACCGTCGTTGTCATCCCTGGACCCAACGGTTCAATGATAGTGGCTAGTGACTTGTTGTTAATCAGACCTTTCTCCAAACACCTGGCATGGAATGAGCCAACAAATAAACCATCAGGAAGCACTTCTTTTTCTACCTCCCAAAATGCTCCACCAAATGTCCACACCCCACCACATTCTTCTACTCCACAACCAGTCCCTTCTGCTACTCCAACAACGGCAGATCTTCCACCCGAAATCAAAAATAATTTAAGTCCAGTGCAACAAGAAGTCCTAGTCAAAATTCTACTTGAAACTAAACTCAATCTTCAGTATGGAGTCATGCTTTGTGAACAGAGCCAATGGGACTATAATCAGTGCATTATCAACTTTAAAAATTCGGTGGCATCGCTTCCTCGAGAAGCATACGCTAATTAGTTAGGCAATGTATTTAGAATAGATGCTGTATTTTAACGTACCTCATTTCACATACTATCACACTCTCCAAGTTAGGAAGGTAAATCTATGAAAGGAAATACAATGTTTTCATAATGATATTCATATAAAGCTTAGCTGAAATAGCATTTCACCCTCTTTTAGTACAAGAAATCAAGTGTTGAAATCGATTTGTAAACGGTTATATGGGGTTTGATTTTTCATGGGGAATAGCGATGACTTTTCCTTTTTTTATATGTTATTTTAGCACCAGATAGGTACGATTCCTTATGTTAACCTCTCTCGCTCTATCCAAGTTCTGTAATAAGCCCTCCATCTCATGAAAAGATTTGTGGCGACTCCCTTCATACATATGCATAAAAAAAGTCACATTTTCTGTTTGTCTCCTTTGAAAGTACTAAACTTGGCAATTCCGAAATATGTGGTTTGTTCTGGTTCATCCTCCTGCTTGTACCCTAATTTATCTAGCATCGCCCCCTTGAGGCTTCAGTTATCCAAAAGTAATTACACACTGTTGGGTTTCAGTGGCTGTGATAAAATGAGGGCATAGAGGCGTTTTCTGGAAACCTGGAAATCGCAGTTTCGAATCAACTTCTCTTTATCCCAAGTGCCCTTGAGATCATGAGAACGATCAGAGCCAATCTCAGGAATGTTTGAGCCAAGTTCCATTCTTTCGAGAAGAAAGTTTCAATTCATTTCCTCTACGATCGAGTCGTTTCTTCAACGAAACTGCGCAGGCATCCACTGCCATCCTCAGCACCAGAACCGCTAGGTCTACCTATGTCTCAACTATTCCATATTCTTCACAACTAGCATGGCACTACAGCCACCCACTGTATTTACTCCACGTGAACAACTGCCCACGAAATCGGAGGCGAGAATAATTCTTGACTCCCATTTTAGCGGTCACTTTAACTTTCCGTCAAGAGATTGCTAAATCAAGCTGTTTCTGAACCGCTTCAAACGATGGTAACTCTACCTTGTGCGAATACTCATGCTACAAGTTGGTTATCAC
Source organism: Lizanozyma gosingica (assembly GCA_030463055.1). Classification (NCBI taxonomy): domain Eukaryota; kingdom Fungi; phylum Ascomycota; class Pichiomycetes; order Serinales; family Debaryomycetaceae; genus Lizanozyma; species Lizanozyma gosingica. The sequence continues at coordinate 102,616 of JAKVQZ010000017.1, read as the reverse complement.
TATCGTCAGAAACATTGAAATCGAGCCCCCTCATTTACTGGTGAGTGGTAATGACTCTTCTACCGCCGCGGTGATAGAAGCCGACAGAAAACTGAGTGAGTTATCAGTGGCAGTTTCTGCAAATCAAAGCTTGTGTTTTGAGTGAGCCATTTATGATCGAATCGCCTGAAACCATCAAGACCGAATTCCTTCGACATCGGGAACATTCAAAGCATTCTCGATGCCCGAGGAGAAGTGTTAAGGGGGAAATGGCTGAAAATTGAAAGCTGCAGGCCTATCTTATGGTAAGATTCATGAACACTAAGTGTTTTCTTGTTTGATCATTGTATATCCCCAAAAAATACCAGAAAAACTAAAAAAACATATAAAATTCCGTGAAACCCAAAAATATGTTTCAACTCTATTAATGACTACCCTGTAGACATAGCAAAAGTAGTAATATTCCAAAGCACTTTTCAAAATAGGACGGTTGTGGAAAAGCAATAACTCATGAAGGAATTGGTTTTGGTTACAGTAAATAAATGGTAACACTTTCATTGCAAAGCCAACCCAAAACCGAATGGCACCAACTATTCAACTGCCACAATTCATCTTCTAACGAGCCCCCAATGAATTTCTTCAGAGATTTTAATTTGTTCCCCTTTTGATTACTCCTGATGTAGCTCCTTCCGTTGTTCATGCACCAGAAATCTTTTGCAGCCATTTCATTTCATCCCGTATATCACTCTTCACAATGCAGCAGAGAATAACTTGAGTGTAGTTTTTACAGCCAATATACTACCCATATAATCTACATCAAATCCTTATTTCCTTCAAATACTATCTTACTACATACATATATATCTGATATTAGAAAAAGAAGGAAAATGGATAATTTATGTCAATATTTTTTTAGTAGTGTCTTATATAGGTCTTGTATAGTCACGTGATGAATTTGCTCTAACATCAAATAGATCCAAAAAGTGAGCCAGTTGATAAACCTTTGTTACTTACTTCTTACCACATTATGAAATCGACAACTTACAATGTCATCGTTCAATATAGCGATGGTCGCTGACTTCTTTTATCCACAACCAGGTGGAGTGGAATTTCATGTGTACCATTTAGCGCAGGAACTCATCGATATGGGCCATTCTGTAATAGTGATCACTCATGAATACGGTACACGAAAAGGAATAAGAATGCTTACCAATGGACTAAAAGTATACTATATTCCATTTTTTGTCTTGTACCGTAATAGTACTTTCCCTACGGTATTTCTGGCATTTCCCATACTTCGCAATATATTCATAAGAGAAGAAATAGTTATAGTCCATGGCCACGGAACCTATTCCAGTCTCTGCCACGAAGCCATTATCCACGGCCGTACCATGGGATTACGGACGGTTTTCACAGATCACTCCCTTTTTGGGTTTGCAGATATTTGGTCAATTGTTGGAAATAAAGCTCTTAAATTTACCTTAACTGATGTTGGCCATGTGATCTGCGTTTCTAATACTTGCAAAGAGAATACAGTACTTAGAGCATCGCTAGACCCTATGAATGTCTCGGTAATACCGAATGCGGTTGTTGCAAAAGACTTTACTCCATTACGGGACGATCTTCGTAAAGAGAAGGATCCTTCTGATATAACTATCGTTGTGATCTCCCGTTTGTTCGCTAATAAAGGTACAGACTTGCTCACCGCTATCATCCCACGAATATGTGCCGAGAAACCAAAGGTCCGCTTCTTGATTGCTGGGGATGGGCCAAAGTCAATAGAATTGGAGCAAATGCGAGAAAAATACTCACTCGAAGAGAGGGTATCGTTAATTGGTGCTATAAAACACGAAGAAGTTCGCAATGTCATGATTCAAGGTGAAATTTATTTGCATCCGTCATTGACAGAAGCATTTGGAACAGTCTTGGTTGAAGCTGCATCATGTGGGTTGTTTGTGGTTACAACAAATGTGGGAGGAATTCCCGAAGTTTTGCCAAACCATATGTTCATATTTGCACAGCCTGAAGAGGATTCTTTAGTGGACGCAACAATCTCAGCCATCACGTTGATGGAAACAGGACAAATAGACGTTTCAACTTTCCATGATGAGGTCATAAAAATGTACACCTGGGATAATGTAGCTAGGAGAACAGAAAATGTCTATAAGTCGCTAGAAACTACCCAGTCCAACGCTTCGTTTGTTGACAGACTACACAAATTTTACAATACCGGAGCTATTGCAGGTAAGCTTTATGTGCTCTGTGTGATTGTCGATGTCTTCATCTATGTGATTCTAGAGTGGCTCTATCCAGCAGAGCATATTGACAGGGTAACTAAATGGCCGAGAAAGAAGATACCACAATATCCTGATAACAGTGATGACGATTCGGTCTTGTCAATTTAATTTGTGGGGTGCCTGTCATATTATGTGGCACTTTGTGTTGGCTGAAGCCAAGTAACATCGTCGTTCATATTCGCAGTCAAGTACTTATGTAAATTGATGATGCGTTTCTGGAAGTTAACTTTAATTGGTGCAACTTTTGGAACGATATCTCGGAAACGAGATGCGCTAAGGTAGAATGTTTTGGCTTGTAGTAATTGTATATTAGATTCCTTTGTGGGTTCAATGCTGGATTTCAATGGTATAAGCAGCCATTGTTCATTGGAGTTATTTGTAGTCTGTCGTGCAAGAAGCCTTTTCAATATGTGATTCTCCTGAGCAAGTGTCATGGCTTTGTTGTACTGAAGCTCGGGATCAAGTTTTTCGAAGTTTGGAATAATCACGCTTTCTCTCGAAAGTGCCATGTTGAGTTCATTGACTTGTTTTAATTGTTCCATTAAAGTGGTCGACTTAGATTCAACATCAATATACTTCTTTGATAGTTCTTCATGTTCAAGTCTTAATGATTTCAATTCATTTCTAAGCAGCTCAATTATTTCAGAATTTTTGTTATTGGACGATGCCAAAGTGCTTTCAAGCAAATTAATGTTGAGCATCAAATCGTTGATCTTATTTTCTCTATTAGTAGCCTTATCATTTAATAGTCTTATGGTTTCCACGTATTCCGCCACTTCCTGTGAGTCAATGGATTTTTCTGATAAATCTGATTTCCTTTCCGAATGTCTCCAACTCTTTTCCGTAATCTTGGAAATTGAAGGTTCGAAATTTAGAAATTCCTCGATAATGTCCAACTGTCGCTTTAGATGCGTCAACAGACTTTCCTTAACTTCAAAAATTTGTTCCAAAGTCCCATATTCCAAGATAGATGTACCAGTTATGGCATTTTCTTCAACTTCAATTTGCTTCACAATTCTGAGTAGTATTTTTGAAGGTTTAAATACTAAATCAAGAACATCCAAGAATAAGTAATTGTGAGGCAGAATATCAATTCCAATATCGTTTTCAAGCTCTTGCAAATATTGACATCTCTTCTTCAAAAGAAATTCAAGTTTATGGCACTTTTGGCCGATGAGTTCTATATCTTGCATCAAGTTTATTTCATGATCACCTTGACTACCAGTGTGAAAACATTTTTGAACCAATTCATTCATGTATTCCGTCAAAAGAATGAAATCCTGAATGTGAGTTGCAAACAAGTTTATTGCAAGTTCATACTGTGCTCTACCAAAGCCAATCAAACCTTCATTCTCAATAGCGAATATTGAGGATATCCCTTCAATGAAATCTTCCAAGAACTTAAAATTCAAGCCCTCAACATTAGACTCGATAAAACGCTCTTTTAAAGCATTCACTGAAACTTCGATAGTATCAAGCATCAGCAAAACCTTTTCTGCTCTGGCGTTGCTAAAATTGTACACCCATAGCATTTCAACGAAAGTGAGAAGAGCACCAAGAGTTCCAAGATAGTGGTGATTATTTGAAGGAGTTGATTTCTCATAAAATACTTCACTGGAGGGGACATTATAAACATGACTGACCAAAGGTCCCACAACACTTTGAAGAAGTATAATTTTAGATTGAACTCTAGCGTTAACACTGGGAGATTTAAATGGCTTGTCGGGATTATTTTTCAAACATTCTATAGCGAGGTCTTTTTGAAGCGAGTTTTTGAACGAAATTCGTTGTTCATTTTTCAAATCAACTTTTAGCTTTTCCAAGCTGGCTTCAAGTTCACTCTTGTTGTCATCCAAGAAATGTGTGGATACACCATTCAATGCTTTTGGTGTTTCTGCGAGTTTCGACTCCAAGTACTTGTTTTGTCTAGTTAATGCATCTAATTTCACCTTGTCACTGTTGATCAGATCCTTAAGGTCAGTTATTGTTGATCGGAGTTCCTCCTCAACTAGTTTTTGGTTCTCCTCTAAAGCTCTATCGAGATCGTGCAACTCTGTTAATTCAACGACATCCTTTGCAAGTTTTTCCAACTCATTCTGGAGCTCTTCATTTTTAGCATTTAACCTCTCGATAATTTTCTCCAGTTCTAAGGAAGAGTCCAATTGCTTTCTAAGCAATTCGATGTTTGATTCTGTGTCTGCAAGTTTCGTTTCAGCCGCTTTAGACAAGAGCAATTGGGCATCCGCGTGTTCAATTCGGGAATTGAGTTGTTCGATCTCGTCTCTAAGGACTTTCTGTGATTCCTCCGAAAGCCTTTTTAAATTCACCAATGCCAATTCTAATTGTTTATTCCTTGAGATTAAAAGCTGTACTTCTTCTGACTGCTCACCGTTTGCAAGGTTATTTTTTATTTCCTGTTCTATCTCCCTGTTAATTTCAGCTTCCTCCCTTAGGATCTGATAGTCTGTTTCCAATTCCTCGTACTTTAAGCGCAATTCCTTCAATTGATTGCTCATTTGACTATTAGCGTCTTCAAGGTACTCCTTGTCCACTAATGTTGACTCCAAGGTTGACTCGAGGTTGGAGCTCCTTTCGAGTGCCTGTTTATGGAGTGTGGCGTATTTCTCTATCAGTGCCTTGTACTTTTCTACTTCATGTGTAGCTAACCGAAGTTTCATCTGAAGTTGACTCACTGTTCCTGATAAATCTGATCCTGGAGAGCCTATAGATTCCATCGAGCCAGTACTTCTGCGGTGGTCAGAGTTATCGTTTCCTAGTAGCAGGATTCGAACAAACACTCCAAAATTTCCATCCTTCTTTTCACAGTCAAAGTACCTTACACCATTGACTGAGCCGTCATTCTTGCCCTCCTTGCAATCGAATTCAACTCCATACCATGTGCCTGGAGCAAACTGCGTTTTGCCCATGTATCTGAGGATTCCTGGATCGCCTCTCACGCAGACTTTCTGGCCCAAGACGAGTTTCATGGTCTTTGCCGTTTATTGTGGTGGGATTGTATTGTATTACAGTACTATTATTGATAGTTGTATAGTGCAACCGTAAGAACTTTAATTCGCACTCTCAGTTCCGATGTTGGGGATGCTAATTCTTATAGAATTTATCCACTGGTACTGTTCCCTTTTAGTAGTGCTAGGTTCTAGCAATTACTATCAAACTTTCACCACTACTTGGTCTTATATTCGTTTGTATTGAACTATCGCGTGCTGGTTACCTTTACTCAGTGGAAATCCACGTGAAGGACCTGGTGTATGTGGTGAGAGCCGAAACGTTCTCCACACAAAAATTGGCGATAGTAGAAACGAAAACAGTGGAGAAAAAGGGAATATTGGATTAGGAAAATTGGATTTTTATATTTGTAGCACACAGCCAATTGAAGCCTACTTATATGATCACAAGCGTTTGCTGATGTCGGGGTTTGGCGGTAGGAAGGTCTCGGGTGCCGAGTACGGTCAGAACACTAGTTTCAGTGCGCCAGCGGTTGGCGTACCTAAGCGCGGATTGGGAGCTTTGAAGACTGAGTTGTTAAACGAGCAAAAGCAGGAGATCAGAGAAGCGTTTTCCCTCTTTGACATGAACAACGACGGGTGCTTGGACTACCACGAGTTGAAGGTGGCGTTCCGGGCGCTTGGCTTTGAATTGCCCAAGAGCGAAGTATTGCGGATCATTCACGAGTACGACACAGACGACAGAAACTTGATCACATACGAGAACTTCTTCCAAGTGGGTATGTATTGAATGAACAAATTGCCTGAATATGGGATTGTTACAGCGATTGAATGTATCCCTGGAAAGAGCAATGCTTAATAGTTGAGAGGTATCAATTTTTAGAGATTTAGTATACTAACAGAAGGTGCAGTGGGCGAGATGATGGTCAACAGAGACCCCTTGGATGAAATAAGGAGGGCGTTCCGCTTATTTGATGACGACAACACCGGCAAAATTAGTCTTCGCAATTTGCGCAGAGTAGCCAAGGAGTTGGGTGAGAACTTAACGGACGAAGAATTACGCGCCATGATCGACGAGTTTGATTTGGATGAAGATGGAGAAAGTATGTATTGGAGAGAGACTTGTGATTTGGGGGGACCAGAGTACTAACAATATTGTGTTCTAGTTAGCGAACAGGAGTTTATCAAGATTTGCACTGAGTAAATGGACGGTTTATGTTTTTTTGTGGGTTGTGTTAGTATGATTATTGTTTTCGAGCTGCTTGCTTGATACTACTGTATTGGTAATGTGTTTGTGATGATTTCGGCTGGAGCCTTGCTTTCTGATCTAGACCTGAGCGTTGGTAGGTAGAGAATTTAGAGAGAGTATTTATATATGTGAAAGCACCAATAAAGAGCGAATGAGAAATGTAAGAGTATTTTCCTCACGTACAATTTTTATATCATATAATTGCATAATGAATATTTTTCTGCATTTTTTCACACCTTTGAACAAGGCATAATTATATCCTACCCTAGCTTCCTGTAGCATCTCCTTGCATCTTCTAATACTTCTGTATCTTTCCAAAGGGACCCTCTCATAGCCGTGTGCTTCATTATATGCCATACCCAATACGATTTTGTAAATGCTACCAAAAACCATTGGAACATTTTTTTTCGTTAATATTGTTAGTCCTAAAAATCTTCCCCAGCAAAATTTATCGGTACTTTCTTTTGTTACCCAGAATTAAAAGTACGGAGTACTCCGTTCAATTATAAGAGCATAAACTTATTTCTCTTTTCCGTTACATTTACACACGTATGCTCATATATCCAATTATCCAATTATCCATACGCCGATAATTCTAAGAGACATATCGTTGTCCATTCCCATCCCATCCCAGCACATCTCATCTCATCTCATCTCATCTCATCTTCTACAAAAGAAACACCAATCTCTTTGTTTCCTCTTTCGTCCCCAGTCAACCAATAAATTAACTGCTTGCGTTGACTCTGAAAAGATATGTGGGTAAACAAACTTTGTTGGTAGCGCCGTCGGTCCATAAAAAGGGCCAATTTTCTTCCGCGTTTTTTCAACGGGGCCTTTTGACTTCTTTTGGGTTTAACGGAGCTCTGTTCGTTCAATATATAGTAGTATACTTTTTTGTATTACTCTATATTCACTCAGCTAGCACTGGAAGTAATCTGACTGACAGTTCAAAGACAATACTAAATAATAAAAATGTGTGACGTTGTTTTGGGTTCGCAATGGGGAGACGAAGGTAAGGGCAAACTCGTCGATATTCTCTGCGACGATATTGATGTTTGCGCCAGATGTGCTGGTGGTAACAATGCCGGTCACACTATCGTTGTAGGTGATGTTAAGTATGACTTCCACATGTTGCCCTCTGGTTTGGTCAACCCCAACTGTCTTAACTTGTTGGGTGCTGGTGTGGTCGTCCACGTTCCTTCCTTCTTCCAAGAATTGGAGAACTTGGAAAAGAAGGGCTTAGACTGCCGTGACCGTTTGTTTGTTTCCTCCAGAGCCCACTTGGTCTTTGACTTCCATCAGAGAACAGACAAGTTGAAGGAAGCCGAATTGTCCACCACCAAGAAGTCGATTGGTACTACAGGTAAGGGTATTGGTCCAACCTACTCCACCAAGGCTTCCAGATCTGGTATCAGAGTGCACCACTTGGTTTCTGAAGAACCCGAGGCCTGGGAAGACTTCAAGACCAGATACCACAGGTTGGTGCAATCGAGATACAAGAGATATGGTGAGTTTGACTATGACGTGGAACAAGAATTGGAGAAATACCATAAGTACCGTGAATTGTTGAGACCATTTGTTGTTGACTCTGTCGCTTTCATGCACAAGGCCATCGCTGAGAAAAAGAGAATTTTGGTCGAAGGTGCCAACGCTTTGATGTTGGATATTGACTATGGTACTTACCCATACGTCACATCTTCGGCTACTGGTATTGGTGGGGTTATCACTGGTTTGGGAGTCCCACCAAAGACCATTAGAAACGTCTACGGTGTTGTCAAGGCATACACCACCAGAGTTGGTGAAGGTCCATTCCCCACCGAGCAATTGAATGCTGATGGTGATAAGTTGCAAACAATTGGTGCCGAATATGGTGTCACCACTGGTAGAAAGAGAAGATGCGGTTGGTTAGATTTGGTGGTGTTGAAGTACTCGAACTCTATCAACGGGTACACCCACTTGAACATCACCAAGTTGGACGTTTTGGACACCTTCCCTGAAATTAAGGTTGGTGTTGCTTACAAGTACAACGGCAAGACTCTTGAGTCTTTCCCCGAAGACTTGTTTAAGTTGGGCAAGGTTGAAGTCGTTTATGAGACTTTGCCCGGTTGGGAGCAGGACATTACCAACGTCAAGAAGTTCGAAGACTTGCCTGAAAATGCTAAGAAGTATTTAGCCTTCATTGAGAAGTTCTTGAACGTTCCTGTGAAGTGGGTCGGTACTGGTCCTGCCAGAGACTCCATGTTGGAGAAGAACGACTAAATTCCGATAACAGTGGCTAATTGTTGTCGCTTAGAATGGTTATGTGAATCGGTGCAGTTTTGTTGTAGAAATATATACCCACGTTATGAATGAAATTTGTATTTATACTTGAAGATTAAGAATGGGACTAATGGGATTGAAAAGAGTATTGTTAGTTGGGGTATTTCTTATTTGCCATTATGTGCTGCGATGCTGTCTTAATTATGAGGAGCACGGGATAGATCTGCCAATTTGTCAATTTTAATGCCACAAACTTATTCTACTTAGTGCTAGTGTTCAATATAGAGATCGTATTGTACCTCATGAATGCTATTTCTTCCACATAACGTTCCACTTACTTGTTTTGCAGTACAGTGTATTTGCTCTTGCTCTTCAAGGCAAGGTTCACAAGACTATGAAGCATTTAGTCCATAAATTTACTCATTTTATACTAAATGTGAAGTATCTATTAAATGCTAATTCACTTGACAATATGGTTTCAAATCCATACCTATGACTCAAATCGCATGTCAATTGCACATTTACAATGTGAATCTACCATGACTGCCACAGAATTCAGATTGATCATGATAATTGATATTCTTCAATCTGTCCTTCTTATGGCTTCGATATTTTCTTTTTTCTGTCCTGCACGAAATTTGCGACTTTCCGCGCGTCTAAATCAATGTAATATTAGTTCACCTTTAAAACTTCTTCGTAACGTCAATACTATTCTTCTTCCTCAATTAGTCAACTTGTTTAAGCTAACTCCCCATATGACACCCGTGCTCCTAGTAGCGTTGAACTTGTGTATGCGGCTCTATGCAGCCGCCTACATGATCCTCGCCGACTGCGACGAGACTTTCAACTACTGGGAACCTTTGAACTTGCTTCTTCGCGGTTTCGGCAAAGAAACATGGGAGTATTCTCCTGAATTTGCCATAAGATCCTACAGCTACTTGCTTCCCTATTGGTTAGTGGCAAAGCCATTGGCACTGGTGATGCTGCCGGTGAAATTATTCTACGCCATCAGGTTGATTGCGCTCTGTGGGTTCACTGCTTACTCCGAATTTAGACTCTATAGGGCATTGCAGAAGGTATTTCCCAAACTGTCTTCGGTTGCTTCCATCTACTATGTTTTCTCGTCACTTGCCACAGGTATGTCACATGCTGGAGTGGCGCTTTTGCCTTCAAGTTTTGCCATGAATTGTGCTTCCTTGGCCACTGCAAACGCATTGACTAATAACCCAGTAAATGCGCTAACATGGTTTGTTACAGGTGGCATCCTCGGCTGGCCATTTGCTCTTGCTCTAGGCATCCCCTATGGATTGGTACTTGTGTTTGGTGGTATATCCCTTGCTCAAATAGCGAAAATAGCAAGTAAAGTTGCAGCTATCACTGCTTTGATTGCAATAGTGGTTGTCGCTATAGACTACTTCTTTTATCATTTCATTGCTTTTGTGCCGCTTAACATTGTATTGTATAATGTTTTTGGCAGCGCCGATGAGGGTCCCCAGATTTTCGGTACTGAGCCATGGACTTACTACCCATTGAACTTAGTGCTTAATTTCAATGTCGTCTTCTTCTTGGGCTACTTGGGTGCACTTATCAACATAGATACCCCTGCACTCAATCTTCCCCTTCTCCTTTGGTCTGCGGTATTTTTCAGACAACCCCACAAGGAGGAACGTTTCATGTACCCTGTGTACCCATTTATCTGTGCCAATGCCCTGGTCTTGCTCAATAAGGCAATATCGCAACTTGTACCGGGTAACCAGTTGCGAAAAAAGATAGTCCTAGGTCTCATTGTCACGGGATATGCTGTGCTATCGATTCTACGTACACTTAACTTGGTGGACAAGTATCTGGCACCCTTAACAACACTGGCATACTTTGAGAACAATGCTATTAGCGATCCTGGAGCAAATGTTAACGTTTGTGTTGGTAGGGAATGGTACCATTTTCCTACATCTATGTTCTTACCTGACAATTACCGGTTAAGGTTTGCCAGGTCAGGTTTTGATGGTCTCTTACCTCGGGACTTTAACGAGACACTGGCATCGGTAGTAGGAGCGACATCTTTCTGGCCAGACGACATGAACAATAAAAATCAATTTTCGGAGTCGACAGTTGTAGATCTCAGTGATTGCGACTACTTTATCGACAACGACGGCCCTGCTGGACCCAACGACTACTACTTGTTTAACAACTCACAATGGGAGACAGTTGTATGTGATCAGTTGATAAACCCTGAACAATCCCGGGTAGTGGCGTCGAAGTTTGTCTACTTGCCCAAGTGGTTGCGAATAGACGGAGATGTCGATTATTTCAACTTCTGCATACTTAAGAGACGAGCAGCGGAGGAGAAGGTGTAAAAAAAGAGTCGAGTCATGAATGATGCAAGCATGTAATTGAATATGAAAATAGAGAAATAAAAAAAACAATAGAAAACCAGCAGTTGGAAAGAATCAGCAAAAAAACAGTGATATTCAAGCCAAGAGCCCAGATAATGAAATAATAATAGTAAAGGAATAAAAAAAAAAATAAAGCATACCAATAAAAATCGGAAAACACCAGTAAGCATAAAAGTCACGAAATAAACTTATGGTGGCATAAATGCACACGGTTATATCTAGCATTGACTTGGGAGATCACGTTGAACTCAATAGAAAGAGCTCTGTCACTAAAATGGCATGAGAAACACCACATGGGATAAGAAACCAACTGATATATCGGGAACCAGGAATTCATCCTTTTTTTTATCTAACTTCCATCCATCATTATCAACAATTGCGGCAGTAGCGGTCGTATCTCAGAGATAATTATCTTCTCTGTCTATATATCACAATCCTCCATCAAAGTAATCGTTCAATGCTGCTATCAGCTTCTCAAACCCATCTTTGGCCTTCTCATATGCATCATTGATTAAGAGAAACCATTCCTCGTCCTCGTTATCCTTCTTGTCCTCTTCCTCATCTTTTTCTGTTGTTGCCTTTTTCACGGCAGCCTCTTCAGATTCTTTGCGTTCCTGTAGTCCTTCTGCATCCTTGGATGGAGCAGCATCTGACGCAGCTGCTCCTAGCTGACTCTTGGACACGTCAAAGTTGTCAAAGTTGTCAAAGTTGTTCATCTTTCCGTAATTCTGTATTCTCTCGCACTGGGTCGAAATGGTGTTTAAACCTAAGGCCGCGGCTGAACCCTTTATGTAATGGCCCAATGACGATAGCTTTTCCAAGTCGGATCTCTGGCGCACCAAGTTCTCTATTTCTTCAAATGTCTCCTTGAATTGGTCGACAAATGTAACGAACAAGTTCTTGGAAAACCCTTCCTCGTCTTCGTCCATGGCAATCAATTCTGAGAACACCGACCACTCCACGAGCCCAGACTCCTGCAAAGTTTGTTTCTTCTCCTCTGTCATTATGCTTGAAAAGCTTGTGTAGCTTTTATTGTGTTTGTCAATTGTGTTTGTCAATTGCCTCCAGCCAGTTCTTATTCGAGTCTCGCTCTTAAAACAGGTGGATGATAACTTTGGTAGTTTTGCTTGTTAATTTGTTTGTTTGCTTATTGCTCTATTTCTAGGCTACTTCCTTGAGGGTGTTCAGAGCACTATAATACAAGCTGTTCCAATTCACCGACGTCTGACTTGCTCCTCGTTCCCTTGTGTGCGTCTTATGACCGATGTTTGGTATCAAAAAAACAGTGCCTCCACTGGCTGTGCTCAGTGCAAATGAAAGCTTACGATATCGTTCTGTGATCTTTTCGTCACGTCACCTCCCCTCTATCTGGGTGTGATACTCAAACAATTTTTTGGTGGTGCCTCTTTTGTGCCATTAGTGCTACTGGTCATTACAGCACACTATGGATAAAGTTTAAAGTTTTCTGGCCGGTAAGGGTGGTGTATGGTAGCACTTACGTCATCGGGAAGCATTAAAATTGGGAAAGTATTGGTGCTATGTCAAGTGTAAGGGATCTGTGGGAATTTTTGTGCATGTAAAAGTTGCACTTCCTCACATGGTGGATTCCCTAGTGGAATTATGAAATACGACATTGCACGAAGTGGGCCGTGTGGAATATATAAATCTTACTTGATGATACCAATGTTGCGAATTGCGAAACAAAACTGTAAGGGCGATAATATTCCTGATCGTCCGAACGTTGATTACAACAGCACTAATATATGCTAACGTACTTGGTATTTTAGAGCTCGAATTCTTTCATAGATATTTGACCATGTTAACAATCTTGGTAGGAGTATTTGGCTTTATCAGCTGTGGTGAAAAGAGTGCCCAGTTTAGTACAATAATGCCCTTTGCATTCAATTGCATTTCTTCAAATGATACATATGGATTCTGTACATTCTCTCGTTTACTGAAATGTGATCTGTCTGAAAATATGCTATCTCTCATCACGTCGGATCTGTACTATTGCATCCATGTATATTCAATCAATTTCTCACCTTCAACATTATGTACTACAACACTCTTTATTCTTCTACCACATGGTCTCATTTATTTCCTTCTTAATCTTGCTTCGTAGCATATTTTGCAGCTATCCACTTTTTACATATGAAGGCAACTCCCCCAAAAGTTTTATGTAGCTCCAATATCTATCTCTTCTTCTTTCATGTCTATATCATATCTACCGAATATAATGTGTATAATACCAAGTGCTTATTGCAGCAACTCGTAGAGATCACCTAACTTGGAAGCGTAGTATGTGGGAGGCTGTTCCACCAGTGCCACCAGTGCTTCCAGCTCAATCCCTGACAATACCAACAACGTATCCAAGCCTCCGTTACGACCAAATACCATATCAGTGTTTAATCTGTCACCAATCATCAACCCCTTCTTGGGGTTGGCCTTCAACCCTTCGTGCTTAGCCATGATGGTGTTCATCATCCCGGCTTCAGGCTTACCACACACTGCATCAGGCTGTCTGCCACTGGCAAAGACAACACTCTCGATGATGGAACCTGCACCCATAAGCAACTTGCCCTTCATGGGGAAAGTACTGTCGATGTTGGTACCAATGAAGGGGATACCCTTGTTGTCCTTCAACAAATACTGCAATGTAAGCGACAACTTCAAAAAGTTTACCTGGAACAATAATCCACACACAACAGCTCCCACGTCGTTGTCAAGAGCAAAATATGGGTGATCGGGATCAAAGGAAGACACATCCAAAGCAGGGTCAGTACCTCCCAACGTCTGATAACCAGCTTCTTGCAACTCTATTTCAACTCCCTTCTCCCCTAACACCCAGATCTTCTTATCTTTGGGTAATCCCATGATCTTTTCAATGTACACAGCAGTAGCATAAGAACTGCCCACAATCTGGTCCTTGGTCACGGAGACACATCCGAACTTGTGGAATTTTTTGGTGTACTCTTCCCGAGATTTTGTTGAGTTATTGGTGACAAAAAGTACTGTCTTTCCCCTGCTCTGGAGGAGGTCTAAGGTCTCGACCACATGGGGCAACAAGTGGTCACCAAGCCATAAGACACCATCGCAATCAAAAAGGAAGTAGTCGTATTTATCAAGGATAGCCTCAGCCTGTTCCCTGCGTGTGATCTTCTCCGAGCTAATAGTCATAATAGGTAGAGCTCTTAGTACTTGAGAAAGAAGGAGTGGTGTATTTTGTTATGCTCTTAGTAGATCTTGACTCACTCTTATGATACTCAATCAGGTAGCGCTGTTCCGTTGATAAGTTTCTGAAATAGACAATGAGTCAAGGAGAATATTTGTCATCTTAATGGTTGACTACCTTTTTGTGTCTGAAGGGTAAAATATGAGATCTGTATAAAAGGACTATGATCTTAACATTAGTGTGACTTTCGGTTATCTACGGAAGTAATTACTGATGTTGTTTCCATAACTAAGTGTACTTAGGCGTTGCTTCCACGTGTACTTATTTTGGTAATCATTTGTACATCAAACTGACCATAGAAAAACCTAGGCACGACGTGGAGTGGCTTCGATTTATCACTATCTAGAACATCTACATATGCACATGTAGAGAAATCGGACCATATATGAAAGCTTTGTATGTTAACTTTATAAGATCACGATGTAAGTTCGTGACGTGAGATCACCACGAGGGCCATAATATAGGGTCACTTTGCACATTCACTATGTACGATCACTATTTACGATCGCTGTGTAACTTGCTATGTACGATCACTATGTACCATCGCTATGAAGAATGATCGGAATTAGAAAACAACGATCTGTCCATCACTTGTTCTCTAATGTGGTCCCAGATTCCTATATTGTTCGTGCTTCACCAGCGTAGACATTGTAGACATTTGAATTCATTTGAATAACTTCATTACTTCAATAAGATGAATAGCCAAACGTATATCCAAGTACATCGTTAGAATGAAGGCTTGTCCCCGCGTAATGCGTACTTGTGTTGGAACTGAGGAACGAGTGGATAAAATATCTGTATATACAAATAGAGTTAAATATACATATATACGTATGTAAGTGAGATTCTACAAATGTGAGTGAACGTTCAAATCAGCTGATAATAGTGTCGGTTCTTGTCTTCCACTATGCCATGTACGTATTTCAAGGTACGTAAACTCTTCCTAGAGATGGATTAAGTTTAGGGGGAACATGTGTAGACCTTTTGTGTCCACTGTGCACCAAGGTGACTTGTTTGTAGAGATACTCCGAATTCGAAAATTCAATTGTTTGCCGTCGAATATTTCCACATATAGTGCCCTAAAGCTTGACAAAGAGTAAATACAATTGACAAATATATCTTATCATTTTATGATCTCGTATAGCACAGCAAGTTTGGCCTTCTTTATTGATGCATACTATAAGGATAAGGTTTCCTGGGTATATACGGATATAAGAGCATTACCTGGAATTACAAATGACGTAATGGTGAGGACTTCATGATTCGAATATGTCATTGTCATGTTTGTTTGGAAGGGTGGCTAATTTGGTATTCTAGACTCTGTGGGGAGTTCGTAGTTAATGTATAGAATAGAGAACGAATCTTCTGTATTGTGCTGTTCACTATTAACTTAGAGAACATGAGTCTTTACTCTTTGGTTAATTTCATAGTTTTTCCCAAAATGGTAACCCATTCATCCCACAACACCAAATATCTGAAGTTGGCGCCACAGGCAGTTGCACCTAACGCTGCATATTTTGCAACCTAAATCAAATGCCATACCGTTGTGAAGTATTCCGGAAGGAAACAAGTATTCTCTTAGTAAATAGTATGTGTAAGTTATTTTGAGGTTTTTTCGCAAGCTCTCCCTTCTAATATACTTTCACGGTGGAAACTTATATTCATATAAGATGGATCATAAAGGTACAGATTTATTCAAACATATATTTGCTAGGAATTTGGAGCAAATTCACCATATTTCATTTGGGTAATAGTACTGTATTTTTGGATCTCAAAAGTTCAATGCAACTATTTCAGCTTCCTATATAAATAGTATCACGTATTATAACAACTCGAGTTCCTTACTCCATATCTTGGATCTACTTGAATAACTTGGAGAGAGCTAGTGAAGAATGTATCCTGGATTTTGTTTTTCAACTTTAAGAGTGTCCCATCCTAAACTGAGGTATTATCATTATAATCCACATCAGATGTTGGGGTGTAAAATACTTTCTTGTGGCTCAACCAACCGCATCAATAATGTGCCATAACACATCAGTACATGATGAGAATTCCCAAAAAGCCCATTTAGACCATATACTTTAGTATCAGTACAGTGAGATCGAATGAATCTATGTTCTGTCTCCACATACTCTAAGGTATTTCTATTTGAATTGACCGCCAGATCTATCTACCGATTCAACTACAATTCCAGTTTCCTCCTTTTCTTCGTGAAAAAACGTAGTATTCATCTGTATGTATGTATTGTATATGAAATATCCGACGTTGCGGAATGCATGTAGTATACGATTGAATAAATACCTAGCGAAACCCATCGCTAGCCTATATTGTACATCTGCTTGCTTGCCTGGTAAATAATATCAACTGGCCCCAGACACACATGCCAAAGTTAACGTTCAGAGGGCGAGAGACCAGCGCTGTACTTGGAGAAACGGAACTTGGACTTGTCGTTGTAGATTTCCTCTTCGAACTTGGCTCTGGTTTCGGGTGACATCGATTCTGCCACCAACTCTTGTCTCTTCTTTTCGGAGAAAAACCGTCTGGCGATGTTACGGTCTTCTTCAGCAGTCAACAATGGCTCCAAATAGAAACGGGCCCATTGCTTTTCTCTAGATAATTCTCTTTGCTCAGCTACACCTTGGTAGTATCTGTAGTATCCGAAACCAATGAGACCAGTGATCCCCCAGAAATAGATGATGGGTCTGAAACCTCTGGAAGGAAGGTTTCTCTTCCATTGAACGGGCTCATAGCCTCCAATAGGTGGTAAGTCTTGCATGTCCGACGCTCGTTATCGTCTAGAGGTAACCAGTGTACGTGAGTAGTTGTATGTACTGCTGCTTTTTGGTGCTATGGGTGAATCCAATCAGAAGTTCGTTATTTCACCGAAAATTTTTCGGTTGACGCACGAGATTTTTATTGATTTCCGTTTCAGGAAGTCTGCAGGTACTCAACAGATAATGTACATATTAAACTTATATACGGTGGTAAATACTATACAAAGATGTTAATACACACCAGTGTACAACAGTAGAATGGCTATAATAATACGGCACAAATGCAACTATTATAGGATAGTACAACATTTATCAACAAAGCAACAGTTGTACTATGAACAACAGTACACTTGTATACCAAAGACAGCTCTACAACTATCCTTGGACATATGATGCAACATAATTGCTTTTGCAACCAATATCAAATATTACTCCTTTTCTCCTCCGACCAACAAGAAGTGATCGCATCAACTAAAGCTACGTACAAGCGCTTATTTGATGTCAAAGACGGGCTTCATCTTCTTGATCAACAACCAGTCTTCTCTTGAAACAGAGTCACGGAACGCAGGGTCCTTCAAAGTGTCGATCGACTTACGCGAAATCAACGAGTAGAGCATATCGGTCTCGTCGACATGACGGCCCCAAGTAGGCTGAGCTGTCGAAGGGTTTTCCAATCTCATGGCCACACCAGCGTTGGTCTGGCCCTTCTTGACAGAGTCGGCACTCTTGTGGTTGACTTCCAAAGACATAACCTTACCTAACACAATCACGTTAGGGGTACCTGTGGCAGGGTCTCTTCTGACGGCACAGATGGGGGTACCGATCTTAACGGTACCTTCAACAACATCAACACCAATGATCATTGGGTTACGCTTGTTGATGATCTGGATGGTCTTCAACACACAGGGGAAGATGGCGTACTCCAAGAAGTCTTGACGACGTTGCTCCATCAACTTGGCCTGGTAGGCGGTGAACTGGTCAAACAAGTGGTAGATAATGTCGGCATTGAAAATCTTGATCTTTTGCTCGTCAGCATACTGTTCAGCTTCCTTGTCGATCTTGACATCGAAACACAACATCACAGCGAATTCAGGTGCCTTCTCCAACATAGGAGCTGCCTTCATCACATCTCTCTTGTAGACTGGACCCAAACCAATCGACATCACAGGAATCTTCATGTCCTTCAAGAAGTCCAACAAGGCTTCCAAGGAACCCAAGGTCGAGGCCTGTACAACCACACCTCTACCAGAAGTATCAACAGAGTCCAACAAACCAGTCAAATCTTCCATGACATCGTCCATGATTTCTTCCTCATCATCATCCTCACCAACAACCACCAAACGAGAACCGGCAACAGCCTTCTCCAAATCGTTGGCAGCGATCTTGACACCCAAAGCAGCCTTGACTTGCTTGTGGTGGACATATTCAGACTTGATACGCAATTCTCTAGCAGGTGGTGGTGTCAACAATGCTCTGATATTAGTTGCGATAGGACCATTCAAACCACACAACACCACACGGTCACCTTCCTTCAAGACACCGTTGGACAACACAACATCAATTGTGTAACCGAAACCTTCGACAACCTTGACTTCTAAAATGGTGGCCTCCACCTTCGACAAGTACATCAACTGCTTGGACATTCTCTTCTGGGTCAATTCCAATAACAACCACAACAAGTCAGGAACACCTTCACCTGTCACGGCAGATGTTGGAACAATGGAAACGTACTTAGCCATGTTTTTGTTCTGGAAGTACAACTCAGAGTTCAAACCCTGTTCAGCGAGAGCAAGCTTAATTTGCTCGTATCTCTGCTTAAACTCACCTTGGACAGAGCTGCTCTGCTTGGCAAAGGAATCACGGAAAGAGTTGTTTGGAGTGGATTCCCAGTCATACAATCTATCGATCTTGTTCAAGGCAACAACGAATGGAGCCTTTCTGTCTCTCAACAATCTGATCGATTCAATGGTCTGCTGTTCCAAACCGTGCATGATATCGATGACCAAGATGGCAATGTTACACAACGAGGAACCACGAGATCTCAAGTTAGTGAAGGACTCGTGCCCAGGAGTATCAATAACCAATAAACCAGGGACATCAAAGGTTTGCTTTTCAAACTTGGACATCACTTGGGTCTTCAGCTTAAGAGCATCAATAGGGAAATAGGTAGCACCAATTTGTTGGGTAATACCACCGGCTTCACCACCTTGGACATTAGTTTGACGAATCTTATCCAATAACTTGGTCTTACCAGTATCGACATGCCCCAAAATAACACAGATAGGAGAACGCATTTCCTTCTCTTGTGGGACAGGGGTAGAAGCCTTAGCCACAGATTTAGCAGCAGCAGCGGCAGCTTCTTTCTTCTTAAGTTCTTCTTGTTCCTTTCTTTCGGCTTCTTCTCTGGCCTTTCTTTCAGCTTCCTCAGCGGCTTGTTTTTCAGCTTCCTCGGCAGCCTTCTTAGCTTCCTCAGCAGCCTTGGTGTCTTCGATGTCCTCTTCTTCGGCGGCACCTTCATCTTCATCTACCAAGCCTGCCTCCCAGCTATCAGCTACAGGTTCATCATCATCCAAAGCAGTTTCCCAATCGTCCAACAAAGCTTCTTCTTCGTCTACTTCAGCCTTGGATTCCTCAGCCTTAGAGTCTTCCTTAACTGGGGTAGATTTCTGGATAAAAGTCTTGGCCTTTGTGGACTTCTTCTTGGTGTACATCACTCTCTTGGGCTTTTCAGCCTTTTCGGAACCATCCTTTTGCAAAGCAGCGATAGTAATGTTGCCAGCAGAAAGTAAGGCCTGACGACGGGCTTCCTGTAACTTCTTTTGGTCCTTTTGTTTCTTAGTCAAGTACTTACCTTCAGCCTTTAATTGTTCTTTCTTCATTCTTTCCTTTTCCTTCTTAGCAGCTCTGGCTGCTTCCTTTTGGGCTTCTTCTTCAGCAGCAGCCTTCTCTTCTTCCTCTATACGCTTCTGCTCTTCTTCTTCCAAACGACGTTGTTCTTCTTCCAACTGCTTCTTCAATTCTAATTGACGCTTCAAAGCAGCAAGACCAGCGGGCACCTTCTTACCACCCTTCTTAGCTGCCTTGGGCTTGGAATCATCAGCTTCAGGCTCTGGAGTCGCAGACTTGGCAGCCTCAGCATTCGCTCTGTTGGCTTCCTTGATCTGTTCCTTCTTGTCAGCTTGCTGTTGCTTCTTCTTAGCAGCAGCTTCCTTCTTCTTTTGCTTCTCTGCTTCCTTCTTCAATCTTTCCTTTTCTTTCTTGGACAAAAGCTTTGGACCATCATCAGACTTTTTGGCCTCTTCCTTAGCCTCCTTGTTTTTCTTTGACTGACGAATCGAGCTCAAGAAGTCACCAGCAGGTGCTGAAGTTTCTTCGGCGTTTTCTCCGTCATTTTCTTCTTCAGCAGCTGGGGTTTCTGGGGTGGGCTCTTCACCGAAAGTCTCAGCGGCGGGTTCGGTGTACTCTTCTTCGTCCCAGAAATCGCCACCGGACTTTCCTCCCTTCTTTCCTTTCTTCGCCATGATGCTAATATCTCTATACCTT
Organism: Lizanozyma gosingica; assembly: GCA_030463055.1. NCBI lineage: Eukaryota > Fungi > Ascomycota > Pichiomycetes > Serinales > Debaryomycetaceae > Lizanozyma > Lizanozyma gosingica. Next base: position 81,924 of record JAKVQZ010000017.1, on the reverse strand, counting down.
GTGTGAGACTGCTGATGTGCCTCCCCACGTTATCGGTGTACCTTTGCAGATCAGCTTTTTCATACTGAAAAATTTTTCACGCTTCTAAACCCGTTAGTCACATGACAGAAAAATTATAGTGGAAGACTTACATCACCAACTCCATCGCACGAAGATTACTAGTGAACTAGATAGCTAACTATCGAATCATAGGTACTTGATACTAGTGGTTGTATATTACTAATAGCCGTTTAGTCCTGGTTGGTGCCTGTCATACATACTGCGTCAGTCTGAAGTTACATTTTCAACTATCTGCAAGTTGTATACCTTCCTGAGATTCAGACTCATATAAATTCCTTATATTTTCATTCATCACCAGTCATCAACTATCGCATTTCACATTATAGCGCTGCATCATGACTACTGTGGAAAAGATCAAGGCCATCGAAGATGAGATGGCCAAGACCCAAAAGAACAAGGCTACGTCCTTCCACTTGGGGCAGCTTAAGGCAAAGCTTGCTAAGTTGAGACGTGAGTTATTGACAGATGGAGGCTCCGGTGGAGGAGGTGCTGGTGTTGGTTTCGACGTGGCTCGTACAGGGGTGGCGACTATCGGATTTGTGGGTTTCCCTTCCGTCGGAAAGAGTACGCTTTTAAGCAAGTTGACAGGAACACACTCAGAAGCGGCTGCTTACGAGTTTACTACTTTGACCACTGTTCCTGGTGTTATCAAGTATAAGGGTGCTAAGATCCAGATGTTGGATTTGCCTGGTATTATTGAAGGTGCCAAGGACGGTAAGGGTAGAGGTAAACAAGTCATTGCAGTTGCCCGTTCAGTCAACCTTCTTTTCTTGGTGCTTGATGTGAACAAGCCCTTACAGCATAAGAAGATCATCGAACACGAACTCGAGGGTATGGGTATTCGTATTAACAAGGAACCCCCTAACATAGTCATCCAGAAGAAGGAAAGAGGTGGTATCAATGTTACCACTACTGCACCATTAACACATTTGGACAATGACGAAATTAGAGCGGTGATGTCCGAATACAGAATTAATTCTGCCAACATCTCCATCCGTTGCGACCCCACAGTTGACGACTTGATTGATGCCATTGAAGCCAAGAACAGAAAGTACATCCCTGCTGTGTACGTGTTGAACAAAATCGACTCGTTCTCCATCGAGGAGTTGGATCTCTTGTACAAGATTCCCGACGCTGTGCCTATATCCTCCGGTAACGGATGGAACTTGGACGATTTATTGGAGATGATGTGGCAGAAATTGAACTTGGTCAGGGTGTACACCAAACCCAAGGGTAAATTACCTGATTTCAGTGAGCCTGTGGTGTTGAGAAACGACAGATGTACAGTGGAAGACTTCTGTAACTCTATTCACAAGTCGTTAGTGGATGATTTCCGGAGTGCCTTAGTCTTTGGTACAAGTGTTAAACACCTGCCGCAAATTGTTGGATTGAACCACCAGTTGGGAGATGAAGATGTTATTACCGTCTTGAAGAAGTGATGGGAGGTACTTTAATTAAATCACTACTAGCACAACGGTGTGCTTTTTAGTACAAACAGAATAATACGTATATTTAATATAGTACGAAATGGTGTAAATTGAGTGACTATCCTTTATACTGTTTAATCACTATGAAAGTGAAAGGTATATTGATATTCTTAATGCAAGATATCGTACCATGCATTGATGATTTGTCAATGCATACTAAATCGACACACGGTGAATGTCTACTTCTGGAAGGAACATAGAATTCAAGTAAATAGAAATACAACTCAAAATATTTGCACCTGTAGAATACTTTGGGTTGGTTGATAACATTCCATAATTAATGTTAAGTGTCCTTTGACTTATTCTTATATAATTATAGGTAAAGTTTTTCTAGCAAATCCTCTGCATTATGTAACATATTACATAACCAGAGCGAAAATTAAAAAAAAAAAAAAATTGTACCTACTCCATCTTCTGGTTTACTGGTTTTGACTACAACAAGGTGTTGCTATAGACCTTTCCGCCTTCAGACGTTGTAAGACGAGCCTGAGAGCATATAGGGTGTGAAAAAACTGTTAGGCTTGTTTTAATTTGAAAACAGAGCTGCAAAACAGTATTTTACGGTGATTGGGTGCGTGTTTTCCATATCTCATCTCAACAAGCTTGATCTGACTTAATACAGTCCGCTTCAGCAAAATAGATTGGGGAAATACCGTTCTAAATAGTGAAAAGCGGTAATATAACGTTTCGTATACGCCGGCAAAGAAACCCCTAGGCGATTTTCCTTTATTTTCCTGAGAGAGGATCTTTTACTTTGACTGCAACAATGTCAGCCGCCTTGTCCCCCGAAGTGCAGCAGGAGTTGTCGACATTGTTGGCAGCTTTGCAGTTGCATGATCAACGTGCCAAAGCCGAAGAGCAGCTTGACTCAAAATGGCTGCTTAACGAGAACGTTGGCATTTTGTTGTTATTTTTGGCCCAGCAAGCTTCGTTTGGTGAAAGCGAAGTCATTAGAGCTTTTTCGGCTGTCTTGTTTAGACGGATGGCTATCAAGTCCCCCAAAGTTATCAGCAAGTACACTGACAGAACCATTGGTGTCATTGATGAACCAATCAGAGCCAACATCAGAAGCATCTTGTTACAGGGTTTTGTAGCTCCTCAGCCAAACTCAGTCAGACACAAGTTGGCCGACGCCATTTCTGAGGTAGCCAAAGAGGACGCTTCGCCACTGGGATCATGGCCCGATTTGCTTCCTAACATTTTCGAAGCAAGCAAGAACACTGATACTAGTTTCCGTGACTCTGCCTTCAGAGTGTTTGCGGCTGCTCCAGAGACCTTGCATAATGCTAATATCGAAGACGTATTGAGCTTGTTCAGAAACGGATTTGAGGACACTAACGACGATGTTCGTATTGCTGCTTGTACCGCTTTCGTAGCATTTTTCAGAGAATCGCCAAAGTCGACCTGGCAGAGCTTGGTGCCATTGTTGCCCAACTTGTTAAACTCATTACCAAGATTTCTTCAAACTGGCCAGGATGAAGCCTTGGCTTCTGTTTTGGAATCTTTGATCGACTTGGTTGAATTGGCTCCTAAGACATTCAAGGATATGTTCCCCTCGGTGATTGAATTCTGCTCGTCAGTGGCTAAAAACAAGGAATTGAGTTCAAACACCCGGTTGTCGGCCTTGGAATTGTTGACTACTTTCTCGGAAGTGTCTCCTGCCATGTGTAAGAAGACTCCAAGCTACGCTGAATCCATGGTTTTGGTTACTTTGTCTTTGATGACCGAAGTTTGCATTGATGACGACGATGCTGCTGAATGGAATAACAATGATGACACTGAAGAAGACGATGAGGAAGAAGAATACCAAGCTGCTAAGCAAGCCTTGGACCGTGTTTCTTTGAAGTTGAATGGCAACTCGTTGGCTTCTCCCTTGTTCCAATACTTGCCAACTATGTTGCAATCTGGGGAATGGAGAGAACGTCAAGCTGCTTTGATGGCTATTTCGTCTGCTGCCGAAGGTTGTGCTGATGTTTTATCCCCAGAACTCCCCAGAGTTTTGGATCTTGTGTTGCCTAGCATTAGTGATGTTCATCCTAGAGTGCAATACGCTTGTTGTAACGCTCTTGGCCAAATGTCAACTGATTTTGCTGATGTTATTCAAAGAACTGCTGCTGACAGAATCTTGCCTGCTTTGATTTCAAAGTTAACTCAACAATCTGTTCCTCGTGTCCAATCTCACGCTGCTGCTGCGTTGGTTAACTTCTCTGAAGCAGCTGCAAAGGAAACTTTGGAGCCATATTTGGACAGCTTGTTGACCAACTTGTTGGGATTGTTGCAGAACTCTCCTAAGAGATATGTTCACGAACAAGTGTTGACCACCATTGCCATCATTGCAGAGGCTGCCAAACAAAAGTTTATTAAGTACTACGATACTTTGATGCCCTTGGTTACTGATTGCTTGAAGGGTGATTTAGGAAAAGAGGACAGATTGCTTCAAGCTAAGTGCATTGAGTGCTCTACTTTGATTGCCCTTGCTGTGGGTAAGGAGAAGTTTGCCCCACATTCACAAGACTTAATTCAGATGTTTGGCCACTTGCAGGTCTCTGCTACTGAAGATGATGACCCTGTGAAGCCATACTTGGAGCAAGGTTGGAGCAGAATCTGTACAATTATTGGTTCAGATTTCTTACACATCTTGCCTTCTGTTCTTCCTCCATTGTTGGCTGAGGCCAAGGCTGCCCAAGATATCTCTATGCTTGAAGAAGATGAAGCCGAGGAGTTCAATAACAATGAAGAATGGGATGTTATTAATATCTCTGGTAAATTGATTGCTGTCCACACTGCTTCCTTGGATGTCAAGGTTAATGCAATTGATTTGTTGAGAACTTATGCCGTGCAGTTGAAGGGTGACTTCTATCCATATGTCAAGGAAATTGCACAGGAAATCGCTATCCCAGCTATTGACTTCTACTTGCATGACGGTGTCCGTGCTTCTTCTGCTTTAACTTTGGCTGCCTTACTCAAGTGTCAAGTTGCTGCCACTGGTAACAAGTCCAAGGAAACATTTGAATTGTGGTCTCAAATATCCAACAAGTTAATTGAAGCCTTGGAAAATGAACCTGTTCCCGAACTTTTGGTAGCTTACTACACTTCCTTGATTGAGTGTATTAATGAATTGGATGAGGATTGCTTCAACCCTCAACAGTTGTCTGCATTGGCAGCAGCCATGAAGTCCAACATGGAGGATACCTTCAACCGTATCAAGGTTCGTGAGAATGAGGACGATGAATACACTGAAGATGTTGAAGAAGACGATGATGAATACACAGATGAGGAATTGTTGGACGAAATAGGCAAGGCTCTCACCGAATTATTTAAAACTACAAGAAGCAGGTTCTTGGCTGTTTTCCCCATGTTGATAGATGTTACTGGTACCTTTTTGAACGACGAGAATACCAACATCAAGATGTGTGGTTTGAGCATTATTGCTGATTTGTTGGAGAACTGTGGTCCTGCCAGCTTCCAGTATAAGGATCTTTTCCTCAATGTTCTTGGGGAGTGCTTAACCTCGCCCCACGCTAACATAAGACAAGCAGCCACTTATTCCGTAGGCGTTGCTGCTCAACATGGTGGACCCGATTACCAGAGCTTTTGCTTGGCGTGCTTGGAGCCCATGTTCAAAATGGCTGCGATTCTCGATGCTCGAGCAGATGATAACGTCTATGCCACTGAAAACGCTGTCACTGCCATTTCCAAGGTTCTCCATGCTTTTGGACAAGCCATTCCTAATATCGATGCCATGATCCAACAATGGATCGGATTACTTCCTGTGGTCAACGATGAGGAAGCTGCGCCATTTGCTTACACTTACTTGAGTCACTTGATTGAGTCCAACCACCCCTCGGTCACCTCCAACGTTCCTGCAGTTGTTGATGCCATCATGCAGGCTTTCATCCATGCTTCGATTGCCGGAGTCACTGCCAAAAAGGTTGCTGGAGCCACCCGGACGCTTTTGGGAACGCTTCCCGTCAACGAAGCCATGGGCTTGTTGAGCAAGTACCCTCAAGAGATTGTTCAAGAATGGTTTTCGTAGGCCACTTTCTTTCCATAATCTAATATAACATAATTTAACATAATTTTTAGCCTTATATAGATCAAAACACATTTTGCAATACTTAGAAAGTACTACTTTTGAAGGATACACTGTATATCAGGAACATAAGAAGCTGGCAATCTTGTGATTCATTACCCTTGTTGGAATCCAGTGTTCCTTTTCTTCCACTCTCGGACCATATCTAGATAAGTACTTAAGTTATGCAAACTATAGAACTATTAATGTAATTTAATGGGAATTGGCGTGGTTGCAAAACCACAGCCTTATTACACTAAAATATGATAATCTGCTTTTATAGGATTATGCAATTTTCTCACTAAAACATCCATTATAAGGAGAATAGCGGTTTACTTGTATCAGAAGCTGACAACAAGTCCTGTCCTTTTGAACCCTGCTTCCATAGCATTTACCATTACCATTATTCGCAAAGAATATTTACAGTCATGGGCATATAATTTGTGATATGCTATTATTTAATCTTCTACCTGTAAATTAGAGGAAGCACTGATTTTTGTAGTTTATTGTATGCCACAATAAGCAATTCGAACTTGCGATATATTTCTTCCTACGATGGTAAGATAAGGATGGAATGTTATCGCTCTGAAATATACTCCGTATTTTGTTTAACTATATTTTGTTTAACTAGACACTGTTCCAAGCCCCTAAGGGTTCCGTTCTTCGGTTATCACGAACTTCACTACATTATAGTATATTTTCCCTAGAGTCAGATTCTGGTGTGCTGGTGTAACGGACTCTAATCCGTTAGCGCTACCACCATATGATTTGGGATCCACTTTAAACCAACAACAATGAAGACTGCAATACAGTCAGTCCGTTACGTTCACTAGGGCTGCTTTACCACGACAAACTCGCTAATTTCAGTTCTAGATGTCGCAGCTGCCCAATGAAATGCGTTTTGGGCGCTCAGCCAGCCACGGAGAAATTACCACTCCGGGTAACAGAAGTAGCAGTATATCAGGTGCCCATAAGGGGGGGTCCTTGTCAACCATAGAGTCTAGTGTCACCAGACTCTTAGTTTCTACAAAGCATTTGTTAGAGAGTCTAACACTGTGGGCCAGGCAAGAATCGGACGATAAATTTGTTTCTGATGCCTATGTCAAGTTGGGTAACGATTTCCGGGGTGCATCCAAAGCTTTCACCAACGCAGGGATAGACGTGTCTGATCTTGGTGATGTCCCCCAACAGTTGAGAGAGATTTTAGAGGCAGCTTTGGGCGAGGCCCCTAGCCAAGAGAATCTCGACCGCTTTTTACCGAGCATCCGTAGTATCATAGTGACGTTGCTTCAGAACTTAAAACAGAAACAGTTTCGAGCCAGAGAAATAGCCAATAGCAGTTCGCACCAGCGAAAGACTAGCTTCGACTCTAAAATGGCTTCTAAGCGCAGACTGGAATCGCTACGCCAGGAGTCTTCGTCCTCATCATCGTCTACGGCAATTTCAAACGCTAGTGCGATCACTGAAAGTTCCAGCCAAAGATTATCTGTGGGCACTTCCCCAGCTAAGCCAGCCTCTACTAGATCCAAGCCAGAGATAATGGTAACTGTAACTCCACCAGGAAATGCAGCAGATGCATTATCACAGTTGCAAAAAGGCAACTTCTTGCAAAGGAGAGCCTCAAAGAGATATAGTGCGTACCAATATGCCAAATTAGCCAATCATACTCCTAGCGAAATAGCTGAAACCTCTTTTGAGGATGAATCTCCAAATGCATCTACATTTCTTCAGAGTCCACAATTCCAAGCAACACAGCCTACAACAGACTCAGCATCTTTAGGACCCCTAGATTCGTGCACGATCTTTCTTAAGATCCACCATAAAGTGAAAAAGGTCCAGGTGAAGTTGCCAGTATCCTTTGCTGCATTACGTCTTTTATTTGTGGAGAGATTTGCATATTCACCAGGAACTGCTACGTTTCCTGAGATCTATATTCTGGACCCCACAACAGGAATCGCATATGAGTTAGAGGAACATTTATTGGAGGTAGACGTGAAAACTGGAAGCTTATTAACTTTAAATATTCCAGATCCTCAACAAGAAGTGATTCGAAATATTGACAGCAAATTAGATAACCTCGTCTCGAAATTCGATTCTGTGGGTAAGGATATCGTTAACAAGATGAACGAATCAATTAATAGGATCATTATTCCAGCTGTGACCTCAACGGAAATCCACTCGACTGCGAAACTGGAAAAGACTAGCCCTACACCAGCGTTGCTGCTGAATGCAGACCAAAAGAAGGAGCTCACAAGCATAGAACAGGATATCAAAGTTGTAAGGCAACTTCAGAATTCCAACTCAGAAGCCGTGAAGACATCACTTTTGGATATCATTGAGACCGTGAAGAACCTAAAGGAGCAAGGACTTGCAGTTTCCAAATCTTCAAATAGAGCATATCTTGAATCGTGCTACTTGAAATTATCGGATGAATCAGATGTTTTGTTGACAAGAGTAGACGATTTACAAGACTTAATGGATGCCATGAGAAAGGACGTTGCACAGCGTGGTGTGCGTGTCAGCGACCGTCAATTGACTTCTACGGAGAAGGAAATTGCTGAAGTTAGACAATTATTACAACGAATGAACTCATACATTGGAGAGGAGAAAGACAACTGGAAGAGAATATGGGAAAGAGAATTAGATAAGGTTTGCGAGGAGCAACAATTCTTTAACTTACAGGAAGCATTAACTCATGACTTAGACGATGACATCAAAAAGATCGAGGAAACGTTCGATTTGATTCAACGTTGTTCCATTGAGCAAAACAAAGTTGGTGCACCTAAGAGGAAGCAGATACTCCCTCATATCCCGGAGCCTGGAGAAATGATCGAGGATTTGAAGGAAGCAGTGTTGGAAGAAGTGACTGCTTTAAGACCCAATCACCAGAGCAGAGTCGAGGCTATTGAGAAGGCAGAAAAATTGAGAGAAAAGCAAAGAGAGCTAGGCGCGCTTAATGAGTTCCAAGAAGAGCTTGGTTCCTTTGTTGAAGATAGTAAGTTAAAGAAATCTGGTGGAATTGACGAACTAGAGCGCATGCGTCAATTGAAGGATAGTGAAAACTTGAAGAGCTCTTTTGGAGTTATATAGTAGTGCTATATAGAGTTAAGTAAGGAGATTAACGTAGAAATATCAATAAAAGAATTAAAAGGAAAAATGGCATTCTTAAACAATTCAATGATTTCATCTACTCGATGAAAACAGCCGTGATTAATTGCCTGAATGGACCTCAAGGTGTCATCAAGAAGTTGAAGAATAAAATTTTGGAAATGCTCTTCAGTGAAAGTGGACAGAAATTGCTTATATTCACTTTTGATAGGCCACAACACGAAATCCAACAATGTAACCAAATAGTCCATTACTGCATCAGCGGATACAAGCGTTACGCTTAAATAGAAACTCGACAATTTAGATCGAAAGCGACCTTGGAGTATTCTAGCTGCTGTTTCAAAGCTCCGGATACCTTTCAAAGAAATTGGAGTAGCATGATCTACTTTTATTCTCAAGTTCTTGGTATTCAAACTTAACCCAACAAATTGCAAATCAGTTTCTTGGTCTGACGGTAACACCGTCACAGTCTTCTCCAGATTTGTAAATGCCCCATAATCATGCAATGCTTCCCCATTTATCACCTCAAGACATCGGTTAAACACGAGCGAATTTATACTTATTAGGAGGAAATCGTCTGCGATCCTTAGGAAAATACTTCCTGGATCCGCTAAGGCAAAAGCAAACTTGTCTTCCATCATTGTGCTATAGGCTATGTCACATAAGGTTGCCAGTAGAGGAAAACCTTGAAAGATTCCCTTTTTCCTCTTAAAGTACAAATCCATATGAGGCACATAACAAACAGATTCCAAGACTTGAGACTTCACCAACTCCATCATTTCCCCTTTTGTAACTTTCAACGTCTTACAACGGTCGATAATGGCCCTTTTCACTTTATTGTTGCATATATTCATTCTGGATGTACCAAGAACTTCTGTCAAATCATCGTATACCTTAAAACTGATTTTCCTAATTTTCAACTTCCTGCTGAGTTCCGTATATTGACGAACATAATAAGGTTTGGATAAATCATCGTCAGTAAAAATATTTTCAATGCATTCAAGAAGTTTGTCCTGATTGATGTTATCATAGCATTGTTTCATATCAAACTTCACAAAATAGTACTTGGAAGAAGGGTTAGATAAAGCAAACTTTCGAATATGCCTTGAAACATCAGTCAGCGAAAAGCATCTAGGATGCTTGAAATAGGAAATTGATTTATGGCCCAAAACCTTTAAAATGGGATTAACTAAGTTAGCATAGTATACCAGATAATCAATGGAGCAGTTTGAGTTTGAGGAAATATTTCTACCAGGTATATCAGAAAGCTTGACTGGTATGCAGATTAAACGGAAATCATTAACCTTAGGGATTAGCCTAAAATAGCCATATACAAACTTGCTCTTTATTGGTACTTGCAATTCCACTTTAGGAACAGGATGTAAATTGGTCTTAATGTAATCATCGAGCCACTGTGTTGTCATTCTCTTCCATACTTGATGTGGAAAGTAGAGTAACTCATTGCAATGCGATACTTCTGTAACATGCCAGAGAGATCTGATAATAAGTGGAAAAGCGAAATTAAGAATCCAGTTGGAGAATAGAGAAATTCGGTGGAACCTGGAATCATAATCTTGTTTAGAGGTCAAGTTCGTCGATTTCCCGAACCACGAATTGCAACTCAATTTGAAATTCAAGGAATGTTGAACCCACGTATGTGGTACATCCAGTTCTAGTACTTCTTTAATCTTCGACAAAATGATACTCCGATTTTCTGGACACCCCCATGCTTCAGGAGGAATTATTTTATCCAATACCAAAGTAGTACATCGAATTATATCCGCTTTTGCAAAAGAGTAGGAAAAGTTTCCCATCCCAGGTTCAGTGGGCAAGGAATGGAAGTGCAGCATTATTGATCCGTAAGCGGCTTTTTTATCTCTAGCAATCATCTTGCCCGCTATACTTCTGAATGAACGCAATGACCTTGGCATATTATTCGATTTTAATTCAAATATCCTAGCGGTGAGTTCTTGAGGAGACATTCCTCTAAACAACTCCAAGTTATTCCGGACAGTCACAGAGCTCCAATAGTGTAAGCAAGGGAGATGCCTACCAAAGGTTTTAGGAAGTGAGGGCCATGGAACCTGATACGGACCGAATATTTGAATGAAGCCTTCGCTCGATTCAATAAACCCCTGGCCATGCACCACAAGGTTGAAGAACAGTTTGAGTCCTATAAACTCAAAAACTTGGTGGAAGCCCTTTGACTCCACATAATCAACCTGGAAACTGCCATAGATATTGTTTAAGCCACCATCGCTCTCACGATACCCGTTAACAAGTACATTTGTTTGCTTGTTCAGGTACAACCACTTTATCAAGTCCCGAAGGAACTGACCATAGTATGCACTAGGATTGAATGTTCCAGGAACTTGCATTTCCCAATCAACTTGCCCTACAATGTAAACATCATTGATAACCTGCAAATAATCCAGACAATCTTCAAGCGAATATAGGACTTTTGGAAGCTTGCTTCCTAACACTTGCTTTAATGGTATACCACGTTCAACACTGATATGCATCTGATCAGTTTCAAACCTATGTGGCCAAGTGTTCGCACACATGCTCCCTTGCAATGACTTATTTCCAAGCCATAACTAATGCTAATAGGGGGCCGCTAGAATATCCAACAGTTTCCAAATATATTTATGTTGTTGATGTTAGCGAAGTATTTAGCTATTAATAGGCTATTATTTTACTCTTTCAGCAGTTTCACCTTTACAGAAAGTAGGAGGTTGGATCATGTTCCGCCTACAATCCCTTTATTATTGATACAAGCGCGAAGTGGAAAAACTGTACTAAAATCTCACCTAGCCCAGTAAGGAGACGATGACTATATATATTAGCGAAAAGGTGAAATGGGAAGCGATGAGCATATAAATTATGATAACTGTGTTATCCATGGCGTACTTAAGCAGATTAGACATGTCGAGGAGGAGGTTGATCATCAAAATCCGCCCCTTGTAACTTGCTGGGTGGCTACAATTCCTACAAGCAAGACCAAGACCGTGGTAGCATACTTAAGAAGCTTTCCACCCGACAAGTTCCCTAGTATTAAGCGATTTCAAAAACTTGCTGATAATCCCAGCAAGCTTATGGCAGTGATCTGCACTACAGATGACAGGGAGAAGGTCGAAATCGAAGCAGATCTCAACAAACTATTTGAAGATGAGACTGCCTCTCTATACTCATTGAATACCTATGACATACCGAGTGCGTTACCAACTTCAAAGGAGATGTCCGTTAAATGGTCAGAACAGTTTTGGCCAATGGCATGGAAAGGGAACCCGAACCACCAATTTCTCAAGTCGTTGAAGTTTGATCTCCCATCTGAAAAGCAAATGATCACACAATTGGTTACTGAATATCAAGCCTTGAGTAAATCAGAAGATGTCAAATGTATCACCATTATGGCCCGAGAAAAGAAAGGTGGGAAAATGGAATCTTTATATGTAGCGACTGATAGCCGTCTGATTCACCCATTAGAGCATTCTGTGATGGCAGCAATTAGAAAAGTTGCTAAAGGTGAAATCGAACGACGAGCAACCGGTCCTTCTTGTAAGGTTACCAATCAGTATTTATGTCTGAACTTGGTGGTTTACACCTCTCATGAACCTTGCATAATGTGTTGTATGGCTCTAGTACATTCTAGGATAGACAGGGTTGTGTACATTAAAGACTCTCCAAGTTGTGGAGGATTTGAAAGCCATTACCAACTCGGTGACAGGGATGGATTGAACTGGAAGTTTCCGATATGGAAGTGGATTGGAAGCGAACAGAACAGCATCGAACCAATAATTGGAATTGATGTATGAAAGCAACCATAATAAAATGGCAAGTTTAGAATCATTGACTCGACAGAGGTTTCATAGCACGTGTATAGGCATATAGCATCCATCAATAAAGCACGAAACCTAGGTTTCTCATTCTGCAAAACCAATACATCACTTTAACTCTCGCTCTCTACGAGATATTGCTCCAAGTCTTCTAGTGACTCCTTGAGAGCTGATTCACCAATTTTATCAACGCTGGCCAGGTCAACTCTTTCAGCAAGCTGACGAAGCCTATACAACTCGTGCTGAATCTCATTTTGGGTATATCTGACTTGAGCCTCCACAGTATGCTTTGATTGTTGCAACTTTTGCACAATATTTTCAACTGCTTTATCAGCAACTGATTTGGTTTCCACAGATGTTACAGCTTTGGTTACGTCGAACTGGCTTCTAATAGTGGCTGATATATCAGCCAATCGCTTCAGTCTATCCAATATCAACTCCAGGTAAATTTGATTCGCGGTTTCCACATCAAATCCAATTGGCAATAGAGTCTTAAAATCTTCCTTTGAAAGAATCAGTGGGATTTCATTACCCTTCACTAAGTACTCGTCGAGCACATCCACCGAAGTCATCCTTGGAAGTATCAGCTATAGAAATCTACTTTACCCCGTATTCTTCCAGTAGTGGTCATGAAACGATTTCTAGTTGATCGCGTTTTTGTGCACTTTTAAGACATCACATTTTGACTGTTGAAAACTCACTTAAGAAAAGTCCCATCACTATGGAATACAAATAAATACAGAAAACCATATTTGTAACAGTGATGCTGAAACTATTCATCCCACAGGCGTTATCTACTGGTCTCTACGGTAGACTCAGTAAGGAGGGATCGGAGAATGGGCTCTTAATCAACACGACACCCGTGGTCAGGACGGCGAGAAGACATGCACAAGTAAACTACGCTGAGCTTGACTACAATGACGATCTTGATGAAGATTTCGTACCTGATGGTGTTATTGAATACGGAGGAGTCACTGGGAGTCGGTTTGGTAATGGATCCAGATCCAACGGTGCTGCTATGGCACCTAACGCACAGATGGCTCAGAAGTATACTTTGCGCCCAGCAAGAGGAACTCCCCGTATCCCGCAACTTGATATGGAGCAAAAGATTCAGGAATTGGCCCATCGTGGTAGTGGGGCTGATGTGTTGATTCCCATAAGGCTCAACTTGGAATACAATAGCGGAAACTCCAAGTTAGTGGACTTTTTCATGTGGAATTTGAATGAAACCTTAATCACCCCTGAACAGTTCGCTTCCATACTATGCACAGACTTAGAATTACCAGCAAACTTGCACCTGGAAATTGCTGATGCGATAAACAAGCAGATTGAAGAATATAACTATGCTTCCAACTTACTGTTACCTCCTTCAATGGAGTATCACATAATCATTGACTTGTCAGTCAATTTGAACAAGAAGCTTTACCAAGATAGGTTTGAATGGGATTTAGCACAAACTGAAATCACCCCTGATGTGTTTGCTGATATCGTGGTAGGGGATTTGGGGTTATCGTTGGAGTTCAAACCCGCTATACTGCACTCACTCCATGAGGTATTGTTACGGTTAAAGAGAGAAATTTGTGAGGGATCGTATAATCACGAGTTACAGAAGTATCAGCAATTAGCAGGTCTAATTTTCGAATGCGGCATTCGCATCAGAACGGAAAGCAGTGTTCACAATGGAAATGATGTATGGCAGCCGATCGTTGAGATATTGACTTCAGAAGAAATTGAAAAGAGAGAAATTGAACGTGAAAGAAATATTAGAAGATTGAAACGTGAAAACATGAGATTGGAAAATGATGAAGCTTCGAATAAGAGAAGAGCTACCACAAGACGGAGATATGACGAATTGGAAGGTTCTTGGAGATATTAGTCTAATCCGGTAACAAAAGTTTAACACCGTTGATCTCATATGTTAATTATTGTATTATAGAATTATTTCATTTCCTATCAAGTAGATTGTAGTGACAATGATTTCGTTTCACCTTTGTGTGTGTTACGATGGAAAGTGTGGCAGTATTTACAGTAGGGCTTTATCCTTTGCTTCCATTTTGCCAACTAAGGAGGTCCATATATGGATCTTATCTCTTTTCGAAAAAATTTAACTAAGTCAATAAAAGTAATTCTAACGTTTATTCTGCAAAACAAAGTGATTTCATTTGCAAATTGAAAAAAAGCTGTTCTTGCAATAATTTCCAGAAGAGATGTCTAATATCATTTTATCGAATTCCATTTGCATATCATTACCAACATTCAAAATGGTGGTGATAATAACAAAAACAATGAATCTGCACCATTCTTTACTAAAATTAGGTGATTTGTTTGATCGGTTATTATGTGTTGGAGCTACAATTCAGAATAGTATTTGTCCTTTTGTAGGCTATCTTAAAATTAAGTAAGATCTGTCGTTCTAAGAAATGTCATTTTTAGCAAACTAAACTA
The DNA here is from genome assembly GCA_030463055.1 of Lizanozyma gosingica. Classification (NCBI taxonomy): domain Eukaryota; kingdom Fungi; phylum Ascomycota; class Pichiomycetes; order Serinales; family Debaryomycetaceae; genus Lizanozyma; species Lizanozyma gosingica. Next base: position 66,916 of record JAKVQZ010000017.1, on the reverse strand, counting down.
AGCAGATGAAACCAGCATATCATTCAAATCTGTGGTTACAACTAACAATGGGCTGTGATTGTCAAGTATCGTAATTGTGCGACTTGACTTAGCTCTTTCAAGTCAAATAATAGCTTTCTCTCTAGTATTTTCTTCTTGCAGCGGTATTCCAGCATTTATCTCTTTTAAAAGCTTTGAGAGTTCTATTGAGAGTTCTAATTTCGTGGGGCTGTAGGAAAAAAGTTGCAAAAACAAGGAAGCGAAGTACAGTCAAATGCACTTTCATTGAACAAAGAGAAAAAATCATTACATCTCAAAAACACACCTATTTGGACTTACAAAAGGTTCGAGTTGATAAATCGTAACAGTAAAAAGATATCTAAATAACAATCAAGCATAAAAAAAGGCGAGCATACACTGTGATACAGCATTAATGATGATGGAATACTATTAAAAGTGAAGTGAAGGCAGTACATCTTTACATCAAATCAAAAAATTGAAGCCAAAACATCAATAAAACCAGTATTAAAAATGTGACATTTTTACTGCTACCTTCTGTGTCAGTGGAATGGACGCTAAGTGGAAAATCTCCTTAAATCATTTGCAAACGTTTTATCAAATTGACCACCGCCCTCAGGTATAGGAGTGAACTGTTAGAGTGAACAAAGACTCCACGTGGTGATAACAACGAACTAAAGCACAAGTTTATTAGAATCACCCAACTCGTTTTCTTGTCTCCACGATGACGAATATTCCAATAACGAGAACAATTTGGGCGGTGAAGAAGAGTTGTATGGTGGGTTGAAGTGGGTGCTCACTCCACAGGAACGTAAGCACTACGGGAGGTTCAGAATCTTCAGAATCTAGTTCACTTATCAATAGATTACACTACATTACATATTAGGGAGCTATATAAACTATCAGACACTTGCTATTATCAAACCATAACTTATAAAAATAGCCTTATCTCTTGAAAAATAACGCAGTTGATGAAGCTTTGCAAATACTTTCTTCAAAGAAACACTTTGATCACATTTGATAAGCTCCTTAAATTAGCTATGATCTTGGAGGATTGAAGGCGGAATCTGTGTGAAAGAATTCTAGTTCCCCTTTTGCATTTTATTGATATAAAGGCTACTCCAATACGCTAACTAAAGGTCACATAAGTACTGACTGAGGAAAGGTGGATTTTTCTCTCATCAGGAACAATATATAACTTGTGTCCCTTAAGAAGCGAAATAATTGCAGCAAATATAAATCAATGCTGTTCATCATTAAATAATGAGACTGCAAGAACTTCCCAAGTTGAAGTTAATTGCATCTTTACCTCTTTGCCTGTACCACAAGACAGAGTTTCAGCATAAAATTTCCCATAAATGTGATACAATAGCTAGATCTGAGGATCAAGCCCGTACATTCTAATTGATACTGTGCATTATGCAATATGGTTTATATTCAAGTCGCAAATTCTATTTACCGTTTGAGTGCTATTTATTAGAAAATATTCAGAACAAATGCATCATACTTGGATAAAATTAGGAAAGTAAAACTATTCTGATATCCGATAAAATTTGATCTAATGGGTGTACACCAATTTTTCCATCTTAATTAATTAATCTCTTTATCTACATCATTTAAGGAGCGAATTCTAGGGTAATTTTTTTTGTTTCCTGCAAAAGATTTATAAAACCTATTTTCAATATTGACCATTCATAGAATTTAGTACCAAATTTGGGATAACCCTATTAAGTTAAGCAACACAATCGGTATATTGATGACATTTAATCGCAGATTCGGCCAACAGCTTGACTACATTAAATCAGGATGTAATATAAAATCAATTGCATTTGATTGTAAACATAGATACGTTACTTATCCACATTCAGTAATTCAAACTCTTTCCTTTCACAAAATGCCAGGGTATTCATCTAAAGTGGACCAGTTTCAAATAGTTTAACTCAATCGGCAATTCTATATTTGTTATATAAACGAGATAACCAATAGAATAAAGAGTAATTAAATGGAATTTTCCTTCATCCTGTCGAATACATGGGTTTCATATACTTTTAAACGGAAATAATTATATTTCTTGTATATATAGCTATCGGTGCATACAAGGCTTTGACGACCCCGTTTGAAATTGAGCACTTTTTTCCATTAAGCTTCTCATTATTTCATTTAAAGACTTTAAGGAATAATTCACGACATAATCTACGAAGATTCTTTCATACCTGAAAATGTTATTGTTTGATAATGATAACACACCAGCCAGAATTTTCGCTCTAGCAGAAAATTGTACAATATTTCTCCACATAGACCTTACGACTCCTGTTTTTAAAAAGAATACAGCTCTAAATTCAAGTGGGAAAGGGAAATAAATTATGTAGAGTAGCTAGACTTAGAAATGTGTTTGGAATTACAATGTCATTATAAAAATACTTCAATATGCTGTTTTGTGTTGCCTCGTTATAGAATGCGTAGCTAGTGAAGATGATAGGTTTTAATTATAAAAAATGGAGATGTATGACTTGGCTAGGATACATAATTTTGCTAGGAAATGTATATATCTCCCTTTTATTTAAAAAAATAGCTCAAACATTGAAAGCCGGTTTCTATTTGCGCATAATTTGTTTCAATACAGATGAAACGGATTATTCTGGATCTCTAACCAAGAGATATTTTGAATGGCAAATTATTTTCCATTTTCTAATTCTATTTAAGGTTTAAATTCTATCCATTGTAATCGTAGAGATAACATCCATAAAACTTGTTGCAACTTCTATTGAAGAACTCAACTGAACTACATTTCCACTAAAGAATAGTTTGCATAGGTCGTAAATGGAATTAATATTATAACAACGCGCATGATCAAGAGTGCCATATTGGGTTTGAAGTTTTCATTTTCTTCTTTGCTACAACCAATTCGAAGGTGAATAATAAATGCTCTCTCTTTTCTTCTGAAAGTTGTAAACTGTTCATATTCTTGATATTTATTACGTGCTCTCCATAATACAAATATATTGCAAATTTATTATATTCACAATCTTTATTAGGCTTTCTTCGTGGAAGTCCTACAGTGAGATAGCCTTCCTTGATTCCCCTGTTATGATGTCCGGTAAGAACTCACAATTAACAAGATTACAATAGACAACCAGGTTATAGTTCGTAAGTCATATGTAACTTCCTACTCCAGGTGGACTCCAATTAGACTTTCAGCAAAAACTTGCTGTATGTTAAGTATTCTACGAAAGCTTTCCGCCCTGAATAGCCATGTATCCAGTATAGGACTATTGGGGCTTCTTTGAAGAGACAGACAGTCCATTTTGTATAGATGTTGAACTCGGGCCCATTATTAAACTTCATACACTAAAGACAACAGAGTTAATCTCAAAAAGTGTTTATACATCTACTCGTAATTATTCTCTATGTCATTGGTTCAGATAGTTTAAGTTCGGAAAGTCTTCAATAAATTTCATCATTATCGTTATGGTTTGTATGAGTGTTTCCTTGTCTATATGGATACGTTTTTTGACAAAATTGATTTCTTTGATATTTGATTGTGAAATTTGTATTGGAAGTCTGCTTACAGCTATTATGTGGGATATCTCCATTGAGTACATATGAAAATGCCATATTTGTTGGTTTTAATTGTGATAGTGATCTATGAATTCCTCAGTAGTAGCCAGCAATGGCTTTTTGTTATTAACTTATGATAGTTTATTCATTTGCAAATATGTTTTGGCTTCTAATACATTATTGTAAATCAAATCATTTGAATTACTTTGATAGTGTACGTTCATACTGTAGTTTAGGAACATATCCTTGCTAGATGAGCTCCGACCATGTGGTTTACATTTTATGCTCTCCTCTTTGAATATCTAGCATATTGTTGTACTACATGTAAATTGGTATTTTATTCCTGTGGGGAAATGTTGATTTCATGTTCTTGCAATAAGTCTGGGTAGGATTATTATTCCCTTTTCAGATGTTTTCGAGTAAGGCAAAATATGCCTTATTAAAATTAAGCAAGTACAGACTTGCAAAAAATATGTGTGCTCCCAGAGCATTCTAATAATATCTAGTAAATGAGATACTCCGTGCTCACTAGCTTTGTTTTTTTTTCTTGCATCGACGTTTAAAAATACTTATCTTGTTCGATAATTACAAGTATGGTCAAGTATTAATAAATAGTTGCTTAATTAAGTACATATATTCCTGAAATCAAGGATTCATCTTTCGTTCTTGCATCCGTCTTCTCTTATTGATAAACAATAAGTCACTAGTTGTCCCACCCGTTGGATATGGGCCCAGGTTTGCTTGACCATTTCCAGCAGCTCCTTTAAGAACCAGCCCCATTGTTGCTTGTGTTCCACAGTAATATAGATTCCGCTCAATCAACTTGTCACTACCAAGATAAAGTATTTTTAATTTGTTATTGACGTTCACAGCCACAGACTTATATCCAAATTGTTCAATGCATGTTATCAACTGAATATTAGAATCTTCTGACAAGTCTGACTGGCATGAAGGAATTTCATAAGCAATCAATTTTCCATCGATATTGGTAATTATGAAGCCCTCCATCTTATTAGACCGCATACCTCTTGGAGGTGCCATAACTATATTATTGGATGAGCCACTTTCTGATCGCTCTAATTGTTCTGATACTAGGATTCGCCTGTTTCTAACCAGCAGGAGTCCATTACTTGAATCAATAATCTGGTCAATTTTTCTTGAACTTTTATTCAGAACTCCACTCAGAAATCCTTCTTTACTATCAACGTAGTCTTCGTCAACATTTAAGTCATCATCATCATCATCACATGATGTTTCTCTCCTTAAACCAATTATCATATTCACATCAGTAGACTCCCAAGCTTCCACGTTGTTGAACCAAAATTGATGTTCAACCGCCGCATTAAATCCGAGACATCTTATTTCACGAGGATCTCTCTCAACTCTTAAACAAATATTACTCTTCGCTCTCTTTTCGTCGATTTTGAATGTATGCACAATTAATCTCTTCGTCCCTTCTTCTTGATAAATAATCAGAAATGACTGAACAGACGCACACCCGCAGAATCTGCAATGAGTAGGCTCAGAATGAGTAACGCGCAACAGATTGGCTTTTACATTTCCCAATGCAAATGTTCTAATGATAATTCCACTTTGAATATCCAACAATTCTGCAACCATATTCTTGAGGCGGACTATCATACCCACAAATTCCACTACTACAATTGCGGGTTTGTTTATCTGAACAACAGAAGAATCATCATAAGTGATAGATCTTTGGTGCAGCTCTATGAAGTACTGCTGCGTTTGTTGCTTAATTCGTTGTTCTTCTCGTGCAATGCCAGCAAAATCAACATCGATGGAATTATGTCTAGAGCGAATCGGTTGCAAGGGGGGTGGTACATACATTTGATCAGTGATACCTTTGTTGAATTCACCTTCCCTAAGAATCAACTTACGGAACTTCCAATTATTGTTAACAATAATGCCCACAAGTACGTCTGAATTTGCCACATTGCATATTATTCTATCGTTAACTCTAGGAGTAAATAATACTTTCACATTATTAAGTTGTAGCTTGATAATAGAATCGTCAACATCAGTAGGGCCAAGGTCCTCGTTCTTGTTGAGAGCACCCTTGGCTTTCTTCTTATAGACATCATCGAGAATATTTATCACCTTAACGGTACCATCGCTGCACGAAACGCTAATCAATTCCCCAGTTTGCAAGACCATTATGAAATCATCCTGTTGCATGTTCTTTGACTTAAATGTTGAACTTTTATTCTTCTCAAGAATCTTACGAGCCAAAAAGCCAGGCACAGTTCTCTTCCTGAAAAATGATTCCAAAACTTTGAACTTCGAGCCATCCTTAGTTGGAGATAATTGTATCTCCCAAAGATATTGTAAGTTTTTTCTGGAGAATAATTTCATCAATCTGTAACGGTAATTCAACAACACAATGTAATCACCCTCCTCACTCATGTCTATGTAGTTGATTGGCCAAAACTCTTTTTTGTTAGAAAGAAGTAAAGACTTAGAGGTTATGTTAATCGGCTCGGGTATTTGTGGTTTAATTAAGGGAGACCAAATTAGCACACGATGGTCTAATCCAATTGAAACAATAAAAGGCGAAGTCCTGCCACATACCAATTGAATGATATCCAACTGATGTCGTTCTGGTAAATCGATAACGTTGAATCTATTCCTATGAATTTTGCCATCTGTTTTGGCCTCGTCATCAACTCGTTTCCGTTTAGCTTCCTCAATGAATTCGCTATTTTTCAATTCTTGGATGCTTTCTTCAATGTGGCGAGTTCTTGATTGCTCTGTTATCTTAGATGGTGTCAATCTGAATACCAACGAACTAACAGCAAGAATAAACAAAATCATGGTAGAATACTCCAAATAATAGAGAAAATCGTTTGCGTTTCTCACATTCAAGGAGTAAATCCAAGCAAATAGGTCGCCCAGCTTCTCAGAAGTAGATGTGGGAAAAACTAGAGCCCATGTCATCAAGAGAACCATGAACTTGTAAAAAGCCAATGAAGGAAATAGGAATAACCAAATCCTAGTCAGAAGTGGGAATCGTATGTTGAGGAATAGTTGACCCAACTTGTATCTTGTAGACAGTCGAGCTGGCCTTACTTGGAAAGGAGCCTTGGGCTTGAGCAAGTATGACGATATAAAATTCATATCCTCTCCATAATAATCTTCGCCTGAAGCAATGACGTTGGTGGATACTGATGATGGATTCCTCTGTTGACGGTTGAGAATATCCAGTAATTCAAACCTGTTCAAATCTATTGTCACAACCCCCACTAAATATGATAATTGCAAAGTATTATCAATAAACATGGCCAAAATAAGAGTCTTCACAAAAGTATTAACTCTTTTGCAAAGCTCATTATAGTCGAATAATCTCAATATGGCTAAAACTGGAAAATAGATCAATACAATGACACCTATGACAAACATAAAAAGGCTCTTAGTGATAGTTGGAACACCATAATAAAACTGAAATAATTGCTTGTGAATTCCCGGAGAAACATTGGTCAGTCTTGAGCCATCTTTTCCATTAGATCTCTTTCCTCTGAAATTACGGGATCCCCCTACAGTCAATTCATCAATGATGGAAAACATATTTCTGGACGAAAATAGCATGACGAGTACCAAAAGTGATCCAACCGTAAACGGCGCAATTATTGGATCTAATATCACTCTGCTAGAGTCTAGAATATTAATGGCACCGAAGACACTTACTAAAACTTCAACTATCCATCCCACTAATAAGCCAAAACTGGATCGAATTTTGCCGCCGTTGGAAATAGCCAAATAGACAAAAAAAGTATAAGCAAATAATACTAGAATGCCAATGATGTTTGTGAAACTGAGGAATATGTTGGAATAAAATAATGAAGAATTTTTCACCAAAAAATAACGAACAAAGTCCTTTACCACATTGGAATCTGGATATGAATTCAACTCAAATCCTTGCAATCTTGGAGGGAGATTTGTCAACTCACATACGCTATCTCTTGAATGAATCAAATAGACCCTAATAGTTCTGACGAATTTTATGAGATGGTTTTTCTCCACCACATTATCAATAAAAAGATACTCATTATTGTAATTCAAGTATTTTACCAAGTAGTTATTGAATGCTTTAATTTCATTGATCTCGTTGGCATTGATTTTTGATGTTGGTGAGAAATTCGATGGGAGCCAATTTAAAGGAGAAATTAATATAGGCGTTGATGACGAACTAGAATTCGTGATTGTTGAATTCATAATCTGCTTCGATAAATTGGTCAACAATCTCAGGGTAAAATCTTCCAATTGGTGGAAAAAGTTTAAGGTCAATGTGCTTATTTCACCGGAGAACCTGATTTCTGTCAAGGTCATCTCATGGCTGGTGGTCAATTTGTTACCCAAAGTGTGTCTCCCATTGCGGAGTAATTCCAATAGGGCATGGGAGTCCCTTAGGCTGTGCAACTCATCCTGGATCTTATAAGAAGACCGGCCACTATCGAGGAACAGCTGGAACTGTCGCACTATCCAATCGTATAGTATGGGATAAGCAAACGTGAAAGCAATGAGGGATGGGACTAATATAGTCAACTGTGGGTGCCTTATTACCATCATAACGTAGCCGACTACGCAATTTGTGTAGAACTGACCCATACGTTTTCGTATGCTAGAGATGATCATTGTGGTTCGTGATCGGTTCAACACCGTATGTTGCACATTCACTTTTCAATCCTATCGTATAGTTATGATTTTAGAGGTTGTAAAAAAATGACAATAATGAACAATAATGGTGTGCTGCCAGAAATACGCACCAACTCACACCTTCAATAGTAACTGTTTAGCCTTTTCCCCTTCCCGGCAACAGTGAAGTGTTCAAAACAACAACCCCCGAACGTTTAGACCAAATTCAACCTTTAGGCCGTTATGCCGGTTTAAAGATTGTCCCTTTGGGTACCCTCTAAAGTAAAATTTTCGACTCTGGGGGGACAAGCACTTTGTGGCATTTTTCAAACCATGTACTATTTTTGCACTAATGCCGGGTATTACGGGGATTGAATGGCCCCTTACAATGATAATCATAGTTCACTCAGTGCCTCTTAAAGGTCCCTGTCACAGTGACATGGTTGAATGGAATGTGTAAATAGCAGTGGTTTTCCAACCCTGGTGACAAGAGACAATTGATGTTATTCAATAATTTGCTCTATATTGTAGTAATTTGCACTTTATTGTAGCAAAACACAACGTCCAGTATATTGTTAATGTTATAGTTGAGTAGGATTTCAAATAGTTTACCAATACGGTTACATAATAAGTGAGATACTATAGTAAATTAGAGGTGATATTATAGTCCCTATACAAATGTGATATTTGTGCAGAAAATAATCAAATTCCATACAATATGCTATTGAGGTTAAATTCTAAATGAATGGAAAAATGATGGTTTTCCTGTAGAAATATATTGTTTATATGTTACGCACTATTTCGGATTGTTACATAGACCGTATGTAAAAAAACGCATCCATTGAACTATCGTATCTACCTGTTCACTTTGGCGTCGTAGAATTTCAAGTATCAACAGCTCTATTTAGCCAAACTGGTGATGTTCAAGCTATTCATCTGGACTAATAGATCATCAATTTTGTTGTCCAACAACCCATTCGCGTAGTCGTCTCTGGACGCCTGGTCCAAATACTGCTGTACCTGGGCCAACCTTGAGTAACCCTCGGTACAGAAACGCAATTGGATCTTGACCAATGCCTCAAAGGAAGGGTCAAAGTAGGGCACTCTAAGGGCAATCAACTGTGGCAATTCCTCCTTCAATTGATCGTTTAACTGCTCAAATATCTCTTTAGCAACCTGTAATTCCTTCTCTGCCCGTGGCAACTTGCCTGCATCCTTTGCAGGTTTATCAATTAACCTTCTCACCTTGGACTTGCACTGGTCGTAGTCGGTCTTCTTGTGTGCTCTCTTTTTGATGGCCTCGTCAATTTCAGTAAAATAGTTCGCAAATTTGGCTATGGGATCAAGAATTGTCTCCCGGAATGGACCATCCATCTGCTTAACTGTTTCCTCATCAAATTCCCGCACAGCTTGTGAATATACCCCTCCAACACTACTGTATAAGGAACCGCCACTCTTGGAGTCTTCATACAAGTTCGATACAATCTCTGCAATGTTCACTTGTGACGACGTCACTTGTCTCAAAGAGTCCAAGTAGCCCTTTGATGCCTTTTGTAAATTGGTTCCGGCTGTCTGCAATATCTTGTACCGTCTTTCTTCAACGTCAAAGTCTTTGTCTATGGTCTTATCGACATCCTTGACCATAACAGAGTTCCCGGCTCTGCTAACAGCTTTCTTAAAACCATCCCAGGACATTGTATATGTGGGGTATGTGGGGTATGTGGGGTATGTGTGTATGTATTTGTACTAATGCTATATGATACCAATCACTACTCAATTGATTTTTGTTCAACAACTAAAGGGTTTATGGATTGCGCTAGAAATTTGTAAGCTTAATTGAGGCTTGGGTTTCAATTTCAAAAGATATAGTTCCGACGATGCCTGACGTCCTCGGAAGCATGTATTCTACCGGACTAATACCGAATTTGACCGGATAATAATTATCTGGTAGTGCCGACCTTTACCCAGTACAGAGATAATGACTATGAATGATACTGTTTCACTATTGATGCTAGGCCATAAGACCGCAGAACCATACATTCAAATATGCCAGACAGCAAAGAACAGAAGGTCCAACAGATTATTGAGTTGAAACAAAAAATCACCATTCTCTTAGGTAATGTCAGAGAAACAAAGCTCACTGCTGAAAGGTATCAACATGAAAACAACTACTTGAAAGAATATATCGGGAGCGTTCTCCAGAAGAATTCTAAACAGTAAGTATGTTGCTAGCATTGAGTTAGTTCTGTCTGATGTGGATGAATGAGCCGTTTGTTGGTATTTAGCGCTGGAAATTTTAGTGATATATACTCGGCAGTTTTAACTGAATTGCCAAATCGAACATCTTCATCATCATCACCACCATTAGTGTTATTATCGCCACAACGAAGTTCTTTTACAAGAGTTCATGATTTACAATAACGGTATTGGTTCTGCTAGAAGACCAGAAGAAACGCCAACTTTAAGGCAAGTTGACCCTCAATTACATGTCAATGTACCTCCCAACCACAACGGTCGAAGCTCCCAAAACAAAAAGCAATGGACCGCTACAGAATATGGTGAGAACCTTCCCAGCCATTCTGATGCTGTTGATGACGATAGAGCGTCAGTTTCAACTGTTTTCCACTTTGAAAGGAAACCTAATGTGACTCGTCCTATAATTCTGGAGCAGGCGTCTAATATTGATTCGTTACATTATAAGGTAGCACTGAGATTTAAAACCAATGGAGGAATAGCTCTTGAAGCTGCTCAACTCAACGATGGCAAATATTATGGTATTGACGAAGATGACGAAATTGAAGACGCTGGAGAAGTTTACTATGAGGCTTCGCCGGTTCCATTACCTCGAGGTGCCAACTTGCCCAAAGACGTCTTTCTGACAGCTGTCGCCTTGGATTTTACAGAATTATTGATGCCACAATATGAGACATTAGCTAAGTGTCAGATGAAGGGTCCTTTGCCTCTTGATGATGCACCGTTGGACTTGTCAGGATTAGCTGCATTTCCGAGAAGAACGTCGTATTTTCCATTTTATGATAATATAGCGGATCTGGTCTTCTTAGATGATGATACCACTCTTCTCCGAATATTAGAACATGAGATGGATGATTCCGTTCCAGAATCACCGACGAACAAAGTGTCATCATTTTGGGGTCTTTTATTTGGAGTTAACACAGAGAAATACTTTGAGAGTTATCCATGGAGTCGTATCACACACAACAATGTCACATTGAAAGAAGCTGAAAATAATGCTGAGATTGATACTGGGGTAGAGTATGATGTTGACGACTTCATGCGATTTATATACCTGTAATTTTTTTTTGCTAATGGTATAGTTTTACAGAGTGTCGTATAGATAGCAATTTCTGCAAGTATAATAATCTATTATAGAGCCATTTTCCTTCCTTAAAACAGGTCGCTACTTTCCACTAAAGGTACTGGTCCAATTTTGCAATTTTGTACTGTTTGCCTACAACCAAGTCTTCCAACACTTCTCTGTTGATTTCCCGTGGACGTATAACATCCCATGAATTTTTTGAAAGTAACATGGAAAGATATAGTGATACTCCGGTCCAACTTCCCAAACATATTCGGGTCTGTAGTTTAGGGAAAACGGAGTTAAGTTCTTCTATTAGTCTTGATTTAAATCCAGGAATTTGAGAAATTCCTCCGGTAATAATGACGTTGTCCTGCAACGTTTGTCTGATGTCTATGGGTGCTTTTCTCACCAAATCCGCTGCCACTTGTGTAATGTGGCCGTCGAAATATAACCGTTCAATTACCTCGTACCGTATTCTATTTGGGATCTTTATAGTGCCTACGATAGTGTACTCTTCATCGTCGATCTGCAGAGTGCCTGTGTCCAGTTTGCTCCGTACATAGCACCCATGGATTAAAAAGTTTTCAATTAGGGGAAATGATTTGTCACTTTCAAGAATTTCTGTGAGCTCAGGTATATCCAACCCTAGAAGAGCCTCTAATACAGAATAGTGAAGTGCCCCTCCACATAGCTTACGTTCAAGCACTTCTGAGCAGACTTCTCGTAAATCAACTACACCAGTGACAGATGATTCCAGCCATCGCATATCAAAGATAAGTCCATTGTCGCTGTTGGCCAGGATGCACTGCACCAATGGCTCTGGATAGACCACCACCGATTTCACCAAAATAGAATGGAGTAGAACGTCCGACAACCATAGTATGCGTGCATTTGATTGACTTCTGTTGGCAACCATGATGATCTTCATCCACTTTAGTGGCAAGGCCAACTTTGTAAGCGCTTCTCTGAGGCAAGTTACCATCGCGTATTCGTTGCGAGTAGCCTCATTCAATACTTGCCATGTCTTCAAATCAGCCTGGTATCGTTTTGCAAGTTGTTTCCAAGAAGGATAGTGCGTCTCTAGCTGATTGACTACTGCCTGTTCGCTCTCTGGGGTACCTCTATCTATATCTGAAAGCTCATACCACAGCGGAAGTTGGAATGGATCACCTTTACAACTCTCACGAAGATGAGGATACCTCTCTCTGAGTTTAACCTCTGTCGTTATGGGAGACGAAGAACCGGCTAAGCCCACCCGTATAAACCGACTGCCAACATCTAGAATCACAGGGTAGTATTCGTTCTTGCCCATGATGGCATTGCTGAGGAATAATACAGTACAATGAGGAGGAACAGAGTTGTAACTGTACATAAAAGGCATAAGCGCGATTCAAATATTTGGTACCATCTCTGTCAGGAATATATACTGTGACGAATGATTACGCAAAAGTTCTCATTAAAAGTTACTTGCTAGTGTGTACTTTATAACCTCTGAGGATAAACGCATCTACCTAAGATCGTTAGTGGTCCCTTTCATGCCCTGAGGACTAACATATAGACACTATAGAATAGAGAAGATGAGTCTGCATAATAGACTTAAAATGTAGAATGTAGATGCCTAATAAGCAATCCCCCCTAGTTCGGGTTTACAATAGACTGACACATTGAAACTGAATATATAAAAAGTCAGGTCACGATTGATATAATTTTAGCTTCTTTTATAGAGAATATTATATCTAAATGTGTATATTATATTTCAATGATTCCAGTAATCTATATAACCTTTTTGGGTAGTAGCTTAACTAATTCAATCAAATTGTTGGCGTTCAACACTGTAAAATAGACAAGCTACTACAATCAACCAAAAATCATCGTGATTGACCTTATATCCAAACCTCCCGATACCATTAAACTCTTCACTACAAATGCAATACACCACATTTAGGTTTCCATGGTCATTATAATCATCATATTCATATTTTCTTTTTTTTCTTGTTCTTCTATCTCTTACAATAAATCCAAATCGTCCTCGTCGATATCCATAAAATTGCCACCTTCAGATCCGTTGGCCAACTCATCCTCACCAGAAATCTCCTGAATCCGTGGTTTATCCCCGTTAGAAATGGCCATGCCTTTTTCCTGTTTCTGGAACTCTTCCAATTGTTCCAAACTCCAAACACTGACCCCCTCCTGATCCTTGGGGTTGCTAGGCTGGGCCAAACTACGAAGAAACTTCTTTGCATTCGAAAGAGCCATATCGGTCGATAAATTGGTATCAGAATCCAACAAGGCCTGCGCAATCCACTTGGGCAACTGGTTTTTCTTCCGCAAGAAACGACGGTCAGCTAGAACCATGATACCGTAGTCATCCTTCCCTCTCAACACACGCCCCAAACATTGAGCCGCATGTCTCATGGCGTCGAACAGAAGGAAGTCCTTCTCAAGAATCTGGTATTGGTCTCGGAGAAACTCAAGTCTTGCCTTCAAAATACGAGATTCTGTGTACTGGAATGGAATCCCAATCATCAATACAGTTCTACCATAATGATGGTCAAAATCAATACCTTCACTAACTTTACCTCTGGCCACAGAAAGAAGAACTGCCCCACGGCCATTGGAGCACGCTTTTCTATAAGTCTCCAATGCTAACGCCGTTTCCTGCGCATCTGGGGTTTCAACCAATATTAACTTGTATTTCCACACCTCATCCAAAACTCCCATGTTCTGCCACATGGAAATGATCGACTCCATATAAAGATATGAGGGAAAGAAAACAACCAACCCATCTGGTGTTATTTTTGAAAATTCAATTAACAAAGAACCATAGTTTCTCACCACACTTGGATCGTTTCTAATCTCAAACCGTGACAGGATCGACACTTGATCTGATCCCTTAGTCACCACCATTGGCAAGAAAGACCGCCGAGCCAATGTCATGGAGTACAGTTCTTGCACGACTGTGGAAAAGTTCAACATTTTGGGATACATATCCAAAGGAGAAATAGTACCCGATGTGATGATGATGGCATGGAACTTCTCAAGAACCGGTTTGATTGCTATAGAGGCATCCAAACAAGTAATATGCAAAATGGGGTTGGGGACGGTAGACCCTTCGGTTTCAAAAGGCTCTAAAATTAATTGAAATCCAGTTTCATAAGTTGATACTAACGTGGCAAAGGTAGCAATATCTTTCAATGCTGTGAAATCTTCAATATTGTCTAGTTCTAGTGTCCTTACTAACAACAGCAATCTCTCGGAACAAAACTGCAATGGCTTTTTGTCTATGAAAGTCAATTCCTTTAAATGCTGTAAGAAACTCATGGGGGTCTCACTGATAACATGAAGCACTTTCATTCTTGTCTTCAAGTACTCTATGAATCTTTTCAAAAATGCAACAAAATGGTCAGCCCTTCTGATGTTTCCTGGGATGGCTTCCTCCAACAAGTCTTTTGAAAGAACCGGAGAGTTCATGAAAAAGTCCTCGTCATTTTTGGCAATCTCTGACTGCCGCAATCCTTCCACTAGCTTGTCATACTCACTCTGTAATTTCTCCGAATCCTGCTGCTTCAATTCCAGAACTGCTTCTGACAATTGGTGCGCACCTCTTGTGGCTCTTTTCAACGTGTCGTCTGTTAAGTCCAACAGTAGCGATTCGATACATACATTATCAATATTATGCGCTTCATCAAAGATGATAATACTGTCTTTCAGCAATTCACGCGAAACTCTATCTGCAATCTTGGGATCTAAAAGATAGTGATAGGAGTATATGACAATATTGCAAAAGGGGATCATTCGTCTAACCGTGAAATATGGACATGTGCCTTCATTTTGACAGAACTTTATTAGTCCATCAAAAGAATACACCCCCGGTGGTATCAAGTTATGCTGCTCGTAATCATACAACTTCTCGTGAAAAGAACACAATGCCAGTGCATCCACGGTACCTTCCTTCTCCATTTTCTCCTTCAACTGACCATTGGTGATCCGTCGACATCTCTCGTCAACCACAACACCCTTCCGCTCCTTGGAAATAGTTGGATGCAAGCACAAATTCTTTCTGGAAGTCAAGCCTAAACCTCTGAACTCTTCAACGAACCCCAATTCCTTGGCTCTGAACTCCATCAATTTGTGCAACTCAATTAACGCCTTTTCAATCTCCGACATTGTCCGAGAGCAGTAGACAATCTTACGGTGCTCCGGATAGTGCATTTGATAGGCCACACATAGCGAAAGCAAAGATACAGTTTTCCCCGTTCCTGAAGGCATTTCTAGAATAGAGGCGCCTCCCAAGTCCAATGTTTTCTTAATATCGCACATGTACGCATATTGCTCCGGGTATATCCGGGGATACGGAAATAGAACGGGGAGATCATCGATGTAGAACTTCATTCTGGAGATTGAAGCTTTTGCAAAACGCTCAATGTAACGAATATTATAACATGAATAGAATCACAATAAGTAGATACATATTGAGTGGATCATTATTTTCGCATCGCCAAAATTGAGGAGTCAAGCTGGTAGCGCTAAATCGTGGTAACAAGTATTACTAGCAAAATGGTCACTAATACAGACACTTCACATTTAGATATTGGATGAACTAAACGATGTATCGTTTTGTTAGGAGGCATTCCAGTAACTTATATAAGGGGAGAATTATTTAATTTTCTATTATTGATAATTTCGTTTTACAGTCTCTATATATACATTGCAACATGAAAAAGAAGAAAGCCATTTAGACTAAACAAAAGATAAAGATAAAACTAATAAGGATGCAGAACGAGAACTCCAGCTATATCTGACCCAAAAAGATAAGAAAGTGAAGTTAGAATATTCCGGTTAAAAATAGGATGAGATGATTTTTATTTTTTGTCTTCAATGAGACTATCCAAGTCTTCAGCATACCCATAGCATTGAAGTGGGGCCTTATTGCTAGTCACACAGTGTAGTTCCTTCTTAAACACTCTCCATATCTTCAGTTGTGTCGACCACTTGCTTGTGGGCGAGAATTGGTCACCGTCTATCGTGACACTTCGACTGTGAGGTGTTCCTGAAACATACCCTGGCAAAATCATTACCTGGCCCCACGTACTGGGTGGGATTTCGCACTTAGTAGTGCCGCCTATAGTAACCACATCAGAGTTATAAAGATCCGTTACAAATGCAAGAGAAACACCAATCCCCAAATAACCAACCAGTAGATGAAAACCAGGGTGGACTCTTTCCTCTAGAGTCGCGTGAAGCTGGTACCCGAAAGAAACGCTTCCTCCGTAATCCTGATACAAACAACTAGTGACAGGAATCATTTGGTCGGTACTGTAAGTTTTTATATCGGTATAATAGAACTCAACATAATCAAGTTCATCTGACCGCCTGCTAAGCACTTCTACGTCTTCTTCTGGGTCCTGCTTGCGTGCGATGAAAGTTTTAGTGTTCTTGATGTAGAAAACTGAATTAAGGTCCTTGAGGGCCTCAGAGTGGTACCGAGAAATGTGATTGGCAGTAGGCACTTGTATTAAGTTATTTGAGCTTCCTGAGCCATTGCCGGGGCCAGAGAAGAAATCCTCTTTCGTAGGAAGCGATTGCGACAACCCCAAAATACAGCAAACAATAAAAAATAACTTCATCGTTAGTATTCGTATTATTTACTTAAAAATACTCATAAATCTGTAGGAGTAACAGTTGTGGAGTGCAAACATTTGAAATGAAGTACAAAAAAGTATGTCGGTTCAAATTTATACTCCGTCATGATTAACTTTTTACGTTATGCCCACTTAAGATTAGTGAATTCTCTTTGTTCACACTTTTATCTGCTACGCAACAACAAGGTGAATCTTTTAATTGAGATGCTACAAGAAATAGGATGCGATGATGGTTTTTTTTTGTATTTTCCAGAATCTCTGGTTAAACAATTTGGTTTTAGGAATGCATCCCCCACTTTTTCGCAGCCATTTTTGTAGAGTACGGCTGTACAGACGATCTAATTTGCTAAAGGTAGTAATAAGCCATATATAAATTCTATTTTATGTACGATATCTTAGATAGCGGAGACTTATGTTGAGCCAGTAATGGAATCTTTGTTAGGAGAAAGGAGTAGATTTCGTAGAAATGTTGTATTAGGTAACCAAATAGACTTATTATTTTTTTGTAGTTTCTTATACAAAAATTTTTGAAGTCAAATAAATGAGTCTCCAAACAGGTCTGCTTACAGAGAGAGTCTGTTCAATAGTCTCAGCAAAACCTTCTTAAAAGAATTCTGATCCACGCTGTCAAATTGACAGAGGACGTTGAAAAGCCCTGGGGTTCTTTTCACAAATGGTCTTCTGAAGATTGATCCAACACTTGTATACTGAATGATTCTATTCCATTCCATAGCATTCTAATTCCATACCTAAAATGAATATATATGTACAATTATTGTATAACTTTGCATCCCTTCTAATTGACGAATTTGTCTTCAACTAACTTGATAAGCTTGGGGAAAATGATGTCGGAAGAATCACCTTTGACAGTTTCCAAGAGCCCTAGCCCACTGTAGAAATCCTTCAAAGGACCTAACTCAGCGTTGTGCTTAGCCAATCTCGTTGCAAAGATCTCTCTTGTATCGTCCACACGTTTGGTTAAAGGCTCGCCTGTAACGTCATCAGTGAATGGTACCTTGGGAGGGTTGTAGTCCAAATTGTATACTCTACCACTGGGTGCATGAACCCATCGTTTTTCTATTCTGTCCAAGATGACATCCTGGTTCACATCCAATTCAACCACTAGGTTCAAGTTATGGCTGCCACTCAAGGTCTGATGCAATGCTCGTCCTTGATTGATTGTACGGGGAAATCCATCCAACAAATAAGATGAGGTAGCGGTTAACTCTGCTTCCAAGTGTTTGGAGATCAACTTGGTGATGGTTTCATCTGGTATCAACTTTCCCTCAGCAATATATTTGGAGCTGGACTGGCCCAATGGAGTGTTACGGGCTATTTCTTGACGGAGCAAATCACCAGAACTGATGGCCAAAATTTCTGGGTAAAATTTCAACAACTTGGAAGTTTGGGTACCTTTTCCACTACCAGGAGCTCCCAAAAGCAAAAGTCGAAGTGGCCTAGTGAATGCACTCATTTGCTTTATTAAATACAAGAAATAGAATCACCAATGCAATATAGAACTGCCAACAGACCAGATGAGATCAGAACAGTACAGTAGATTAGCACACGAAACGGGTAAAAGTACAGTAATACAGTGCAAAAGAGAGGCAGATTCACTCTATACAAAAAATCACTGAAACCAAGTTCTATCCACCGTAAAACACAACAGCAAAATCGTCAAAAGGAAACAGTTGTAACAAATAAAAAAGTAGATAAGATCTAAACGCCATTTTTTGTACCGACTGAATTTGCCGGAAGAAAAACTCATTAGGGAAATGCGGGGGAAAGGAAGATCACGTGAAACACACCAAGAGGATGAGCGGAAGTGAAACCAACGCCATACTGGAACGTTTAATATATATGTGCATATATAAGTTATGGAAAGAAGAAAATAAAACTACTGCATTTAATCATATTTTGTTCCTTAAATTTATAATGTGATAAATCCAAAGTACCGTTACTTGTTTCTGTAATATGCTTATCTTGAGTGCTATTGTCTTTGACTAAGGTCGGCTTTATGTGAATTTTTTTTAGAAGAAAATCATATTCAGATAAACACTATAAACTAACAGGAAAAAGGTTGTAAGCAAGTAACAAATATTCTACAGATCAGCTATATAAATAAAAAACCTGATTACTTACGAAAGGAACATGAGATAAATGATACATACGACACAAACTATGGCTAAGAAGCTACCATATCGAATTTACACGTCTTTGTTTGATGCTACCAAACGAGCATCGACACAAAAAAGTAGTGAAAAAAAATTAAGTGTCAACGAATACACCAAATTTATTAGTGTAGAATTACCCTCACTAAGTTGTATAGTAGGTTGTATATTATTATTACCTGACTTTGGTACCAATTTCGAGAACGTTTGTGGATCTGAGACAGTTATTGATTAGTGGAAGCAGTTCAAGCAGATTTATTACAAAAGCACTTTTTCTAAAGCATTATATACAGCCACAATTATAGCCATGTCAGAGGAAGAACTCGATGATTTGTTTGGAGACGACGAAGAGGACTTGGGACTCAACTCTCAAGATGAGTCAGGATCGAAGCAGCTACAGAATGAATTGGATGGCGATCATGATGAGAACGACGAAGAAGAGGAATTAGGCACAAAGAAAAAAAGAAGAAGACACGGTATGTCTGACAATGAAAATGAAGAAGACGAAGAAGACGAAAATGAAGATGAGGAAGAAGAAGAAGAAGAAGATGATGATGAATCACAACCATTGAAAACTTTGGATATTTCCTTACCCAGACATGCAATTCCAGATGTGCCTGAAAAAGATACATATTTGCTCAAGCTCCCAGTGTTTCTCCAGGTTGAGAACCATCCCTTTGATCCAGCTGATCTCAGAGATAAAATTCAATCGGACGTTGAAAGAATTCGCAGCACCGCTGGCGCCGTCAATTCCAAGGACGTCACCAACGAGATCTTGGTCACCAAGTTGCAGAACGAGAACACCATCAGATGGAGATACAGTAATGTTGGAGACGAAATCGTCAAACAGAGTAACTGCCACTTTGTACAGTGGGACGATGGCCTGGTGTCGTTGAAGTTGGGTGATGAGTTTTTTGATTTCAAGGCTTTGCCATTGTCGGATCACTATTTGGTGAAGACATACGATGAGCTTGAAATCTTGCAGATGGACCTGCCCTTCACAAAGATGGTCAATTTATTGCCTTCGTCGACATTGACTACCACACATAGGAACTTAACCAATGCCATCAAATCAAGGCAGCAGAAGCTGCATATTTTGTCAACTGTAACCAACGACGACCCTATGTTGAAGCAGAGATTGGCTGACGAAAATGAACGTAAGTCCATGAAGTTAAAGAGACAATTGGACTTAAAGAGAAGACTACAACAAGAGAAGAATGCTCGACAAAACAGTCCTCGTCCAGGATCATCTGGTGCAAGCTCTGTTCCCACATACGAACGGTTCGCTCGTACATACGATGAATACGATGAGGATGATGATTTCATAGCGAACGACGAAGAAGAAGACGAAGGAATGTACGAAGAAGAGGACGAATTACCTGATGAGGAAGAGGAGGACGAAGAGGAGGAAGAGGAAAGACGTGCGGCTGATAGATTACGTCAAGTGAAGAATGACGGAGCTGCCAAGTACAGCAATGGTGATAGCAAACGGAGCTCTGCCTCTGTTGAACCATCAGATGATGGTGAGACCAGGAAGAAAAAGAGAAGAATCATCGAGGACGATGAAGACGATGAATAGGGTCATAATATTAAATTTAATTTCTGTGTAATTTAGATGTATTACCTTATTGTTTGATGTATAATTAGCCACTACATATAGTTATCTTGCCTTCTTCACTAACACACTTATATCTCAACTTATACTTGATGAAAGGAGATAGATATCCTAAATTAACCCATATGTTGATAATAGGAAATAAGAAATAAGGTGAATAGAGCATTATATACAATGAGAAATGGACCACATTGGTAACTGCATTGAATATTGAGTGATGTAAGTAAGGAATGACACGAATCAGCGGTGAAATAACGAATGAATGCTGAAGAATAAAATAATGTAGGGGATAAAAACGAAAGAGGGAGCGCTTAATGATCAACACAATACATGCATATTAACAGGGTTATTCTAGCATTGGCTACTATTTCATCATGCTCAAACCTAACGGGAAATCTCACTAACAACAATCTTTGGCGATGAACTGTTTCCACTGTCATTTCCATTCAGCAAGGGCGAAAGAGAGTCAGTATTTTCAGGCTCGAGTGGGAGCCGGTTAATAGAACCAGCAATGTCATCCAATTTAGGAGAAGGATGCTCAGAAACATCCCTCTTGATAGAAGCGGACGTATTAGCAGCAGTGGCTTCAGAAGTTCCAGTTCCAGCTCCAGTTCCAGTTCCAGTACCAGTACCAGACGCCGTGGCAGTACCGGAAGCAGAAACTGTAGCAGCGAAAGAACCAGTAATACCAGAGGATGGCCCGAAGTTAAATTCATTATCCAATTGCAGTTGGCTGCTTTCATTTTCGCATAAGGACATGTTAGACATTTTCTGGACAGTGATTGAATCATTCTTATTTCCAGATGTAGGTGCTGCATCAGCTTCATCATCACTGGAATCGTCAGTCATGCCAATGTCAGAATCTATTACCGCTTGCTTAGCACCCAATGTCGATGGTGATTGGTATACAACTAAGTCTTCGTCATTTGAATTTGCAGGAATTGATTTCGATGAAAGGGTCAGTGACAGAGGTTTGGCATCTGAAACAGACTGTGGCAAATTAGATTCAGGAGATGTTGTAACTTTTGCGGGTGTTATGGAGTCGACAGAAGGTTTTTGATTTTGTTCTTGTGCTTCTTTCTGCGGTGAAGTTTGTGGAATGACTGGACCAGTAGCTTTGGTTGTTGCGTTGGCTTTGGCCGTATCGTCAACTCCAACTGTTTTCAGTGGAGCAGTCGGAGAACCTGCTATAGTTGACAACTTAGGATGTGACGTAGATGGAGCTAATTCTTCAGGATGAGTAGATTGCGCCGTTTCCGGCTTTTTTGGTGACGACTTCTTCTGTTCGTCGTTGGGTAATAACCTGTATGCGTATTGTATGAGGAATTCAACCACATATTGACTTAAAGCATATTCTTCAGGATCCATGTCGTGGTCGGGATGGGAGAGAATAGATGGTTGGAAGATAGCTGCGAGGTTCCTGGAGGGCATTCTGTTCTCAGCAGAATAATTTTGTACCATCGCCAAAAGGTCCAAGATATAAAATAGTAATTGCTTGGAGAGGATTGGTAATTGCTCAACCATGAGGGTATAGTCATCTATGGCATCATGAACATCCCTTGTAAGCTTTTTATATTTACGCTTATGATGCAGCGATGACGGCTTCTCCTTTATATTTTCTCTTCCTGAAGGTTCATTAGGCTCAGGAGATTCCAGTCCAGATTTTGTTGATCTGAGCGCAGCTCCCGCATTTATGCCTGGTGCGCTTGAACTTGCAATTTGGTCTAAGCTCGATAAAGCTGGTGATTCCTTTGTGGACAGGTAAGTTAAATGGGGTGACTTGGGTATCATTGAATCAACTTCACTTTCCAATACCTTTTCCAAGCCCTCTTCATGGTCTGAATGATTCAGCGAGCGAAGAACAGAAGCTGTTACTTTATTTGATGGAGGAGAAGCCAGAATTTGTTGTGAGACAGGAGGGCCATGCACAAAATCAGAAGAACCTGCACCAGCAGCAGTACCCATTCCAACAACAGACGGACCTGTTGAAAGCCCTGAAGGGTTTGTTCTTTTCGGGTTTTCAGCTTTAAATTTGAGGTAGTTAATGATACGGGGACGGTTAAGCAAGGGCATTCTAAACTGTTCGTAGAAGGCCAACGGAATTAAGGGTTCTGGTAATGCATTCAAGTACCGTCTGAGGATACTTGCAGCGTCATGGACATTGTATCCTTCCCAGCTTAACTTTTTCCCAAACTCAGGAGGAGTGTTAAATATTAACTGAAGTTCCTTAATTCTCTTGGAAGATCCACCAACTCTGAATATCCCTTCAACACTCAAACCCTTTTTTTTGAGAAATACACCGCACTTGGCAACGACAATTGGGATTTTACCGTACTGTACTCCACCGGCATCTGCCTCTGTACCGGAGCCAGCACCGGCAAGAATGGATATCTTAGCAGCAGCCTGATTAATGGCATCTTCTAGTGGAACTCCAAAGTACTTACTATTCTCGTCGTGGTAGTTCTGGGCAACAAAAGACTCAATAGTCTGCTTGAGCGAAACATTCGAATTCGAACGGGCCCGTTCTCGAGTTGCCGATAATGTGGACCCGTGAGAAGTCTGACTCGGTTGAACGTTATTGGAGGATCTCGACTTATGGTGCAACAACGGTCTGAGAAAATCAGAGTGGTGCGATAGCGTCAGATGCGAGGGTGATGAAACCATTGCGGACGCAGTGGTCATCTGGTTAGGCGAAGAAGCTACACTCAATGTGCTGGAACTGGCATTGACAAGATGGTGATGATGGTGGTGGTGGTGGTGTTGGTGTTGGTGCGCTTGTGTGGGGCTTGCAAGTGGACCAGGAGATGAGCCATGTTCATGTTTGAAATTTGGCGAAGATATGGGGATGGGTTGAGCGCCTGAGCGGAGGGGATTAGTATTTGAAAAGGGGCTCATTTGGGGCTGGATCTCTGGATTGGACCCGCGGGGCGAAGTCGAGGGAACAGGTATAGCCTGGGGCTGAGATCGTTCAGGCAGCATTTGCAGTTGGCGGAATTGATCATCGAGCAAAAGCTCATCTACCGACGTACTGTTGCGCTTCAACTTGTTGACCCAGCCAAAGAGGGAGCTCTTCGTGGGGGATGTGCTATGGCTCATTATTCTGCTTGCAATTGCAGTGGATGTGAAGTTTGTCTATTCGATGAAAAATTGGATAAACTGGGAAATACAAGTCACAATTGCCTCGTGAAGATGAGGAACGCTGGGTTTGAGTCTTGTCTTATTTTATGTATTAAGCAGCTGGATGCTTTGGCTATAGTGTGTCAGAGTGGAGCGCCCTAGAGGTTCGTGTACTCCATAAGACCACTGAATGTGTGTGGCAATGATACTTTGAAAGTGCCTTTTATTTGCACGGCCTGAAAATGGGAAGATGGGGATCAGCGGTTGGTGCAAAAGGTTTTGGTGGAATAAGAATCAACAGAATTGTTTTCAAGTACCTGTTGTTAGCTTCGTACAATAGCAGTAGCCGCAAGAAAAGACTGTCCATATATAAATTTGTTTTACATGAAATGTGAGGAGCAATCAAACGCGGTCGTGCTGTCACCGGAGAAACAAACTTGTTGTCGTAGTGATCATCATCATAATAATGAGAGAGTGAATAAAAAATTATAATAATACTAATATAAGGTGTTCGTCCAGTGATGTGATACGATGGATTGCCGTGGAATAAGATTCATGAATACAGCGGCGGCATTAAGATTAGAGTTGGCGATGTTGATTACAGGTGAGATTGTTGAAAAGAGAACATAATGGGGGGCATATATTTAGAAATCTGGAGAAAAAAATGGCGTAGAGAATGCGCGAAATGGGGGGGGGGAAATAGACAAGTGTTGGGATAACTGAATTGTCGTAGTTGTATCTATATAGTATGATATGCACTAGTAGGCCAACGCTATAAAACATATTTTGGTATACTACGATGCACCAGGTGACTTAGAGGTGGCTTTAACATTAGATGCTGGGAAGAACTTGGATTTAAATGACTATTCTGTTGTGACATGGTCGTCGTTTCTTTCAATCGTTCCATTAACTTCAATCCGTCATGTTGAAGGACTTGAAATTTAAAAAAAAGGATATATTCTAGAGCGATAATTCATCTTCTGTCCGTAAGAACCCGTAGTAGTCAAAACGACTTGGTTGTATTTACTTAGTTTGTTACTATGTAAGCCACAGAGGATTGTTTCACTGACTCTTTTCTCAATTAAATTGTGGTATAATTCTATTGTACACATTTCCCCTTAATATCGGACTTGCTCATTTATTCTGTTGCGGCCGCCGCATCATTGCACGCCGTGCCCTTGATACAGTAGTCGTCCCACTAAATTCCAGCACGAGATAGAATTTAATCTCTTCGTATATTGATTCAAAGCTAATAATAGCACTACTTGGCTATTTTAAGTACCTACACAAAAGCCCATACGAGTCTAGACTGGCCACGTGAAAAACAAACAAAAAATACGGATACGTATTCATACTGGTATCTGTGATGAACGGGAAACGGTAGCCATAGTTGAAATAGGGGATGACGGAGAAGTATGACTCAGAGGAAGGAATAGGAGTATATGAGATTGAAGGGATTGCTTTTGTTTGAGTGCCAATTTCGATATTTGGAATTTGGCAACAGTGCAATTGGTAAAGGCATTTGATTAATACTATTCTGCTTTGGTAATGATACACTGCTTTGGCAAGCATTCTCTCGTTTTATAAGTTATTCTGATTGCAAATGTAGCTCTTAGTTCGTGTAGAAACAGTTCACTCGATTTCCCCTGGTACCGAATTACGTCATCTAGAAGGTGTTTATTGTGGTATATGTTTTGACGAAAACATTGACAAAGATGGTTACGTTTTGTTGTGTTTCAGTTCCTTGGTTTAATACAAGTACATTATTTAAGCCTAACCAATTAATTATAACGTCAATATTTATCTATTCCCGCATTTTCGACTTTGCCCATTCTAAGATGTCAGAAATTAGGTGCAACAAATACATTAAAGAAGGAAACTTTCATTTAAAAAGATAGTATCCACTAATAAAATAAACTATCTATAATACTAAGATTCTTTACACTAACAGAAGAAAAACATAATAATTGGTTCGACTGAACCAAGCTCAACTCATCTGCACATAGTTACCAGGGAAAACACCTGTCTGACCATTGTAACGTCCAGTCCACCACCCATTGGCATCAGCAGTCCGTTGTACAATCTCAATAATTGCACCAGCAGGGAATGTCAAGTCTCCTTGTGCTTGAGCAGTGTAGTCGTACAAAGCTGTACACCTTTCAACTGCAGGAGATGCAGGAGTAGGTGTACCAGCAACAGGAACACCAGGCACAGGCAGAGCACCAGGTGCTAACTTTGCGTCAGTTGGATAACCAGTAGCAGTAGTAGACTGGGTTCCATAGCTTCCATAAGTAGGAGTGGCTGATACAGGCGAGGCTACACTACCACTGGAATATGGTGGAGGTGCCGCAGCCGTTTGACCATATTGAGGAACAGCGGCAGCTGCAACAGGTTGACCATACTGTGGAGCAGCAGCGGCCTGGCCGTATTGAGGAGCAACACCAGGTTGACCATAATTACCGTATTGACCATATGCTGGCGCGTTCTCCGCTCCTCCCACGGCACCTTGTTGCTGATAACGTCTCTTTGTCATCTCTAATTTTTGTTTGGCATGGCCTACCTTAAAATGAGTGATACCTATGGCATCAGTTTGCTCTTCAATGTTACCCTTCTTCAATGTGTAGGCCTCTACGATGTCCAGGGTTAACTCAAAGTATGGGATCTTCAACTCCTCCATCCGGGTGTACAAGGTGTAGAAGATGTTCAACTGCATGTAGTAGAAACTGACAAACAAGGGCCGGATGAAGTCGCCTTGCATCTGGAACAAAATGGGCAATTCCTGCTTCATCATATCGTTGTAGTAGTCGTATTCCTGTTGCGCCATCTGAACCTCAGCTTCAGCACTGTACATTTTTTCCTCTTCCTTAGCCGTACGTTCCTTCTTATCGGCATATTTCTTGTGCGTGCGCTTGTGTCTATCTAAGTCAACTTGTTTATGGTCTCTCTTTGTGGCCATCTTACGAATCGACTGGATAACCTTCAACAACTCCTGAGCAGGTTGCACAATCCGCTTTTCAATCAATTCCAAGTCAGGCTGTAATTCCTCCTTCAATGCCTTGACAACCTCGCGGTAGCCCTCACTTGCCTTGATACCTTCTGGGTTATCTTCAGGTACAGCTGCATTGGGGTCACTCAAACGACCACTGATAGGCTTGTAGATTTCCTCAATTGCCTTGGAAAAATCAATCTGGTAGTCAAGCATACCATTGACAGCAGAAAAGTACCGCTTGGATTCGTCACTAAGCTTTTTGGTCTCTGCTTCCAATTCCTTGAACCTCCGCTCGGCATCCATGTACACCGCATCTTGGGTGATCTCCCCCATGTTCATTTTTTGCCGGAACGACTGGGGAGCCCGCACAATTGTCTTTTTGAAACCCTTGAAAGACATAATGACCAAATTTGAATCGTATGCCCAGTTACTACTACTGTGTTTAAAATACTAATATCCGGATTCAAGTGCTATTTCTTCAACTACGCCTTTAATACAATATTTGAACTGTTCCTTTTCTGCCACCGCCCAGTAAGTCACGGAATGTCGCTACCAAACTACGGTAGCACCAACAAATTTCTACTGGCTCAATAATTACTTCAAACGTGCGGGTAACATCCTTACAAGGGCACTTTTGAATGTCAGTTGTAACTTCTTATTAACTCATTTACCATTAGGATGGATCTCATCAAGACATTCTTTTCCTTTAGAAGTCAAGATTCAAAAATTTATTATTAGAATAGACCAACCGTTTGCGCTAATACATACATCTAATATATACATACCGCTATAAGTATAGTTAAGTAAAATAGTGAAAGGAATCTGTATATTTCGTATAAAGTGCTAGTTTTTTGCAGCCAAAGAGATGCCTCCAAATTATTTCAACCTACTAAATCCCACAAGACCACAACACCCACTTCACAAGTCATTCCGACTAGTTATTTTCAGGGTAGCACTTCTTGTATTTACTATTGCTGTCTATCCTTTGGTATTTTCTGTGTGGTCTGTGAGACACCCATTAAGCATGATGTGGTTCAGTTTGATTCCTATGCGAATAACCTACTTGTGGGATAGGTGCATAAGACACGCTACTCCATGCGTTGTGCGTAAGTTTACATCAAGAAATAAGCATCAAACGGATTATGTATTTGACGGGGTGAGTTTAACCAAGTATGAAGGATTTAAAGACTATGTTGCCAGGAAACAAAGACCATTTTCTGTTAATGAGGTGAAAAACACTGCAATCAAAAGCAGGCTTAACCAAAGCGCTCCCTTCTCAGGCGATAGTATAGCGAGCAATGCGGTTACGACTTTACCCATCAAATCCCCAGTTTCCAAATTTCCAACCCTGAGAGACAAGCCATGGATAGAATTACAACCAAGGGAAGAATCACTACCCAAGAATGCCCATCTATCTATGGAAGCAGAGCTGCCTGTGGAAGTGAAGCATGCAGACGTTAAAAGTCCAATTATTGCAACCACCCAGGAACATAGAAAGAAAAAGATTGTATTGAATATTCCTCAAACAAATACCAAACAGCAGCAAATAAGAGTGGTTGTTAGAAAGCACAAGCGGAAGAGAGAAGTGGCAACTTTGCAAGAGCTACCTCCACCAACAACTGTGCCTCCCCAATACATAACCTCAACAACCGATCAACCTTACATTAACATGGTCAAAAATGAAATAAATAAAGTTTTTACTTCCGCTCCAGACTACGATGATGGGTCTCTAGCTCCAATAATTCTAAGGTTGAGCTGGCATTGCTGTGCCACTTATGATAAATTTACAAGAACAGGAGGTTCTAACGGAGCCACCATGAGGTTTATCCCCGAAATCACCGATGAAGGAAACACTGGTCTTGATATTGCTAGAGCAGCTCTAGAACCGATCAAGCAGAGGTTTCCTCTCATGACTTATTCAGATTTGTGGACTTTGGGTGGAGTTCTTGCACTTGAACACATGTGTGACTCAGTGAACCGGTCTGTGTTGGGAATATCATGGAAACCGGGAAGAGTTGACTGCTTTGATGCTTCAAAAGTTCCTCCCAATGGGAGACTACCCTTCGCTTACAAAGATGCCAATCATGTCCGAAAAACCTTTGAACGTATGGGCTTCAATACATCGGAAACAGTGGCATTATGTGGCGCCCACGGAATTGGCAGGTGCCATAAGCGATTCAGTGGCTGGGAAGGGAAATGGACACGAAGCCCCATACTGTTTTCTAACGAATTTTACAAGCTTCTATTGAACGAACAATGGCAGGAGGGTATTGTACCAGAAACAGGGCGCATACAATACTACAATCAAGACAAGCTGTTAATGATGCTTAATACTGATATGGAGCTTGTAAAAGATCCGAACTTCAGATACTGGGTGGAAAAGTATGCCAACGACGAGGTTCTCTTTTTCCGTCTGTTTTCACTGGCCTTTAGCAGATTGTTAGAATTGGGAATAATGAGGGATCCGATAAGTTCAAAGATAATGATAACTTCCGGTTCTTAATTAAGACCATCCACAATACTTTGATTACTTAGTTGGGCTAAAAAAGATAGCCTTTCAAGAATTTCTTAATAATTAACATCTATCTGATCCCACCATTCTCTATCCCTTCTTCATTTTACTAGGATGTCGGATATAATTGCCAATTTCAATTTCGACCCGTACTTTCCAGACTTCAAAATACAAATCGACTTCCTCAGGCCAGAATCTGTTATAACAATGGGTAGAACTCCCATTCGAAAAAAATCCCCCCTCTTTGTTATCACCGTTTCTCGCTATTTGATCCACTAATTATTGATTTAGTGTCCCCTCAAATTATCGGAAGTGGGAGCGCCCCCTCCGATTCCTCCCAACATGCGCTAACACCGAAAAACGGTGAGAACGCCATCATGCAACGCTGCGATGGATTAGTTATTTTTTTTTTTTTGGGAATTTTCACGTTCAATATGTGGCTTGATTTTTATGTGACTCCAATTATTATCATATAAATACCAGTTGTCCCAAGCACACTGCGATTATAAATAGAATAGCTCATAGTGGTCACGGTATAGAGTTCTGGGATTTTGTTTCGGTTGTTGCTGTCACTGATAAAAATGACCACGGTTCCAAAAATCGAAGACTATGACATCTACCCTGAGACAGGCTTTTTGCCTCGCGAGTTGCCTCTTGCCAGGCTTCCTCAGGAGTACTATCAACCGTGGGAAATGTTGGTAAACAACTTGCCCCATCTTCTCATGACGCAAACTATAAGAGGGCATATTAACAGGCTTCCAAATTTGTCTACAGATAAGTTGACTAATGTTAGAGAATATCGCAGAGCATATCAGTGTCTTTCTTTCCTAGCACATGCATATATTTGGGGCACCACAAGTGAGCCATATGATCACTTGTGTGCTCAAATTGCTGATCCCTTGGTTGAAGTTAGTAATTATTTGGGATTACCTCCTTTAGCCACATATGCTGGATTATGTTTGTGGAACCACAAGGCGATATTACCTATGTCCGAGGTAGAGAGAAATAATTGGTGGGAGCAGTTAGATAACATAACTGCTATTAATACGTACACTGGGTCTTTGGATGAAAGTTGGTTTTTCATCGTGAGTGTTTACTTTGAACAGTTTGGATCCAACGTGATCAACACTGGTATGAAACTGTTTGCCAACTGTGTCAATAATGAACCAGAAAAATTAATTCTCAACCTTCAAAAATTTGCTGAGTTAATCGATGTGTTGGGATCTATTGTTCTTAAGATGGAAGAAATGTGTGATCCTCATACATTTTATTTCCGTATCAGACCTTATTTGGCTGGTTGGCTGAATATGGCTGATGCTGGATTAAATAAGGACGGGGTGCTTTATGAAGGTAAAACCAATAAGCGGTTCAAGCTAGCTGGCGGGTCCAATGCTCAAAGTTCGTTGGTGCAATTCATAGATGCTTTGTTGGGTATTAAGCATTTTTCTACCGGTGAGAGACCCTTGCAAAGGGAATTAAGACAAAAGGAAGGACCTCCATCATCTCAATCCTCGTTCATGAACGATATGAAGAACTACATGCCCCGTAAGCACCGTGAATTCCTTCAGCTTCTCGAAGCTACCTCACCAATTCACGACTACGTCCTTGCAAATGGAGAGAAATACCCTGAGTTGATTGTCAGTTATGACGCGGCTTTAGCCATGATGAAGCTGTTCAGAGATAAGCACATTCAGATTGTTACAAGATACATTGTTCTTCAAGCCAAGCAATCAAACAGGTTGGGATCATCGTCTACTTTACGTTCAGGGTTGGCTAGAAGAAAGAAGGAAGAACGAGGCACTGGTGGTACTAGTTTGTTGCCCTTCTTGAAGCAATGCAGAGATGAGACTGGTGATCCAGCAGTGGGTAATTGGGGTAAACGTATTCTCAGTGATGGTGTTATGCAGTTGAAATATTCCAAGAAGAATGGTATTAATGAGGACGACGATGAGGAATAATGGAAGAAATAATATTAGGATACAATCTGATTATTTGTATCGTATAATGAGGGCTTAATTGAAGTTGTATATTTATTTTCGGTTTAGATTTGAATTTAAAAGAAAGGGCGGAAACTGCAATAGTATTCCGTATCATGTTCTGAACAGATAGTTGGGAAATATGAATTAGGATAGAAAATAGCGCTACCAGTCGCAGAACTAAAAATGGGATTCTATGAGATTTGGCATATCTACTATTATTCCATGACTAAAGATACATTTGTATATATATATATATATATATGAACAGAAGCATATATACTATTGATACATTATAATTTAGATGTAGTTCAATTAAGATGCAATGTCGGTTTACCTATGATCTCACCTTTATCCACAAATCATCCCCTTCATTCAAGGATAAAGATTCTTGTGACACAAACATCAATTGTTCAAAAGTAGTATACGGTCTGAAAATTTTTCCTTATAAAAAAGTACCGATAAAGGCCAAATTGGTAAAACTGATGATACGCAAGTTTGTTTGTGCTAGCGTTATCTTCAGAACCACCCGCACTATCGCCAACATTAGAAATATGTCTACAACTGCTGGTTCTACTGCAGCTCCAGCACCAGCTACCACTGTGGTGGCTGGGGCTCCAGCATCTGCTGCTGTTCCCAAGCAAAAAGGAAAAAAGAGCAGCAAGAAGAGCAAAGGCGCCAATGAGTTCCTTTTAAAGACCCCCAAGGGTACCAAAGACTGGGCCGACAAGGACATGATCATCAGAGATGCTATCTTTGGATCTCTCACCACTCTCTTCAAGAAGCACGGGGGTTTGACCATAGACACACCAGTGTTTGAGTTGAGAGAGATCTTGACCGGTAAGTATGGTGAAGACTCCAAGTTGATCTACAACTTAGAGGACCAAGGAGGTGAGTTGACAAGTTTGAGATACGATTTGACAGTGCCTTTTGCTCGTTTTGTTGCCTGCAACTCGATCAGTTCCATCAAGAGATACCACATTGCCAAGGTGTATAGAAGAGACCAGCCCGCCATGACCAAGGGTAGAATGAGAGAGTTCTACCAGTGCGATTTTGACGTGGCGGGTAACTACGACTTGATGGTTCCTGATGCCGAAGTGTTGACCATCTTGTGCGAGGGGTTGACCGGGTTGGGTATCAACGACTTCAAGGTGAAGTTGAACCACAGAAAGATCTTAGACGGTATTTTCCAAGCGTGCGGTGTTAAGGACGAAGACGTTAGAAAGGTGTCCAGTGCCGTTGATAAATTGGATAAATTGCCTTGGGAGGCTGTCAAGAAGGAGATGTGTGTTGACAAGCACCAACCAGAGGAAGTGGCCGACAGAATCGGGGAGTTTGTCAAGTTGAAGGGTTCCATCAGAGAGGTGTTGCCTTTATTGCAGAAGAACGAATTGTTGAAGGATAACGAGTCGGCTCAAAAGGGGATTGCGGAAATGCAAATTTTGGCCGATTACGTCGAAGCATTTGGTGTCGAGGGTTTCCTTTCGTTCGACTTGTCTTTGGCCAGAGGGTTGGACTACTACACTGGCTTGATCTATGAGGCTGTCACAGGAGCATCTGCCCCCCCAGAGAACGCTTCTGAATTAAAGGAAAAGGCCAAAAAGTCCGTCAAAGAAGGCGAGGAAGTCGAAGACGCCTCGGAGTTCGTCGGAGTCGGCTCTATCGCAGCTGGTGGTAGATACGATAACTTGGTGGGTATGTTCTCCAACGGGAAGTCAATCCCCTGTGTTGGTATTTCGTTTGGTGTCGAGAGAATTTTCTCCATCATTAAGGCTCGTGCAGCCAAGGAATTGGACAAGCTTTCCTCTTCCCACACTGACGTGTATGTCATGGCATTTGGTGGTGGTGAAGGCTGGGACGGTTACTTGAAGCAGAGAATGGCCGTCACCAACAAGTTGTGGAAGAGCGGAATCAATGCCGAGTACTTATACAAGACCAAGGCCAACATCAGAAAGCAGTTTGATGCTGCAGAAAAAGCGGGGGCCAAGTTGGCTGTGATCTTGGGTAAGCAAGAGTACGCCGAGGGTAAGTTGAGAATCAAGGTGTTGGGACAGGGTGATGATGGAGACGATGGAGAGTTGGTGGAGGAAGCTGCATTGGTTGATGCGCTTGAGAAGAAGTTGGACGAACTTAATACTGACGGGTTGAGCCAAGTCACCAGATTGATCAGGGGTTTGTAAATAAGATAACTAATATAAACATTAATATACATAATAGTGATAGTAATAGTTATAGTAACATCGACATCATTAAATTAAAATGAAACATGTTACGAAATTACAATGTATGTTAACAAAAAGTACATTTACTTTAGGTGTATACGTTTCTCATCATGGATAAACCATGCTATGGTACAATTATATTGTCCTTTGAAATACAATGTGTTTATTTCAAAAGAGCACCTATTTTGCCCTAGGTCTATATTTCCTTAAAAACACATATACGCATCTATACATATATCAATGACTTTGTTATTCCTGGTTCTGATCAACGTTCTTGATCTTGGCACCATTCTTTTCCTTTCCTGTTCTCTTGACTCTGTTCCAGAGAGTGTTACAGTCGCCAAGGACAAACCACCATAAAACACCAACCCATGAATCAACCTGAGGCAAAGGGTCGTAGAACTCAGAAGCTATCTGTCTCAATTCTGGCAATTTGGTCCAAGCAATGTAGGGGAAATCGTGGTGCTCATTATGGTATCCAACATTCCAAGTCAAGGCATTCAAAACACCATAGTACGAGTATGTTTCAGGAGGTATAATCTCAACGTTACCCTCAGATTTCGAAACAAGAGGTTTCTTCGGCTTGTTGTTTTCATTAAGAACATAGTGTTCGGCGATGAAATGTCCAGCACATGGGTGCAACGAACCTGCAAGGAAGGACGACATGAGAAAGTAGCAGTACAGTTTCCAGCCCCAAGTAGTTATCATCCAATAGTTCACGGCAAACTGCACCGCAATGTTGACCAAGTGAATGTAAGTAAACTTGATCTGGGTAACGAACATGGGCCTAAGAGCATAAAAGAAGATCTGGAATACGGCGAAGAACAGCTTCCCCAAGATATTGGAAAGAAAAATGGCCTCGAAACGAGTGGGCAAATCAGTGTCCAAATACTCATCACCCAAGAACTTATGGTGCAACTGGTGGTAAGGCTGGAACGACGCAGAGTATGGAATCCCGATGGGTAAGTTGGTGAATATGGCAAACAACTTGTTGTGGAAAGGTTTCTTGAAGAGCAAGTTATGGCTTAACTCGTGGATCGCAAGGAAGAGCGCCTGGTTGGCAGTCGCACCCACCACATAGGCCACAGCCAAGAATTTCCATGACAATGGGTATGTGTTTCTCAAGTACCATGCTGCTGCAAATTGGAGACCAACGATAGCCAACACGTACCACTTAGTTACCGGTTCCCAACCAGTCAACTTACGTACTTCAGGATATTTCTGCAAAATCTGCTTCCGACGGATCACATGGGGCTCAGCTTCTCTGGACCAGTAGAACTCGTTGAGCTTTTCAATTGGCGCATCAGAGGGAGGGAAATCAAAGTCATACGTCTTGTTGTTGGCCCTGTGCTTGATTGAAGTTGTCATTGTAGCGACCGATATAATACTCAACCACTACCAACAGCAAAACAACTATCTTGGATTTAACGACTAAGAATCAATAATGCCCATCTAAAATACACGAACACCCAATTTTGATTTCCACTCATGGAAATCGCGCGATGAAAAAAAAAAAAAAGTTACATTTCAAATCGGCCAGTACACGGCTCGGGCCGTGTAAGAGCATCGGATAGTACCGTTCAACTTTGCTTACTTGTCGCGGTACCAGAATCGCCTGATGGCCTTGTCATTGCTCAAAATGACGTGCGGAGTGAAGGCGAGGGATCAGACTTGGAAGGAATTGGAGTGTTGCCTAGGGGATGATGCTGATGTGGTGTAGTAGGAGTCAATGTTTGTCCACCTGATGCTATATCGCCTCCATTACCACCACTGTATGTTGGAGTTGTGTAGTATGGCGAATACACTCCACTGTAGGGTGTAAAATGATGGGCCTCAGGGTGAAGCTGAATGGGGTTATTTATTGGATACCCTTGTTGAATGGCATGGTGTTGTGACTGTTGTGACATCAGATGTTGGACCTGATGGTTTACTTGATTTTGCTGATTCTGATGTTGGAATTGTGACTGATGATGATGCTGTAACAACTGCAACAGTTGCAATTGCTGCTGCTGCTGCTGCTGCATGTGTGGCGCAACAAACGTCATTGGTGTCTGGGAAGCTACTCCTCCGTAAGTGTTAGTACTCCAAATACTGGTACGCGTGGTAGGTGGTACGTATGGGGGGGCATCACCGACTAAAGCGTCCACCATACTACTGAGTCCAGTATCACGCAGCAAGTCAACATCAGGGTGATTATAAGAAGGTGGAGCACCAGCAGTATCAGTAGTATTAACAGTATCATTAGCAGTATCCTTCTGCAACTGCATTGTCGTTTGCGCGTGTGAAGCATGACTGAGAATCATCGATTCAATCTCTGCCATGGTAGTTGGTACTCTAGCCGCTGCTGATAAATCAGCTTGATTCGAAAACGACGAAGTGGATGGTGCCAAAACAGAGACTACAGACAGCTGGCCTGACATCGGAATAGGTTCGAGATGTTCTGTAGTCGCAACTGGAGTAACCGAACGATTTGGTGATCTCTTTTTAGGTGCCTTCTCCTTGGTTTCCTTTGTCCGAGACAGTACTTGTGATTGTGCTTGTGCTCCAGTCGACGTCTTCTTGCGGTCAACTTTAGCTGGCTTCGCTTTCTTGACAACGGAAAACTTGGACTGCGAAAACACAACATTGAATGGTTCCAAAACCTTCTTTGACAATGAGATAATCGCTTGTACCCGAAGTCGGTTCTCATAAGTCTCATCGCTATTGGCCACCTTCTCACCAGCGAGACAATCTTGTGAATCCAACAAAAACAAATGATTGTCATCAAAGTCACGGAACCGGTCGTTGATGATCTTGAACTCCCGGAATTTAACATCCTCATAGAAGAAATAGTCTCTCTTGGGTGTCTCATCAACGTTGAGAGTTATATCCTTGTAGGAACCAATCATCCGGTTCAATGTCGTCACAACACTATCCAATGCCTTGGGACGTTGTTGAATAAATTCTTCCAAATACCGGTTCACCTTTAACCAGCTCAAAACAAGACGAACCGTCATTAATGGGTTTGCCTTCATATCCACAGTCACCTGTTCCTTCCCGAACAAATCAAGAATACACTCAGTGTACCGCAAGATAAACTTTACTATTTTCTCACGGTCACCGCCATCGAAATGCTCCTGGTCTGAGCCATCTTCAGCAGTTCCATTGCAGTCAGTCTTCATGAGCCGTTCAAACATAATCAAACAAGAAAATTGGTCCAAGAAGAAATCACGATCTGCAATTAATTTGCTAAAGTTAGCCTGGATCGACTTGAAGAATTCAACTTCAACCTTACTAAATTTAAGGTTCTTGACAATATTCGGCCCATGCTTGTACACCTTGGGCATATAGAAATATCCAACCAAGCATATGAGAATGACATTCAAATCATCAATAGTATCGGAAGTTGTACCATCTTCCTCAAAAATGCCATATAAGCGAGACACAAACCATTTCTTCTTTAAGATGGAATTCAAATTGTTTCGGCCTAAAGTGTAATCCATAGCTCTGGTAAATTGAGAACGAAGGAACCAGTAGCATGCTTGAAACTTGCAATCCATGGCATTACAAATGACCGCCTTATGGTTATAAGGCTCATTGATAGCCGGCAACAACAAGATAGACATGTCGTAGAATTGTAATGCCGGCTCATAAGTGGGTTTCATCAACTTCAATTTCTTCTGAGACGGCAATTCCTTATACTTGAAGAAATCGCGGTTGGTCATAGAAGGGTTGGTATAGTTCAAGTCGATAAATGCCCGATGGCGCGAAATATCACCCAACGTAAGTAAACAACGGTGCATCAAGATGGCGATATGTGCTTCCAACGTTCTATCATTGATGGTGATAGCTGATTCCAGCATAGTGAAATCAAATTGCCGCAATAAATTGGCTTGTACTAAACGATGCTTGTACAGTGTGGTCCAGTGTTTCAAAAACTGAAAGTAGAACTGGTAAACTTGTTTCACAAACTTCTTAAAATTGTCATTGAGCTTTCTCATTTCAACAGGTTTCACTTTGAACTTTGTTTGAGAGCCTTTTCTGCTCTGCTCAAAGAGCTGGACAATGGAGTTATACAAGGTGCTGTGCTGAAGTTGGAAAAACTTGATTATAGGATAGTGGAAATCGGTCCAGAGTCTGACAAAGTATTCCTTGGTAGAGAATTCCACTTCGTCAGAGTTCTTACCGCCTTCAAGAATCTGTGCCATGTACTCCTGGAAATTGGCTATTATTGCTTGATGGAACTTGGAGAGAACCACACTATTAAATCCCAAAAGGAGCGATTGATCCACAAACTTCCCGGCCAACATCTCATCCAACTGGACCTTGTACAATTGGAACTCTTCCATTTCACTGCCCATCACTGCCTGGATCGCCGAACTCATCTTCTTGTTATTAACGACAAACACCTGCTGTGTTCGTATTCTATCTAGTATGTTCGCCTACGCCAGCCAAAAGGCATTCTATACTTCAAGGAACTGGCGTTGCAAATAAAACTGCCTGGAGCTCGCAGATATTTTGTCCGCCTCTTTCTCTCTCGGGAACCGTGACAAGAAAAGACACCAGGAAATGCCACTTAGAGCCTTAAAGACCTTTACTCTCTCCACACCCGCATAGCATTGAAAATTTTACTATGTCAGTGTTTGTGTAGTCCACAAACAGTGTTGATAGTGTAATAGAGGATCGCATATTATGTGCCGGAGAACTGGTAGGAGTATATCCGGTCATGCACTTCGTAAAGGGAAACTGGTCGGTAGTTACTGAAAACGGAAAGTGTGAGGCTCAAAGGCATTTTTGATGGCAACGTGATCACAGGATTTGAGGGCGAAATTGGTAACATCATGATATCAACAACAACATAGGAATAAATATAGGGTGAAACGGAAACATACGGTAGCACGAATTTGGTAGGGTAATAAAAATAGGGAAGAATCTTTGCAAGTTTAGAGGTATTAAACAAAATAATTCGAACAAGCAGATCCAAGAACAGATACATCATTATATTATGGTCAAAGTTAACAACAGCATCAGTAACGATTCCAACAGTGATGACAAAAACAGCAGTGCCAATGAGACCGTAAATGGCGCCTTCAACAACATAGAGGAGGAAGATAAAGAGTACAAGGTGTTTGTGCATGTATATGACCTCTCACATGGTCTAGCACAAGTATATGCCCCCATGATTCTAGGCATAAATTTAGATGCTATTTACCATACTGGCGTAGTTGTTTATGACATGGAACATTATATAGACCAGGGTGTCAAGATCAGCGTTCCTGGTGAAACCAAATACGGATCACCGAGAGAGATCATTAACGTAGGGTCAACCTATATTAGTCCTGAGATCTTTGAAGAGTATTTGAACGAGTTGAAACAGGAAGAGCGCTTTCAACCGCAAAGATACGACTTGTTTGAAAACAATTGCAACCATTTTACCGACAATATGTTGGAGTTTCTAGTGGGTAAGAACCTTGAGTCTAGAATTCTCAATTTGCCTCAGCAAGTATTGAATTCACCCAACGGTAATCTTTTGAAGCAGTTGATAGGTTCACAGCAGCTAGTATGAGGTTTTTGCTATATTTAGTAGTAGTAGTAGCAGATATAGAATAGACGAGTTAGATATTTTGTAATTAAAGAAATCCCTTCTGTTCTGTAACCAGTATTAGCGATCGAGGATTTGCTGCAAAAAAAATCTAGGCGTCAAAAAAGTATTTAAAGAGCGATCTAACCCGAAAAGTGAAATGCTTTTTACTCCTCTTCTTTTGCAAAATACGTGCTATATAAAACACCTCTATAACAATCTACTACTCAGCTTAGACGCTATTTAATAGTTTTAGACATTCGGGCAATGAACGACAACAAGACATGGAACGGTCGTAACTACGGCTATTGGAACCACCAACCAAATGTGACGAGTAACAATTCTAACCAAATGTCCTATGTACAAGCTGCAAGTCAACAAACCGGTACACACGGGCTATTAGGAACAAATTATACTTTGGGAACTGCTGCCCATGATAAGCTGCAACCGCTGCAACAACTGCAAAGTTTCACTAGAATGAATGCTAATGTCGCCAGTTACATTCCCAATAGTATCACAATGGTTGGTACCGCAAGTAATAGTGGTAATAGTGGAAATGGAAACAATATCTCAAGTAATGTTTTCAGCCGCCACAACTCAACCTGCTCGTCGCTGTCGGTTTCATCACTTGACGGCAATCAAGTGGGGATGCACGAAATCAACTTGAACAATGTCAACTCTGGTCGCAGTTCCAACTCATCCAGTTACAATAATCGCAACAGTTTTGGATCATCCTCGATGAATTCCTCTAAATTCATGCAACGGAATACCAGCGACAGCTCCGTCAGCCCTTATTCTTTTGATCAAAATGTTTTCAATCCTAACCAGATGAACCCTGGTTATTTTGCTAGCTGCAACGATTTCAATTCGAGAACTGATACGGCTGTGTCCAATCTGACCTTGGTTCCTCCTGATTCAACGGCCACAACTAACACTTCAAATACAGGCTATGCCAAAACTGGTATCATGGGAGGTGATAATAACCAGGGTCTTACTCTTGACAGGAGTGGTTACGCCTCTCATACAAGTTCCCTGAACGAAGTAGATAAATTGAAAATGGAGTTGGCAATGAAAAACCAAATGATTACTAACTTGAGCGAAAAGCTTAATCAGGTCAAAATGTCCACTGGCACAAATGCCAATGGCAGTACTAATGGTGTTACAGGAAACACGAATAACCAAGACGCAGCTCGCTCAAGAAATTCACAAGACTTAACTACCTCTACAAGTTCAGTTACAATTCCAGGTGATTATAATAATCTATTTAAAGAACTTAGTCTGCAACTTCGGGATTCCAGGAAGGAATTGGAGGAAACAAAATCTAGACTTGAGCTGCTTGTAGTAGGAATTGCAATGGCTGGACAGAAATCGCCTACTATAACAGCAGCTGGCCAATTTGATGAACAAGAAGTTGCTCATAGAATAGTTACCAAACTTCAAATCCTAACAGATGAGAATGAAAGCTTAATGAAAATGATGAATTTTGGCAGCAAGACGAGCTTGCTTCTTGAGTTAGGGTTACTTAGACACGAGAACAAAATGCTTAAGGAGAAAGTGGCAGCCACTACTGCAAAATGATGTTTTCGGAGAATTAGAATTTCTCCTCTCCCCCACATTATATTATGTGCACTCTAAACAAAATGGAAGTTGACTTTTATATATCACTACTCAGTTCCGATCAGTTCAGCAGCGCTCATCTAAATTTTGTATCTTATTTAGCATGAAAATCATTCAATGCCATAAATGCCCTTGAGTTTAGCAAAGGATAGACATAAGCTTCGGGAAGCTACCATTAAAGAGAAATTCCAAGCACTCCTTTTCTACCATGCCAGAGACAACGATTCCTTCCTGCCGATCCGAACCACCATAGACCACTTCCAGGCTCTAAACAAATTCCGGATTAATGAAAAGTTGCTATTGCAATGGCAGAGAAATGAAGCTGAAATACAGAAAATTGTGGAAAGTATAAGACATAACGAATTAAAGGTGAAGGAGCATATGTTATTATGCTTAGAAAGATATCTTTTCCAGCAATACTTTGTTCAGCAAATCGGTATTGGAACTGTTGAAGAATTAACTATGTTGTCTGATGATTTCTTGAAGTTATTCAGCAAAGGTACCGCTATTGAAGGTCTACATAGGAAGGAGATATCCAAATTCAAGAAAGGCTTAGAAAAGAAAATAGCAAGAATAGGAAAGGCTTTAAAGAAAATACCTAGTCCGCTCAATTCGAACTGCAAAATCACTGTTCAATCTGAAAGGCTACGCTTGACTGAAGAAATCTCATCATTTAATTATGCTGACATATACTGTG
The DNA here is from genome assembly GCA_030463055.1 of Lizanozyma gosingica. Classification (NCBI taxonomy): domain Eukaryota; kingdom Fungi; phylum Ascomycota; class Pichiomycetes; order Serinales; family Debaryomycetaceae; genus Lizanozyma; species Lizanozyma gosingica. Next base: position 25,274 of record JAKVQZ010000017.1, on the reverse strand, counting down.
TAACTGAGATTGTTATTGATTTAGATACTCTTGGTCAATTAGCCAATTCAGACTTTTCTTTATTTCCTCAAGCTCTCCATATTAACATAAAGGAAATGATCAAAAGTCCAAACTTTGCACATAAATGCTCTATATTCCTATTGGGAAATGTCTTAGGGACAGATTTTCCGGAACCAGTGATAGCATCAAATGTTTTTACGAAATTTGGAATGTTTCACGAGTATGACCCTGAAGGTTATATCTCTACACAAATACTAGAAAGGTATTTCAAACAATGGAATGAGGTTTTGAAAAGAGCCAACAAGGAGGTATGCGTGCTCATGGACCACCATTTTAGTCATGTTGTGCTTTTAGGGCAATTTCCTCAGATTCACATATCTATGCCATCTTCCAATGTGGACAAATGTTTTAGTAATAACACCCGTATACTTCCTATGCCCTATGATAGTGGCATAATGCAACATCTTAAGTTCCGCATAAAGCATCAGATTTTTCAGTGGTTACAGACGGGGGGGAATTCTGCTTTCAGAAATGGTGATTTTATCTTAAGTGAGGTTCGCAGAGTCTGCGATTCTATCATCAAAGAAATAAAACAGGGAGGGCTAGAACAGGAGTACTATAGATTTTGTATTGCATGCTCCAAATTCTTTAGCACTCCCAGAGATAGTGCGCGATCAGATAGTCTTGCGTTCTATGTGCCCTCTAGAGTGACATATTTGTGGTTCAGGAAGAACCCAGAATTTGCTTCCAAGGAATTGGGAGAGTTACTTGTATCTGAGGAAGATGGTCATGGATGGTTTCGGAAGGAACACTATGAAGGTGAAAATGCTATCTTTTTACGAGAAGAAGTCAATGAGACCCGGTTAAACGGGGTCTATAGTAAAGAGGAGATAGTGACTTCAATGACGAAATGCATAGAGTATGAAATGCACAATTTTTCTAGGGGTTTCAATTCCAATCCCATTGAGAAGGAGATATTACTGTTGAAATCTCACAAGGCGTATATGCTGGAGATATCATGGGTCAAGCTTCAGGACTTTGCCAGCGATATATTATCCGAAGGTGAAAATAATACCAAAAGGTACAAAAGAATAAAGCCCTCGTCTCCTATTCTTGCCCCAGTAGGCATAACTAACCAAGTAGAATGACCTAAGTCATCAGCCTTCTAAGGACTTCAAAGACCATAATGATAAGTTTTCAGCAAAGATCATATTTCCGTGATTCATTAATAATTTGGATAAGAAGAATTATGCATTTCATTAATATTACACTATGGGGAGAAGATATAATCCAATCATTAAAGAAATGGAACTACACGGCCAACAAGATAATACCGGAGGTACTTGGCTCCACAAAGTTCGCCACAAATGTGTTTGTGCACATTTGCGGACTTAAAAGGTGTATCTGGGGGGCGTGTTGAACATTGAAGTGCTGGAACAAATTGAATCGAACTTTTAACTGTACAGTATAAATATCGTCTGGAGGTAGGACTATCTTGAACGAGAGTTTGACTGTAGGTTAACATAATCGAGTTAGACAACAGGAAAACAATGGGGTATCCAAGCGAGTTGAAAGCTGTACACCGTAACTTGACAGCGAATGTCTTAATTTCAAGTTGTCCATTTCAAGTCCTTGACTCGCTCAATGTTGGAGCTCGGATGGCTATGTTCAACTATGACAATAGTGTTGTCGTGTGGTCAGCATTTCCCTATGGTGATGCTGTCAAGGAGGCATTGACAAAACTTGGTAATGATAATGTTCAGTGGTTGATTGTTCCCAACACTCACCACAATATGGCGATCAAATCGTTCAAGGAGCAATTCCCTAACATCAAGATCATTGCTACTGGTCGTCCTGAGTTAAACCAGGCCGACTATACATTCAACGCCGAGGAGCATGGGGAAAAGTTAATTGACAAAAGTATGTTAGAGAATATGGGCATAACTGACCCTGTTATCTTGAACAACTTTGAATTTGTATTCATGTCAAACCACAAGAATAAGGACATTGTTCTTTACGACAAGAACTCCAAGATCTTATGTGAAGGTGATGTGTTCTTTAATATGGAACCCGAAATGGAACAATATTCGCCTGCTACTGGGTTCCCTGAGGGACACTTTCCTCACAGTGGATGGTCCTTTCTCACTCGGTACTTCCAGCCATACTCAATGGTGGGAAATTTCATTGTTAGAGAGCGTTTAAATGGGGGTGTCAGGTGTGTCAAGGGAATTAAACAGATTCTTGAATGGGACTTTCAGACAATTGTTCCTTGCCATGGCAATGTTCTTGACAAGGATGCAAAGAAGGCATTCAGAAACGTATTTGCTTCTTTGTTGGATACTCCTGTTTCTGCATTGTAAGTTGACGGGCATTAGAGCATACATATAATTCTACATTAGATAAAGAGGAAAGATCAGAGTAAGGTGATTAAAGAAATCCAGTTTTTTATGGAGTAGATGTTGAATACATAATTCAGGAAAATGGTAGATAATTCTTGCAAGAAGGTATTTGCAAAAGTACTTTAGTACTTGAAGCATCCAGGTACGATGAAGTAAAGCGAGTCATTATCACCATGTTAAGCAATGTGTATCTAAGTATTTGTATATACTTATTGTCAAATTCGTAATGTATTATGTAATTTTGAATACTTTCACATGCAGCAAAAATATGTCAAGTGACTGGAAGCCAATGGCTGCGAAGTCCTCCCGTCTTCCTCCGAAGACATTGCTTTTTTACTGAAAATTTTCAAATGCATATGGTAGCGCGTGTAGAACCGATCTTAGCGCGACTAAAGGGTATCTATTTATAAGAAGGACGAAATCACCGCCCCAGATTCCCTCTTAGTGTCTCGTGGGATTAAAAGAAGGCTATAGAAGGCTACAGAAGAAGAAGAGTCCATAGAATTACATTGAATTGTATCACTCTCCTTCTCATACATTTGTATATACATCACAGTCACATATTATTAATATATTTAAGATCGTTGGAAACATAAACTGTTCATACCATCCCTCCTTTTTCTTTAATCAATACATAATCTCATAATGAAGTTATTCGAAAGCCAGCATTTCTTCCAGTATACGTGGGAACAAGTCACAGCCGCCAACTGGCAGAAGTACCCCAATCCCATTTCGACCCATGTGGTCGCCGTGGATGTGTTGGCCCGGGAAATAGACGAGGAAAGACAAGTTTTACGGAGCGAACGGTTGATTACTTGCAAACAAGCTATACCCAAATGGCTTAGTGTGATTGTCGGCGGTCAGGAGTACAGTTATGTACGGGAAGTGAGTGAAGTGGACTTGCGCAGCCGTACATTGGTGATGAAGTCCCACAACTTAACTATGAGTCATCTCTTGAGTGTGATGGAAACCGTGGTGTACCGTCCAGATGGCGAGTCACGGACTGCTTTTGAACAACAGGCAGAAATCATAGCTTACGGCACCTGGCAGCAAATCTGCAATAAGATAGAGGAGTGGTCAGTCGAGAGATTCGGCCAGAACGCTAACAAGGGCAAGACCGCATTTGAAGGCGTTTTGCGGGTTCTTACAGAGAAGTGGGATGAGAGCGGAGAGTTTGTAAACGAAGTTGGAACCACTATATTGAAGGAAATCGATGATGTTGAACGCAAAACTCATGATGTCCTTGAAGAGGTTAAGAAGTTGGGAACCTCTGCATTTTCACAACAACGTTGATCAATAATGTCCAATTCTTGTTAACTATTACCCAAGTCCCATTTCCATTAATAGCATTATTATGGCATTTTTTTGTTTGGTTTGTTTTTTTTTATTATCATATTTATTACTTATTTATTTCCGTTGCATTCGTTTTGTTGACTTCATTTTACCCACAAATTTGCATATAGAGTCTTACTTGACTATGGCGACGTTTTATAGATCGTCATTCTGATTATTTATTATTGGTATTATACTGCTTCCATATATTTATTATTGGTATTATACTGCTTCCATATATTTCCATTGGCATATTGACGGAGGACGGGTGCTACTGCATATTCTGTCCCAGCTACTCCTGCTTCCCTGCACTTGTATATATTGCTAATTAGTTATTTCTATAAATTCAGCAAACTGAGGCCTCTGTTTAGTTATTGCATGTCTAATATATGAATAAATATAGGCTACCATATTTAGTAGTGAAGTCCTTGACCAACTCTTGATATATATAACGTTATGTGCAGTATGGTCAAACTTGATTCTCTCATATTTTTTGATTCACTTTAGATGTACAAACAAACAACTAACACTAGTATCCATTAATATACTTAATTAATTGCTCATTATTGCATAATTATTGCCTAATTACATTCTCCACTATGGACACCAAACAATCGGAGTTAGTGGAGAGATTTCAAGAATCGCTTGTGGCAAATCGTGCGGACGATGATGAGACCCCCGAAGTAGACTCAGATGACCTACTTGATCTTCTTGATGAAGATGATAACGACCCCGCTATGGCCCAGTATAGGGCCCAGAGAATACAGCAGTTGAGCAGCCATATCAAAGAGATACGGCACCGCCAGCAGCAGAACGCCGAGGGGTTCGGACAAGTGCGAATCATAGAAAAGGAGCGTGATCTAATGGATCTAGTTACCAAAGAGGATATGGTATTGGTGCACTTTTACCAGCCTAATTTCGCTCGGTGTAAGACTATGAACGAAAAACTCGAATTAGTAGCTGAGAACCACTTGGAATTAATGGTGGTCGCTATCAAGGCCGAGAATGCGCCCTTCCTTGCAAATAAACTCCAAATCAAGCAGCTTCCCTTTGTTGTAGGGTACATCAACGGTAATCTGGTGCTTAAGCTTCTTGGGTTTGAGCAATTAGGTAACAATGCCAATGACTTCTCCTTGAAAGCGCTTGAGAATCAGCTTCTTAGCGCCAACTTAATCCAAAGGGAATCCATTAATCGTCTGCGTACATCTCAACCTATGTCTAATTATAATGGCTCAAACTCTTCAGATGAAGAATTTGATATCTAAATCCAAAGTCTACTGCCGGGTAAAGAGTATTCCTTTATTCCTCCACCCATTGACAGGTGATGAATTTCCAGAACTTGCGGCACAACTTCTTTAACTGGTCCCATTTTTGGATGTATTTGATGTCGTTGTCAAAGGGCACTTTCCAGTTAAATGCCTTACCGGTAGCATCATTAGCAGGTAGGTTGATACTTTCGTCGTCCTTCTCTCGCCGTACCGTCGCATTGTACTTTTGCGGATAGAGCCGTTGCCTGTTTTTAAGAATCGCATCGCCTAACATCATTTACGATTGGTGAATTTGATTTTTAAATATACTTATGGGCTTTAACTCTTGTTCGGTAAATGGGGAATTCTTTTGGCTTTTCAATTCCGTGTCCCTAAAAGAGGAACGTATTCCAATTGCACTATGCGTAGATTCTGCCTATTTATTATAGATGGTCTTATACCCAGAGTCCGACTCCAACTTGCATATTCTTCCAATTGATTCTCATTAAGCATCTTTACCCTAAACTCCTTGTAATTGTAATGCGGTTGTTGTTGCAATCCAACCCCCAAAAAAATGGGCTGGCTCAATTAGGACCCCCTAATTGGGCAAATTGCTTTTGCAACCCCAATCAGAATAGGGCTAAGTTTTTATAACCCTACATCACGTGCATTCTGTTCATTCCCAAAATTGTCTAGTGGGAAAGTCTTCCAAATCTATTCTAATTGTGTCCGGGTAATGTTCTTCTTTCTGTCCCACAAAAAAAATTTTCAACAAATGCTTAAACTGGAGCCATGTCTGATACGGGATCCAATCTTGTTCTCTTTTCTTCTTCACCTAAAAGTGTGTTCTTGGTAAGAAAGAAGCATTTTGTCTCTATATTGCCGACAAGCCAAAGATGCAAATTTTCGTCAAGACCTTAACCGGTAAGACTATTACCTTGGAAGTGGAGTCTTCCGACACCATTGACAATGTTAAGTCCAAGATTCAAGACAAGGAAGGTATTCCTCCAGACCAGCAACGTTTGATCTTCGCTGGTAAGCAATTGGAAGATGGAAGAACCTTGTCTGACTACAACATCCAAAAGGAATCTACCTTGCACTTGGTGTTGAGATTGAGAGGTGGTGGTAAGAAGAAGAAGAAGAAGCAATACACCACCCCAAAGAAGATCAAGCACAAGCACAGAAAGAACAAGTTGGCTGTCTTGACTTACTACAAGGTTGACTCCGACGGTAAGGTCGAAAGATTGAGAAGAGAATGTCCTTCTGCTACTTGTGGTTCTGGTATCTTCATGGCCTCCATGAAGGACAGACAATACTGTGGTAAGTGCCACACCACCTTCAAGTTGAACTAGATTATTTAGTATATTAAGTTATGACTGTGAGTTCTGACGGAAGGACATGTTGATTATCCTCTGTCTTACTTGTATATGGGTTTATTATTAATTATATGAATGAAATAGTTTAGAGTTGAATATGAATCAATTGTAGATATAAATAGCGGTGCTATTTTGAAACATGTAATCCAAGAGGAATGTACTCATGTTTAACCGTAATAGGAAATTCCGGTCTTCCGGTGTAAATGCCCTCGGACTGGGACCGATGTCCCCTCGTGTTGATCGGCTGTCCTTGTTAGTCCCAATTGCACGCCTCAACTAAAATACTATGCCATATTACTAAACCCAAAACACTTAACAGATCAACTAAATTTGAAGAGTTAAGATAAGTTTAGGTAAACCCCATAATCTGGTCCTCCACCACCAGTGGCATGGATAACAATGAATTTCTCCATATATGATTTGAACGATGAGATCAGAAAGCTATTAAACCTCGAGAACTTCCTTGAGGGCATGTCTGTGAACGACTTTGTTGAAGAGTTGAGTAAGGATCATATACTAAAAGGGGCGGAAGTCAAGGACTTGGAATATTTGGATCCTAAGCCGTATATCCGGACGTTTGAAGCGACTCTCAAAGAATTGAAGCTGTTGGGCCAATTGGCAACCAAACGCAAATCAGAGGCAGAAAAGGAAGTAGAACAATATGAATTAAAACATTCCCACCATGTATTGCATTTATCCGAAGAAATTGATGAGTTAACCTCCCAATTCAAGAATTTGGACTCAAAGATATCACATGTGTCCGAGCAAGTGGATCCCTTGGGACAGGCGTTAGACAAGATCACCAATTCCCGAGACCGTTCTCGAGAAACCATCTTTTTGATTAGAGCATACCATGGGTTCTTTACCAAAGAAAAGTACGAGCCATTAGACAATTTGGTCGACAGCAAGAGCTACGAAGACAGATTAAAGGGGGCTAAAATTGTAAGCAATTTGCTTGTTTTGACGAAGAAAATAGAGACTCCAGAATTGCCCAAAACTTCGAATTGCGTAACGTTGGTGGAAAAGTACAGCGAGACAATGGAACAAAATCTTTTAACACGGTTTGAAACGGCCCTGGAGGAACCGGATTACGAAACCATGAGAGATATAGTCAATATTTTGTTTGAATTTAATGGAGGTACAAGTGTGGTGCAAGCATTTGTTTGTAACAATGAGTTATTGGACGACCAAATGGCACCAAATGAAGGGGAGCTGGACAGCGTCTTTGACGACGAGCTGTTCTGGATTAAAATTAGTGATCCGCATTATCAGGGTGACATTAAGGAGAAATCGACTATTTTATTGTTGGATAAGTTGAAAGTCGCAATTAAAGGTCAAGCTCGTATAGTTCAACAAGTGTTTGCCAATCCTATCCCAGTCATGAAGAAGATTATTCAACGAGTTTATGCTCTGATGATCAAGAACAAGGTGGAAGAATTATTGCAATACTCGTTGAATACAAGTTTAATGGCCCATTTAAGACTTCTTAATGTGTTGTATGTGCTAGTGGGAGATTTCAGTAAGGATGTAAAAGATTTCCTTCTTGCGAACGAATTTGATAATGCAGATAGTGAGCTTAGTTCCATTATTGAGCAGGCATTCTATGATGTCTTTATTTACTATTTGTCTGATTCCGCATACTTCCCTCGTGAGAAGAAAAATTTGGAGAATTTGATATATGGAATTATTCTGGACTATACTCTGAAACACGAGAGAAGCTTGACCAACCGGTTGTTGTCAATTAAATTGGAAAATATGGACAATTTGGAGTATGATGAGAAAACGGGAATTTCCAGCAATGAAAGGTTCAGTTTCTATTTCTCCGAGAAAAAGAGATTGAATCAATTGAAGACATTTATGAAGACTCATTTGAGTGAGATTAAGAGCAAAATTCCTAATACTAGTAGTAGCACCGATACGAATGGAGTACTGGATGATTTGAGAAGGTTTGGTGGTCAAGAAATCGAAAGAAGTGCATCAACGAAAACACTTGGGCAATCCACTGTTATACCTGAAGTACACAACAAATTAGAAATACACCAGGTTGAAAAAGTTTTAACTGGATGTTTTGAGGCTATTTCAAGAATACTTGAATTGGAGCCCAATAGAAGCCCAGAGTATGCTTTAGAAATCTTGGAGTTGTTACTTTTCGATTTTGGAAAACTTTATGTGGAATCAACTATGGAAGTTTCCTATGACTTATTAAAATTACAATATCCTAAGGCTTCGACGTTGAATGCTATTGATTTCTCGTATTTGGAGATCATCCCGCAAGTGAGTGATGTGTTGTACTTGGAATCATCATGCATCAGGAAGTTGTTTTTACCTTGTGCTGTTAACTCACCGAACATCAAGAATAGAATGGCCAACTCTACCAACAACTATGTCCAGAGATGTGAGATTTCTATCAATATCATCTTGAGTGACACCATTGTACTTTGCTGTCAAAGATTAACCTATTTATTATCGAAGCAAAAGAAAAAGGACTTTGTTAGTGATGTTCTTGGGGAGGAAGACGATACCGAGTGTTGTGAGTTCATTTCCGATTTCCTTTCGGATATGTATGAAACGATGAAATTGTCGCTAGATCCAACGAGTTTGAACAATATTTTGGTCAAAGTCGGAATGAATCTTTTGAATCAATTATTGGAGCATTATAAGAAATTCCCTGTCAATTCTACTGGAGGTATTATTTTGACTAAGGATGTTATTAAGTACCAGTCGATAATTGAACAGTGGAATATTCCTGAACTTAGTGAAAGTTTCCAATTGTTGAGAGAAATCGTCAACTTGTTCACGGTTCACCCTAATTTGATCAATTCGTTGATTTCAGAGGGACAATTGGTTAACTTGAAGCCATTCACATTGAGACAGTACATTATACGGCGTACTGATTTCAACACCAGTTATATGGATAAGTTTTTCAATTTCAAATAGTAATAGCATAAATAATGATGAAAAGAGTGACAAAGCGCTTGAGTGTTTTTAATTTGTTTTATTTTTGTTTGTTTGTTCAGTAAATGTACCATGCAAATATCATAAGGAAACTAAAGACAGTAACCGAACAGTGGAATAGGAATGCAGAAACGTCTCTTTCCGAGGGTGGAAACCCACCATCCCGGTCGTCTTTGGGTCTCCACTTGTCATCGTCGTTATCACCAACGTAGTACGAATTCGAACCAGGGAAAAGAAATTCCCAGACATGCAAACGTGTCAACATAGTTCTGGTGGGTCTGGGCACCATGTAGAACGCGTATAAGATGGAGATTATGATTACCACAGTCAATAACCCACATTCGATTGTGAAAAAGGGACTGGGCAAATAGCACATTTCTGTTTGGTACGTTTCACCTAAGTTGTCCTCTGTGGTTTTAGGGTTAGGGTCGTACGGATTATTCAACGAAAGCAATTGCACTGCGGGCCATTTAATTCCCATATTCATAGACGCAGACTTCACGGTGATTTCCCGTGCAGATATCGATCTCCCATTGTATTTGAAAGTCTGCTCTATATCGCAGTAGTCGTGGTCATCGCCGGCAAAAATAAGCCTTGGGTGCAACTTACCCAACACTAACTGCGATACCTCGTAGTCGATCACTGTCTGGTACTGCTTTCCAGCCTGCAAAGGGAACGGCTTGGGAGATTCCCGGAGGGGTCCGCATACCTGATTCACAGGGTTGCGAAAGAGCGGCACATGTGATAGCAATATACGGGGGAACTGTGGGTTGAGATAGTGGTTGACATCGTTAAGAAACTCTTTGGCCCGGGAATTGGTTTCTGGCAGTTCGTGGCGGAGAGATATGGTGTCTAGCCACACGAATGAGTGGTTGCCGATCTCCATAAACTGGTTGGCATCGCCAAAGAACTGGTCAAACCGCTGAGCTATTGCCTTGTCGATCGACTCGAAGCCGATATCATGGTTACCAGGAACTCCCGCGTAATACCGTCTGTTGACTTTCTGGGGGTAGAGCGCGATAAACCGGTGATACTCCGCGAGCCATAATTCGTCCGATGGCTGCTCACGGCCACCATCAAAATTGTCGCCCAAGAAGATGGTGGTGCCTGGGTCTAGCACCTCCTGTAAGTACATGTAATTACGATGGAGGTAGTTGTCGCCCATTTTCTGGGTCCAGAACCGAGCCCATGACGGTCTCCCTGGGTATGAGTAATGGTCGAGAATCTGAGGGTCGGCAATGAGCATTACGCGAGACGCCGACTCCGGGTGCTTGTCCCATGTTTCCCACTTGTTCCAGCGGCACTTGCTGATAACGCGATGTGGATACACGCGCTCGCAGTAGTTGACGACGCTGAGGACGATTGCCACTATCGCTAGAGCAACTTTCATACGGATAGCGAGGACGCCGCTAGATCTAAAGCCACCGGTTGTATGGGAAAAGCGAAAGCCCGATCGCGAGTCATTTTCAGTATTTTCGGACGAGTACAACGGCAAGCTGGAGGACCTACCACCACGTCTATTGACCTCCTGAGCAGCCATTGTGGAGGTGGAGATGTGTAGTATTAAGAGGCAGTAGTAATACAAGCTTACTAGTAGGAGTAAATTATAGCAGTACAGTTGTTTGTGGTGGTGACCGTATATTTTCAGTTTAGTCTATGTGCATGTTGGTAGCGCTGGTTACAAACATATGGGGGAAAAAACAAAGTAAAGAATAAATATACTTGGAAGTGAAATACTTGTTGAAGTTGAGGGTATTACTATTGCGCTCTTTGGATTCAACATGTTGTAACAAATTGCTTTAATGTATGAACTACTATGTTGGTATTTTTATTAGATAGAAGTGAATGTTGGTATTTTTACTGGTAATTCTTCGACATTATATTTCTAACGATTTTTGCAACCATGTACAGATTCAACGTATGTCACTAGCAATTGCTTTTGCTACAGAATACAAATGATGTTTAACCTAGTAAGTCCTTTCGGTTACATGCATCGAGATTACAAGTGTATTTCTGAGCTAGCTAGTATTATATGAATAACGGAGAATGGCGAATATTGATTTGCAAAAATTCTTATAACTTATTCAAGAGCTTCTCCAGTATGCTCCTTCTAATTTGTAGGAGGCTATTTCTTCATTAATATTTTTATTCTATTTATCCCAATTGCTTGCATTTATCACTTACTTCCCATTTAAGTTCCCTTGCAATCACTCTCAGTTCTCTTATCGTTCATTAAAAACCACATCTCCGCGCTCCCAGAAATTGAAAAATTGACTTTCAGTTGGCCCCATATAAATCTTCTACTCCAACCAAAGTATATCGTTGAACTCCATATAGTATGGGGCATCTAGACTGCATTATCGACACAACGGTCATACTCTGAGATGGAGACGTTGGCGAAGCCGCAGGGTGATAAAAGAGTTCTTAGATCGCGTGATCCCAAACCAACCCCTAAAAACGGCCCCAGTACTCTATTCCACTTCGATGGTGGTCACAAAGTGCTAACTACCCCAGAATATGCGTTCGAAGTATCGAGAACCAAACTGAGCGATGCAATCTTCCGATTCTACGGGGATAGTGGTATTTCTGCGCCTCCAAACAGAACGGCAGATCCAAATGTAACACCAGTTGATCCTCTTGTGTCTTCGAAAATCATGGGAACAAGATTACGGTCAGATGGAGACCCGTTAGAAGATGCCACATACGGAAACTTCCACCGCAAAATGCGTCGTGATGAGAAGTCGATGTTAAACTTGGAACGCAACGATGTATTGAGCGAAGTCGACAACTTGAACCAGCATTTGGAACTTTTGAACCAGTACGACTGGATGAGGCATTTGCCAAGCATTACCAGTATCAATGACCCTACTGACTACGACGAATTAGAATATAAAAAGGGCCTAACTGTGGCAGAAATCAATAAGATCTTGGGCAAATATGATAATTGGAAACGAAGATACGATAAACTCACCAGCGACATACGAATATTCAATCAGAATCCAATCCCATCCGATTACGAAGACGACGAATATACAGTGCCGGTAGCACAATTGCGCCAGCGCAGACTCGCTCAGAAACGCAAGATCTTGGGTCCCATCATCAAATTGAAGCTAAATAATGGTTTTGTGATCACGTACGATCCGGAGAAACCATTTGTAGCTGTGGAGGAAGATATAATACAGACTCCAGAGAAAGAGAGTCGTAATACAAGCCCTCTAGAAGCTAGTAATGCTATTAGCTCGTTAAAAGGAAGAAGATTACTGTCAACCATATCAAAGATTTCGAAACTGAGTCTCAGGAAACGAATAAAACCTCCGATTACTCCAGTAACGGTTGCTAGAAAAAAACCTAAGAAAGATGACTACACTTCATGTATTTCAACGCCCTCGGAGTATCAGGGTTATAGTATAGGAAAAAGCCGCATTGATCCAGTTGATTTGGAACTTCTTGATGTCCAAGAATTACTGGCATTAAGTTTCGAAAATTGCAAACAGAATGGTAAGGCTTTGGGTGTGGAACTTCCGCTGGGAGGATATCAAGACTTTCAGTTGTATCGTGGATGGCTTGTGAAGGCAAATGATTTCATTAGGCAACGATTGGACCTTAGAGCTCAGCTCGACAGAATAATTCCGGATTCGCAAGAATCTTAGTCGTCCAATGTCTAGAACCTACATTTGCTGAGCTTAGAGCGCTTCACTTATGTGCATGTATTAATGAGAGGTAAACTTGCTTGCTAATGTTATGTTAGATTATTTGGTGGTTTGATATCATGCAAATTTATTCATAAGCAGTTTAGTCGTATCGATAACCTTCATGATATCTCTGATCTGAGGTTTCTCTTGTATTAATCTGGCAGCTCCAGCATCAAACGGTACTTGGGCGACAATGCGAGGTGCTTGTCGGAGATTCTGACTGGCTCTGTTGGGTCTGTAAGTATCTAGGTGGGCAGAAGTGATTGAATAACAGGTGGCCAAGTAATCCCGCAATAAAACAACTAATATTAACGACTGGCAGTGGTAGAAAAGATGAGCCAACTCCTCCTCGGCTTGAGTGTCATCGACTTGATCTATCCGTTCAACAAAATTGATTCCCGTTATCGAGATGGTTTGGTCTAAGTTATAAATGAGAAAGCAAACCTCTTCAATAGTTGCAAACTTGAGGTGGGTCAATCGAGGTGCAACAAATTTGATATGGTTTAATTGTTGTTTTGAATCGGTATTTGCTTTCAAGCTGATAGATAAAACTTTGGCAATGCTGTTGAGAATCTTCTTTCTACTTGATATGCTAATACTGGCGACCATGTATAACGTAGCAAGGTAATCCAGTGTCACTAGATTTGCTTCGGGATGGATAGCAACGGAAGCAGCTGCAAGCCTTATTCCTTCAATATAACTGGTTTCAACGAGGGATTCATGTTTTACAAATAAGTCCTTGTGCAAATTGAGGGCCTTCTCTCGTAACTTCTTCGACTGACTCGATCCAAGCGCCAAAATAGTTGGAATGCAAGTCTTCGGATTAGTGAAGCCGCCTTCTAACATACTTTCTAAGAAGCTGAAAAAGCCAATTTGATACTTAGCCTCACAGGTTATGCAGATATCAAGCACATCGTTCAAATGGCGTTGAATAAAACGAGCACATATATTTTCCCGCATTTGCGACTTGATATTTAAAGAACTTTTGTCGGCTGTCATTCCATCTTCACCATCTTGGAACTGCATTAACCATTGGACAGCATCAGTAACAGAAAGCATGGCTTTGGCATTCCCATTCTGAAATATTTTGTCTATTGTTTTGGAAATTATTGGAAGGTTAAGCATCTTAGGGTTGCGGATGCAAATCCGCATCAAAGCTGAGACTCCAACTGTATATGTATAGTCATCAAGTTTGGAAGTGCAGAATATCATAACAATTCTGGTAAGTAAACTTGTGACTGTTTCATTTTCTTGCAATCCAATGTGACTCTTGGAAAACATATCTCTATGGCTGTCTAAATCACATTCAGTACCAAGAAAGCTAATTAAGGTCAATACTTTTTGTAAATTCCGTTGCTTTTCTATTTTGCCTCGAGATTTGAACTCTTCGATATAATCTTTAGCCATTTGGATACATGATATTGTCGCATTCGCTAGTTTCACAGTACTATCGTTTTCTTCACATAACCTCCAAAGACAAGGCATGACTTGGGTTAACTCAGATTGCGAATACTTGGAAAGGTTCTTCATCAAATGCAGCTGAATAGAATTGAGAAACTCGGGACGCATTGATCTCATTTCTGATAATGATAATTTTAATATAATCAACGAGTAATAACCCACGGATCCTCTGGCTAACGACTCATCCATTATATAGGGCCTTATTGAAGAAAGCATATCCTGAGTAATCAAGCCTTTCTTACATTTAGCTAAACATGCAATCAACTTCATTGCCCTCTCAACTTGCAGTTGGAACTGAGTATCCTGGCATTCAACAACAAAATCAAGGACATTTGAAACATGAAGTTTCATAATAGTGTGAAACTGGGAGTTGTCCATCTCTATTACGTTTTCCATAATGAATTGTTCAAACAACGCTTCTTGGCCGTAAGCAACGTCCATCATAATTTCAGAAATACGCAAGCTTTCAGAAGGAGAAAACAACTCCTTTGGCAGACTTGTAAACCACAATTCTATAAGGGATTCGGTAGCCATTTCCCTAATATGTTCGTCTCTGTCGTGACATCGTCTTAGGATTTCGTTAGCTATGTGAGCCTTTGTTGACCTTATATCTGTACTGGAGTATAACTCTTTACATAGCTTTAATACTCTTCGGCGAACTTGTACACTGTCATCAGAGAGAAGAGAGCATATTGGACGATAATAATGATCAACGACACCTGTTCTCGTATGCATGTATTTGGTAATCAACTCAATTACGGCTTCTCTGACAGTAGATGAATTGTCCAATAATCTTCTGGAAATGCAATCTCTGACCTTCGGAACAAGCATAACTTTTGAATCTTTGTTAATGACTCCAGAGAGAACTTTTAGTGCCTTTGATTTAACAGCTGCCTTGTTACTATCTAAGCATTTCACAAGGGTAGAGAGAAAGCTTTCAACACCTACCAAAATGGACATTGATGCAATAGAACGATAGTACGGCAACATGATCTTATCAAAGGTATTTGCGTTGTTTGAATTGGAAACCTCAGAACCAGCATCAGTTTGGGTGCAAAGTAGGAATTTCAAAATTCTCTCAGCTTCCGTATTCGAAAACTCGGTATCTGATGTGCTTTTCAGTGATTGAAGGACGTGTAATTCAATCACTGGAGTAGCTTGCAATTGTGGTGAAAGATACGTAAGATATTTGACAACCAAGTATTGCAATGCATTCTCATAAAATGGATTCTTTCTACCTTGTTGTTGGACGAAGTCTAAAACATTGATTAGCACTTGATGGAATTCGCCGCATTGGGTTTCATTGGAACTATGTCCCAACTCCCAAGTTAGCGCATTAGGATAATTATTCCGTATTGTTAAAAGCAGTACACCTATCATCCCCGCCATATCCAAGAAGAAATTTTCCTGTCCAGTTTCTGTCCTAATGTTAGTTAAAAGAGATCGTAATATCGCATGGAGTAACGTGTCTGCACCTGGCCATTCCGGGTATAACAATATGCTTAACAAATCCGTGATGAATACCTCTAGACTCTGCTTGTTGTTCTGCGTAGGATTTGTGGCCACATAAGAGACAATGTATTGCGAAATTTCAGTTGCAAATCTCTCTGAATCTTCAAATGCAATTTGAGCGGCTTCAATTATTTCCTTCTGTTTTGAAAGTTGCAAACCATCGCCGTTAAATGATAATACATCACTTATCGTCTCCCTTGGAACATTGAGATAAAAGCTTTGGAGTAAATTGAGTAAGGTGGATGTTATCAAGTGGATACTGGTACCTCTTGAAATTTTGAATTGTCGAGTTGTAGTCTTCAGAAGTGGAACTTGGTATGCGTTGGAAAGCAACTCGCTTAGGATGAAACTTCGCTGAGAAGCGTTTTTCTTAAATATTTTGGCGCATAAATTTGAAAATGCCATCTTCAAGAGTTCCAATTGGTGAACACCTATAATTGAAGTCTTATCTTTTGCATTTGTCTCAGAAAATATGAGACTCATGGACGTGTATTCCAACTTTGTAAGTAATTCTTCGTTGACTTCTCGCTTGCTCACATGAGTTTGTAGCAACAGGATGCAATTCTCAACCTCATTGCAAACTGACCCAAATGCGCCTCGAAATGAGTTGACAATTATGGTATTGGTAACGGCTACGTTAGCCACTTTCATGAGACCTTCCTCACAGAAAGCGCCAATGAAATTAATCACCAAAGCAAGAAAATCATAGATATAAAGCTGTTTTTCCTGTCTATCGCTATTCAAGACAAGCATCAATATTTTCGCAGCCATGAAGTAATCTTTTGACAAGCTTAACAAGTTTTTAACTGAACGAGGATCTCGAATATGTTCTAAGGTGTTCCATTCAGCCTCAGAAGACAAGCACAAGAAGTTAAATACCTGCTCTTCGATTTTCAACAATAATGAAACACTTACGCTATTGAATTCCGAATCATGGACTCCCTTAGCAAGTTTGGTAAAGATTTCCAGCAAGCAGGATGTAATTCTCGGGTCGCGTTTATTATCCGAAAAATCGCTGATTTCTAGCTGATCGCTTAGCTCGGCGAGTTCCTCTTCCAATGATGGGCTAGAGGAATTATCAGAGACGCGTCGTTTTTTGCGAGGAGGCTGGTTAGCATGAAGATGAATATTTGGCTCTTTTATTGTGACCTCTATTTCATGAAGTGCATCGGCTGAGTCCACCAGCGGTATATTTGACTTTTCCAACTCCAATTCGAATTTGCGGGCGTACCGCTGGTGGTGTTCCTTCATTTCAGATTCATCAGCAATTGGATATGATTTTCGCACTGACAAGCGGGAACCTTTAGCAACACCGTGAATCTTGGCCGGCTGTAACTGGCGCTCTATAGAAACTGCTGCCTTCGCAGTCAAACGTTGAAGTTCGTCCTCTGTACCGCCTAAGATACTTACTATGGAGGGAATATGTGGTGATTGCTGATGATTTCTGGCGTTCGTAGAATTCATATTCTTCAGTTGGCCTTTGTTAGAAGTCGTACTTCCATACTGCGATATGGCAGTAGGTGCGGGAAACTGCAACTGTGATAGTTGCAGAAAGTCGTAGTCTCTGAGGTCTTCGACAATATTATGCCAAAGCTTTTCGAGGTGTTCCGATTGCTCTATTCGCTGTATGACAGCCGCCTTTCCTTTGGCGCTTAGGAGCTCCAAGTCATCGGTATTGGCCTCGATTTTGGTATGTGAAAGTAAGGGTGCCACATCTTGCTTGGGGATTAAGTGAACCAACGGAGCCACACATAAAGTCTCGTTGATGTTGGAGGGGTTTTTAAGGGGGAGACTCATACATTAAGTGAATATATATAAGAAACTATGGAGAGCGGGAAGAAGAAAAGTGAGTTGCAAAATCAGAGCAAAGAGATATTTGAATTTTTCGCTGTAAAATACGCGGTTTCCTAAATGGGAAGGGGTATAAAGATAGAGGTACTTAACTGCCGTTATGATGTAATTATCTTGTACTGACTTTATATATATCAGAAACACTATAAACAAGAACTGAGTGGATTGCATTCTACTATATAAATTTCTGTATCGTTCTACTCAGGCTTGTTCCTCTTAATTCTAAAATGTTCATGTGTTCGTCTCAAACTATAAAGTACCACCGGATGTAGTTGGGTATTTTATTCTCAGACATTATAAGGTATTGACTAGTTACTTATTTGATAATCAATTGCAGATAAGCATTTCCATAGTAAGTATTCCGAACCTGATTATATAGTTTTTATACAGTTATGGAATTTATTTGTGTAATTTTTATAATTCTATAGTTTTATTCCTTTCAGTCCTTCATGCATTAGTTATTAGTGTTCTACCCTTACTGTTAAATCTACCATTTTTTGTACACTAACGCCTCGCAGAAACTCACTTATAATTAGTACAGAATCGGTTGCCTTTATTTTAGTTATGAATAAAATATACTAAGAAATACGAAGGCTAAACAAACTCTTACTTCAAAATAATCAAGCATTAGCTGAAGTACTAAATTACTAAATTAGTATTTGCCAAAAGTTAGATAAATAGCTGGTTTCTTTTCATATGGTAATTTCTTTAATTTCAAAACTCTATTTTTTATTCATAATTTCAATATTACATTATTTTCTGCCTTCATCCCTCTACATTTTACTTCATTCATTCACTACTGCATCCCACTAGACTAGACGAGTTCACCATGTCATTATCTATACACTTATTTTTCCCTTTCTAAGGGATATCAACTCTCTATTTATCTCTCCTCCACTTTCACTTGGGAGTCCCGCTGGGAGGAATGCTTCCAACTGACGAGTTGCCTGGAGACTCCATCTCGGCCACAGGCGAAAACCCATGAATTATCTTACTCTGTAATGGAGACTGCGAAGGGCTGATACTCTGGGCAAGTATTTGGGCCGGTGTAGGAACAGGTGCCAGCAGCTGATTCAATTGTGGCAGCACAGGGTTTATAAGCTGCTGTTGTTGTTGTTGTTGCTGTTGTTGTTGCTGTTGTTGTTGTTGTTGTTGTTGCTGCTGCTGCTGATTATGTCTTTGAAAAAGTAATCGTTTCCGTTGCTCATAGTCAAACTTGGCTAATGTGTTAGGATCAATATTGACACCTGAAGTATTCACCAGTGCTTGCGCCCTTTGTAACTGTGCTTGTGCTTGAACCTGCTGCTGTTGCTGTTGCTGTTGCTGTCTTTGAGGCTGTTGCTTCTGATTTCTGGCCTGTTGCATTTGATGTAACTGCTGTTGCTGCATTTGCTGGAGCTGCTGAAGTTGTTGCTGTTTTTGTTGCTGGATTTTACCACTCTTTAACATCTGCAATTGCGATCGTTCTTGAGGTGTAAGCACCGCAATATTCGACTTCAAGTTTCCCTGACTTGATCCACTTGATCCGCTTGATCCACCGGAAATTCCTTGCAATTGCTGCTGTTGTTGTTGCTGCATCTGTTGGTTGAGTCTGTTCTGCTGTTGCTGCTGCAAATTGGCAAGATATGTTGCTGCTAGTTTAGTCACTTGTTCCTTGGTGAGATTGGGGTTCTTGCTCTGAATAGTGTTGATGATAGCAGAAATTTGTGCTGGTGCAAAATGTATCCGTTGTTTTTGAGGTTGGCTAACATTCCCTCCAACAGTCTGCGACAGTATTTTCCCTACCATTGACCCAGTACTTGGAGATATTGGTGTCTGTTGTTGAGCAAGTCCTTTTTGTTGCATTGCTAGTTGTTGTGGCTTGTTCATAGGAATCAGCTGAGATCCAACTTGTGGAGAGTTTCCTTTGTTAGTTGTGAAACTTTGAGTACCTGTATTTGCACTACTAGCAATTTGAGTTTGGCCCTGTCCCTGTACCTTGGCCTTGGCTAACTGCTGCTGTTGAGCAAGTCTTCTCTGTTTTTGCATTTGCAAAATTTGCTGAATTTGCTGTGGTGTGTATTGAGTTCCGTTGGCACTTGCCTTTGCCAAAAGTTGTTGTTGTTGGGAAGTCATCATCTGCTGTTGCTGTTGCTGTTGCTGTTGCTGTTGGCGTTGTTGAAGCTGTTGTTGCTGCAGGGGTTGAGTTTTCTGGGGAATAGTACCATTTGCCAGCGTGCTCTGTGAGAATTGGCTTCTCTGTGAGCCACTGCTATCCATGCTGTTCGATGTATTAGGAATTCTCGGTTGAAGTTGTGGTGATGAATTAGCAGAATTTGCCTGAAATGGTATTTGTGCGCCACTCAAACTCTGTCCCGGATTTGCCAGAGAAATAAGTGGCTTTGCCAGACTCTTTGAAGCAACACCGGGATTGCTAGAAGGCCCACTTCTTGGAGCTGACGACGATACTTCGCTTGACTGGGACGAACGAGGTCCAGATTGACTAATGGGACCTTTTCCTGGTGGCTGAGTTTCTGACAGAGTGGGGCCGTTTCCTTGGGACGAAGACGAACTTCCTGGTTGCTGCTGCTTCAACTGCAGCAGTTTCTGTTGAACTAATGCAGCCATCATCCGCGATCTAGTAGCTTGTTGGTTCATGTATGCCTCTTGGATAGACTTATCTCTTTCAAACTTCAATTTGGAAAGTTCTGAAGGTGTTGGAACTCTATCGGAAGAACGCTTTGCTCCGTTATCGGCAGGACTTCCATTGCTTTGAGCATTATTGTTGTTACTGTTATTATTGTTAGTATTGTTAGCAGCGCTGTTGCTACTACTCGTAGATGAACGGGATGTGGTGTTTGACGCAGCAGACGATGCCATGACTTTCCGCTGAACAATTTTGAGTTCTCGTTTCTTCATGCATTTTCTCATAGCATCAAACATGCTAGCCCACCGTAATCTTCTATGACCTCTTTGAATCGATTCATCGCCAACACCTAAGGGAGAAATTCTTCGCTTAGTGGTCAGTTGCGCCTTGTGGGCATGTTCAAGCCAGATTTGGGCTTGATAAGAATAGGGACCCTTCATGTCACTGAATTGAAACTTTTCGTTCAATTGAATATATCTTTCAAAGCATTGCCATGGAGTTCTTCTTTCAATATTTGATTCATATCTCTTCAACGAAGTTGCTGAGGCCAGTAAATGTTCAGCTATTAATTCCCAATTGAAGCAGAATTCAACAACGTAATGAATTAATTTCTTGTCGTCACTAGGCAACCAAATAGTTGGGGATCTGAATTCGATATTTTTCACTAATGGTGGTTTGGGGGGCTTTAAGAAGTTAAAGCGACGATGGGATTGAAACCCAAACAACCCCTTTTGGTACTCTGGAAGTGTAGAACCTTTGTTTGATTTATCTAAAGATTCTTTCCGAAGAATAATTTTATACCAGTTATCATTATCTTCCATTGGATGCAACAAACGAGAAACAGGAATCATAGGTTGATCGATTGGATTTGAAATCAATGGATTAGGGGCATCATCGAAAGCAGTAAACTTCGGAATATTACGAACAATCGATTGGTCTATCTTCTTTAAGTCGTTTAAATTAATATGGGTCTTGAATGGGAATGGAGTTTCTTCTTTTCGGAGTTTTTCTACTTCTTCGATGGTATATGCGGGAAGGTCACGAAGTACAATCTCTTCGTCAAAAGTTGAAGGTTTCACAAGCTCTGATATATCAATAGCCAATGGCTCAGGTGAGTCCTTACCTTGTAATTCTGTTCCATTAGGCAAGTCTTCGTTTGTAGGACTTTTAGTATCCTCGATTTCGCTTTTGCTGGCTATTTCGATTTCCTCTATAGGAGTTAATTCCTCTGTCGGATCAGTCTCAACCTCGATTTCTTCAAGTCTTTCTATCTCTACCGTTTCTGTGACTTCTTCGGTGTTTTGTGGTTCGTTTTCTACTCCATCCACATCCATGTTGTCTTCTGTTAAGTATTTTATTGGCTTTCGCTTGATGCAAACTGCCTTGCCATATTTCCAGTACTCTTGAATTGCATGCGCAATAGTCACAGCACACGCCTTCTTAAATTTGGTCGACTCCTTGAAGTCTACGGCCATCCATTTACCCTCTTCTAGCAAGTAGTCCCAGTGAGTACTATTTGCATGTGGAGGACTGTTACCGTTGTCTTTCTTCGCTTGCATGTTCTTGGCGAGAGGGTACCGTATGGGGTCGTAATATCGCAAGGGCTGGCGAAGTGACCATTTCTTCTGTCGTTTGAGCTCCTCTATTCTGGAGTATAGTACTGCGATTTTACCTTCTAGCAACGCCAACTCAAAGTTGTCTGTCATCAACGTCTTGTGGCAAGCCGGAATCAACTTGGTTAACGGCAATGTCTGCGTTAGATAGTAGAGCTCTGTGAGTGAAGAAACATTATGTGGTTTGCTAGGATATATTTCAGGCATAGCCACTATTTCCAAGTCTCGAATATCCACAGAGAGAAATTTATCCATGTGCTCTTTTCTGATTTGTTTTTGGCTCTTAAGCGATTCTATGGTGACACCTATGGTTGACACGCTTACATTGGACGATTTCTGTGACTTTTGTTTGACTCCGGAAAGTTCGGTATCGGTTTTCCTCTTGAGAAGTGAATTTGGAGGATGAAACACCTCCCTTCGGACCACCTCCTGGATCTTACGCGTGTTTGCGTCGTTATCGGGAAAGTTGGGGACTTTAGACGTGTCTATCACTGTAACTCCATTTCTGAGGGGGAATAAGCGTTCTAATTCTTCCGTAGATGGATCTGCAGAAGTTCCCTGAGATAAGAAGGGATTCAGAAGCAAGCTGAACAACTCCTTCAAGTACTGGAGCCTTTTGACCGAAATCCCCTCCAAGTCTGTCAGCTTCATAGTGAGGGAGGCGAGGCAGGTACTAAAGTTGAACCGGTCCAGAAGAGCCGGCGTTCGGGATCGTATTCTTTGGCAGAGAGCTAATAGAATAAGATAAAATGAATACTTGACATAGTTTTTTGTTTGAATTCTTTGTTACTACTTAGAAAATCATCAAATCCGTACTAATCGGGCACTCCAGTCACGTGAAAAGTAAAAAGTACTACTTGTCCTAGGCCGAAGATGACATAAACGTGGCATCAGTGGCATATTATAAGATGTACAGGCTATAATGATAGTACGATTTGTCTTGGTTGACTCTACTAATTTGTTAAATTGTTTATTTAATAATTTTGCTTAACTTACTTTTGCTTGGTCCAATATATAGAAGAAGAAAAAAATTAAAAAAATAAATTGCGAATTCTGTGGATCGAACACAGGACCTTCAGATTAACTGTGACTGAGGTTTGAACTTCAGTCTGACGCTCTCCCAACTGAGCTAAATCCGCACTTATGGAGTGTGTAAAAACGGAAGATGCATGTCTAGATAAGAAATAACAATGAAAATTTTTTCTCTAACTTCATGTCATAGTGACTAGTGACTTTTATGAACTCTTAAACACCCATTGGTATTTACCCAAGGAGTTTTATCCCCTTTTAAGATTTCTCCTTCTTAGTTACACGCGTATTATAGTGACGGTAGCCACAACGCTGTAATTCTTTATAGTCTATTTAGTGTATAATCTTGAATTGTTAAAAAAAAATTAGCAACTCTTTGACTAGAACCCGAGGTTCAGACTTCTGTTAACCAAATATTTGTTAGCAAGTTGATGTAATTCATTAGGCTTAAGTTGTTGTCTTGTGAAAAAAAATGTTTTCTATATTGCTCCTATTAATAAGATTTAATTCATACTGCGAAAAACTGAAAATTATAATTATTCACTGTTAGTTCTGCTTTGAACCTCAGGGAGAGATAGATACACGGTTGTTGCAATGGCAAACTAGAAATAATAATAGGGAGATATAACGCTGGAAGTAATCTTCAATGTTGGTTCATTTTTAGTTCGCCATAATGGATGGAAGGGAGTGGGAATAAATTATTATTGGGGATGCACATCAAGTGAACTCCCAATCACTGATCCTTTTACTTTTGACTGTTTTTCAACTCTAAAGGAACAGGAAAGAATAAATGGTGTGGGTTACGTTTTCACTTGCGTTATAGTATGTTTATGTCACCTAGTATAACGCAAGTCTGTAGAAAAGTATGTAATCGTTGGATTCAAGTTTTTTTACCTCTTTATCCTGTGTTGAACTTAATACTCTTAGAATTGAATCAGTTACTTAAGCAGAAAGGCTCAATAATAATCAAAATGAACGATATTGTTGGAAAGAGAGGCAAAAAAAATAATGCGAATTCTGTGGATCGAACACAGGACCTTCAGATTAACTGTGACTGATGTTTGAACTTCAGTCTGACGCTCTCCCAACTGAGCTAAATCCGCTGCGATGAATTGATGAGGCATTTTTAATATGCCGTAAAATTCTTTTTTAGAGCCCCGCACACCAAATATTTTTACGAGGCGTTGGCCCCTGGGTATAAGCATGCTAGGGAGGTTGGGTCATGTATCGTAAGTAATCAGGTTTTTATATATAGCTGATCTGTAGAAGATTGTAACTTGTCTACAATCTTTTTCGTATTGGTATATAGTTTTTACCTGAATATGATTGTTCTTTCAAAAAAAAAAAAAGTCATCATGACCACTCATAAGAGACTTTACTGTTGTCAATCTCATTTCAAACCTTCCAAACCATCAGAAAACCTGTAATGTTGAACAATCATCTCCTTTCGCACCTGACATCTCACAACCACAATTTTTGACTTTTTTTGAAAGAAGAA
Organism: Lizanozyma gosingica; assembly: GCA_030463055.1. Classification (NCBI taxonomy): domain Eukaryota; kingdom Fungi; phylum Ascomycota; class Pichiomycetes; order Serinales; family Debaryomycetaceae; genus Lizanozyma; species Lizanozyma gosingica. The sequence continues at coordinate 683 of JAKVQZ010000017.1, read as the reverse complement.
TCATATTCAGGTAAAAACTATGCTTCTGTACTGGTAGGAAAAAGATTGCAAATAAGGTACAACCTTGTACAAATCAACTGATTATGAAATTATAAAGAACTGGCGTAAACCATTACTGATCCACAAGAATTATGGAGGTTGTTTGTTTTGTCATCATGTAATAGATAAAAGTAGCAAAGGTATGCATATTCAAGTAGATTCTTGAACATAGATAACCTTGCAATGGAAAGACGGCAATTGGACTCGGTTGACTTGAGTGATAAATTTAGATATACAACGCAGCTGATCTCCAAACAAGGCACACCAGGGGAAAATGAAGACTTTATTGGGCTGCGACGCTTTTCCTTACAATATTTAGAATAAACCAGTGAAGATTAACCCTCTTCCTATGTACCAACCTGACTTAAAAGTTAGAGAAATTGAAAAAAAAATTGCGAATTCTGTGGATCGAACACAGGACCTTCAGATTAACTGTGACTGAGGTTTGAACTTCAGTCTGACGCTCTCCCAACTGAGCTAAATCCGCTTCGATGAGTGAATTTACCCTAATATGGTACAATTGTTCGCAGTAGTGTATAACCATTTGGAAGCGCAGAAAAGAAATATAGTATCGGCGTTTTATATTATGCTTCCGGGCTGTAGCCTAGTGGAAGGGTACTTAAGCGTGGCTTTCACGTCATTTC
>JAKVQZ010000016.1:0-205850 GCA_030463055.1 Lizanozyma gosingica | reverse complement strand
ATGATTATTTCTTGCCAGTCTAGTATGTAAATTTCCACGACCTATTCCGAACAATGGGCGAAACCACTGTAACAAGAAGTACATATCAACAGTATATGTATTCCTGTATGTGGTGCGGGTATACCGAAGTTTGCCCAGACTGTGAGTATACCAAGTAGTGCCCTAAATATACTAATAAAAAGTCTTGATTTCTCCTGAAATGAGAGTTTGCTGTTATAGATCGATAGTCAAGTCGGTTGGTCAATTTCTGGGAAGTTGTAGAAAGTACTCAGTGGAATTCCCAGTTAATGGTCTATGTAAGTTGGCAATTGATAGTATTTCCAAATCCTCACTTAATTACTTACCAAACAATCTATTTAAGTTTATTTACACTATAACATGTACTTCGACATTAGTTTCAGCTTCCCCTTATGTATCCAGGTATCATAATGATCCTTCTGAGCGAGATGGAGCACGTCGTGTTTGAGGAAAGTGGTGGGTTCGTATGTTATGCCTGCCTTTAATGGGGATCCCTCAGTATTGCGGAAATGGAAGGAACTTTCTTGAGTGCTGAGCAGAGCAGAATCTGAGACAACATTAGGAAACTGTCGAGATTGCTGTGTTACTTGCTCATTGATACCACAAGTGGTAATATGCATTGATATTGGTTTTGGAGGCTCTTCTGCCCAGTCCTGCGAGAAATAGGAATCGTCAGCGGATGTAGGCGGAGGAAATGGTTTTGTCAGGTTTGGCAATTTGAGAAGGGTATCTTCTTGAACATCAGCATGAGATACATTGATATCTCTATCGATGAAGGCAGTCATGGCTGACGAAGGTTCCGAAGTGAAGATTGTGAGTCTTTCGTGATTTATAGGCTCTTCCTTCTCCTTTTGTTCCGAAAGCGAAAAAACGGGTTCTTCAGTGGGATATTCTACTTTCACATTCTCTTGCTGGACCACTTGTTGACGAAGGATTTCTTCAGAAACCATGTGTTTAGTATGTAAATCCATCTCAATATCTTCTTGTACTGGTTTGGTGAGAGCCTCTATTTCGATATCATTGAGATCTCTTGTTTCTGGAAACAGCATTATCACCAACCCGGAGACAATCGTCATTGAGCCAGCTATAACAAACACATATTGTTTGATAGCTTTAATTGTTAGCGGAACACAGAGCCTTAGAACCGCATCTGTTATCCAATATGCCACCATTGCTAAAGCTATGCCTTTTGTGCGAGCATATCCCGGGAAGAGCTCGCATACATAAGTCCAACTGACCGAAGTGATACACAAGGCTTGTACGGAAATGAAAAGCAAGAACAACGAGAGTACAGCAGAGCTGGGGAGACCGGTGGTTTCATTGTCAAACAACATCTTTCGTGGTGCTTTTCTTCCAAAGATACTAACAAGTATTCCTAAGGCGACAAGAATCATGCCTGCGAGAAGAAACCCGAAAACAAGGCTGTCTTTTCTGCGACACTTATTTATTGCCGTAGCCAGAAACACCGTATAAAGAAGTGCAACCAAATAATGAACAAAGGTAAGCCAATGGGCACTGTTATCTCTGATTCCACAGGCTTCACAGAGCATCTTGAAGAAGTACATGAGAACATGCACACAGGTAGTTTGGGATGCAACCATAACGTAGATACTCATAATAGTTTGTGATCTGAATCGCCTGCCGAAGAGTTTTCCATATGAACAATCTCTGATGGTAGGTCCGCTTGTGTACGCTTTAATAACCATTTGCTTACATTCTTCTGGACCTTGCTTTGCCCTATCTGTCATCAAAGCAAAGTTTCCGTTCATCAGGTTTATCCTATCCATGTTAATAGCAGCTTCTAGCCATCTGTTTTGCAGTGCCAACCACCGGGGCGATTGTGGGAAGAGAACACCAAAAATAACAAACACTACGGCAGGAACCAAATCAGCCACGCAAACATATTTCACTAGCAAAGGGTTCAGAAACACAGAAAGTATCCAGTATCCTCCGGCCATCATGAGCGCTCCTCCTAATGCATAGCCTAGATGGAAGAAAGCTATAGCAGAGCCTCGCATAGTAGGAGGAAGAATCTCAGAAGCACACACGGAAATGGCAAGTGCAACAACTCCCATGGCTATACCCTTTAATACCTTGCTTGCCACCACTACCGCCAAATGGTCTATGGCGAAAACAAGAGCGCTTGCTACTGCCCACAAGAATCCGGCGCCTAAGTAGAGTTTGCGACACCCTAGTGTTTCATACACAACAGAACATAGGACACATCCAACTAAATAGTTAGTACTACCGTAATGGTAAGAAAGCTCTTAAGGAATTACCTTTATACATACAAACTGCCCCTATTGAGTTACTGGAGGCAAGCACACTGTGTTCCCATTTATTCATTTGTCCATAAAGATGGCGGAATTGCTGCGAATTTAGGAGCCCCACCAAAGAGACAGCCTCGGCACCTAACATGATGCCGCCAAATACGACTACACACTTAATCCCAGCAGCACCACGTATACCCAACTTCATGTCTATAACAGAATCAGAATAGTATTTCAAGACAAGTAAACAAACACACCAATTAAACAAATAGTTGATTGGCATTTTTCGCAGCCAAAAATGACTACGGAACCTCCAAAGTCACACAAACCCAATTCGCAAATTTGGGGGATTTTCCTGGGCGAACTTTTTGAAATCAAAAATACAACTTCAATATAATTCGTTGTACGTTTCCTCTTCTTCTTACTCTGCACTGATTAATTTGTATTGCATTGATGGATATAGAAAGCGAAAGTTGGAAATGGGGGGTTCAGGAGGACGGGTTTGCCGCGCTAACAATGGAAAAGAGTCCAATTGATGACGAAAATGTGTATCTTAGGCAAACACTTTTGCCTTCACCCACTATAGTCAACATTTACCCCAGATTTAAGGTGTGGGTCAATAAACCGTTGGTGGGACTCTCCTCGGATAACGACGATGAGGACCAGTACTTGTGGCATGCTCGAGGCGAAGAATCGCTGTGGCTGACGTTTAACGATGAAGTGGACTTGATTTTTAAACATGACGTTTCACTTACTTCTGGTTCTGAATCAGATACCCAGACACGCACAATGGAAACAGTCGAATTGTTAGTCAAACAGAGTTCGCTCAACATCAACGGGATCGACTTCAATGTTAATACTGTCATCAAGTCTTCATGCCTAATCAGGGGTACCGAAAGATCACTCGATTCTGGGTTACTGGAGGAAGATTCGCTTTTGGTGTCTTTGGCTTCAGGTTACATTCTCTTGATCAGATTGTACTCTGTTCCCACCAACCTTTTGCAACGTGTTGGCCGGAGGGATGTGTTGAAATCCGAGGTTGCAGCGGCCTCAGAAAGAGTCCTTAAGCCTTTTGTGGTACAGTGGTGGAGTAGTAGTCATATCAAACCTCATAGCATTTCAAACATTCCGGGCGACAGATTACTTTCTAATCGAGGTGCTCAGTCGGTTGTGGTGACGTCGCCCTGCAATATGTTTCGAATCCACTCGGTGCAATGCACGCAGATGGGTATTGAGTTGTCCAAGCACTTTAATGTGCGAGCATCTGGAGTTATCTTGCATTCGTGCTTATCAGAAGTAACTTCTGAATACTCAGATAATTACCATACGTTGTTTCTCGCCAACTTCACTACTGCTAAACGTCTTGAGTATAACATTTTTACCTGGAATCTGAAGGAGGATATCCAGCAGTCTTTGCGCAAATATACATTACCTATGGACGCTACCACTAGAATCCCTATTATGGTGTCATCTCTACCGAATAACTTGGCATTTTTGGCCATTTGCAGAGACTCGCTTATTGTTTTTGGCATAGATAGCATCACCTCCGCCAGTTACAAGTTCAAGACTATTCCATTTGATTCTACATTTCCTACCGCATCCTACATACCTGTGTCCAAAATTTGCCGGGAAGAACCAAAATCGGATGAAGTACTTATAGCCACAGAAAATGGTACTGTTTACTCATTTGTAATGGAAAACTTTGATGATATGAGGTTACGACCTATCATTCGTATTTCAGATCTGGTATCTGTGTTCACGTTTGAACAGCAAAAGGAAGAGCTGTCCGAATTGCATGAGAATGATAAAACATTTATAATGAATTTTGGAAGCAGTGTCGGATCCAATAGAAAGATAGAAATTACGCGGCTTCTTCAAGATGAAGATATTAATGCAGAGTTAGAATTGCCGCATAGCAATGTGAGGACCTTAATGGACTATAAAAATTGGTCACCATTGACTCATGTTCAACTTCTTTCAAATGATGACACAGAGGTTGGTAATGTGGCATCTTTGCATCAAGAGCTTTGGGCTATTTCAGGCGAAGGCAAGCGATCAAAACTTTTACAACTTCGTCGTGGGTTCCTGGCTTCTAAAATAAGTGATTCCTATGATAAGTTTAAAAAATGCTTGAGTCTTTCGACACTTGAGTGGGATGATAAAATTATCGTTGCTTGCTCGTTGCCTTTTGAGACCGTATTTTTAGAGTATCTTCCAAACCAGAAAGAGCTCTTTGCAGAACTCATAGATGAAAGTTTGCCAGTGAATGGCGAAACAATTACGATGTCAACTACAAATGATGGTAGCCGTGCTATAATTGTCAAGGAGAAATCCATCGTTCTTACAAATTTTCTGGACATTTGCCAAACAGTGAATCTTGAAGGAGATTCAATTTTTCTTTTCGTTACCATAATTAAAGAATCAATTTTCGAAGTGCAACAAAAGATGGACAATGGTAGGGTCATTTTTCGGTTACTGAGACTGAAAGTCTTGGGAGATGAGCTTTTGTCAGAATGCAATATAGATTTGAAGTTTCAACCTTCCTGTCTATATGTTACGGCATTTAATAATGGAACTGTGGTCATAGTGGGTGATTATAATGGTGCTATTCATATCTTTGACGGCGATCTTCTGTTGATCAGCTCTATGGGTTTGTCAAAGTATTGTCTGGATGCCATTCAGAAACCAAAATTGGACTATCTTCCAGGTGAATTAGTGCCTAGTGATGTTTTATTGTTGCGCTCATCTCAAGTAAATAGATTGGTGATCACTTCCAAGGCTGGATATTTCATAACTTTGAATATCACTTCAGAGTTTGCGGTTAACGAATTTGAAGTCATTCGATTGCATGATGCATATGTGCAATTAGTTCCTGTTTCTGAGAATCCATCATGCATTTTGCTCGTTTCTCTGCGAACATGGATGATCAATTACGAAGATATACTGCGACTCCGACCCGTATACTTTGACGAAAAGAAGGATAGGGCAGTTAGAATGGTATATAATGTACCAGGAAAAGCACAGTGTCACTCCAAGCAGCATAAATTTTTGTTTTTGAGAGACGATGGCTTATCCGTGGGCACAATTGTTCCACATTCAAAGCCCAATGTGAGACAGGTAACGCTAGGGAAGGAGGTTAAATCTTTGGTTTATCTTGAGAACTCTGGATTATTTACTGTAATCTGTTCTCTGAAATCGTCCTCAAATCAGATTAAGTTTGTTGATAGAAGACAGTTAAAAGTTTTAGATTCAGAAGAGATTCCTTACAAAAGAACGTCAGGTGAGATTTTCACGGCCGATGTTCAAGTGACGTGTGCTTGTGTGTGGAATGTTTTAAAGGACGGACGACTAGCCAAAAGGTTGTTGTTGGTGGGATGTTCAGATTCGTCTGGAAAGGGATTAATTAAAGTTCTTGATATCTCCAAAGCATATACGGAGGAACGTGTGATTGCTAAAGTGACAGAATTGTTTTCGTACTCTCTTCTAGAGGTTCCTTCAAAAATTGCTCAAGTTGGTTCCCAGATATTCTATTCTAGCGATAAAAAGGTGTTTGCTATAGATTATGAACCAGATCAGAAAACATTCACGCACACAAACCATCGTATCACTTTCACGAGTGATATCAACTCTCTTAATGTCGAAAATAGCTATTTATTTGTGACAACTAGTGGAAATTCGGTCTTCCAGTATGAGTTCAACGACGATAGGAAACTTGATCTAGTCTCCCACGATACGTCACCCAGATGTGGTACCAACGTTGCAGTGGTCAATAAATCACAAGTCTTCATGGGTGAAGCCTCCACCTCTTATATCTTGAGTATGAAAGATGATAAGGGAGTTCTTAGGCCCACTTGGTCGTATAGATTCCCCTTTATACCCAGAGTGTTCCCTACTAGAGTTTCCTTCGGTGGAGCGCCAAATTCAAGCAATTGCGGGCTTTTATGCGTAGGTATCGACGGTTCTGTGGTGGCTATTCAGATGGTCCCCTACTCCAGTGAAATGATCCAGAAATTGTACCGTGCAGTTAAAGGGCCTGATGTGTATGGCGATATCCAGAGTGGCTTAATGAAGGCCATTGATGGAGCATATAATTACCCTGTTCTTTCATCCAGAAACATGGGACGAGGCCTTTTACTGTTAAGCAGACCGTGCTTCAACTTCGAGGAAAATGAACATAAACTTGTGGACTGTGATATTGATCAAATTGAGGATATGTGTTCTAGTGTTGACTTTTAAATATTACATTGACTAATTGCATTAGACATTAAGATTCGGTATAAATGTTGGAACGCTAAGTCTTCATTCCACGAGGGTATCCCTCCTTCTATACACAAAATGACAGAAGGCTATTCTGTCGATGTTGGCTCTTCAACAGTGGCATCAGTTTGTGAATCTTCAATAGTGCTGACATCGTCTTCAGATGTATCGATCATCGACAACTTCTTTTGTAGACGTTTTTGTCTTAAAACTTGCGCTGCCGAGAGTTTATCTGGAGATTCCTGCTGCGAATTATTGTTTCTCAATTCCTGTAAAAGCTGGCGAGCTCTCGATCCCACATCTTCTGAATTGTCGATTTCACCAGCTTCCGTTGTGTCGCTTTCAAGGATTTCGTTAAAAGATGGAGTTTCTTCCAATGCCTCTTCAGTTGCATTAGGGTCTGACTGCAGTGGTTGAAGTGGAGTTGAACCATTCTTCTTCTCAAGTATTTGTTTCCGCATAAGAGCTCTCTTCCTAGCAGACGTGCCCTCTGATTTTGTGGGTGCTGCAGTTTTCAATTTCTCCAAGAGAGAATCCATAACGTTGTCTTCCCCGTCGTTGTCGTCTTTCTTTGCTTCTGGGACTTTCTTAGGAGCTTCCAAGAGTTTCTTTCTTTGTTCATATATTCTCAATTCTTCCTCACGTTGAATGTTCTCACGCAGAGCCCTTTTGTATTCGTTGATGAAGTTGGCAAACTTGCTGATGAAGGAGTTCTTCACAAATACATCTAAAGGATCTTCTCCAAAATATCTCATTGCTGATTCAAATTCCTTCATGGTGTATGCCACTTGGTCAGAAAGTAATTCTGCTTTCCTCTTTGCCTTGGGCATCACAGGTAACACCATCTTCAATACCCTATCGTCAGGATGGAACTTTGTCACGTCACTCAAGTTCCCTATATCAAGCGAGCTTTGGGTATTTTTAATCGATTGGATGTACTCCCTGCAATCGTTGTTTATGGATTCAATGGAGTATTTTGCTGTTTGCAAACACTTTGATAATTCATCCAAGAAGCCTGCAACCTCTGGATATTGAAGTCTGACGATTTTCTCCACATAATGCAAGAACGTCATACTGTTCCGGTCATCCTTCATGAAGCTCAATCTCTGCAACGAGTTCAACTTGAAACCATGGGCTTGCTTTGTTGTGTCGTTCAAATAGTTCCCAACAGTCAATATAATCGAGAAAAGTGGCTTCAATTGCTTGGACTGTTTGATGCCTTCAACAGTTTCATCGATATCTCTTAACTTGGCAACTAGGTCCTCGTAATCCTTTTCGTACAGCTGAACAACCTTTAACGACCTAATTCTGGATTTCCAGTAGTGCTGCAAGTTGTACATAAGTTCTAAGTACACTCTGTCGTATCTCTGTAATTCACTGGGATCCTTTTCTGGCTTCACTATGTCCTGGGCCGTGTAGTCTGTGGAATATGGGGCCAAGTTCTTTGCCAAATTGTTTGGTATTTCGACGATTTCATCTTTCCCCAAAAACTCCAAAACTGCAGAATTCGTAACAACTTCACGACTGCAAGCAAGAATCTTTTCCACCACAACTTCGCCGGACAAAGAACTGAACGAGTGCAAATTAATACCAAATTGTTGGGACATGTCCCTCGAGATGAAAGATACTTTATCGATTTCGTCTTTCTTCTTGGGGGTCAATTTCTTGATTTCTTTGGCAGCGAAGATTTGTTCAATTTCATCGAAAATGCCCCTTTCTTGCATTTCTTCGGCCAATGTTTGGGACTTGACAATACCATTCTCTTCGTGCCAGAATGAATTTTCTGTAGAGTCCACTTTCTCCCAGTGCAATTGCTTCATCTTCTTCTTTGGTCTTGGGAAATTCTCGAATGGCAGAGCAGGAAGAATTGGCGACACATGTGCAACTGGAGAAGCCTTGTTTCCGAAAGTAGGAAATGGAGGTGGTGGTGGAGGAGGTGGACCATTTGCAGACCCACCCAAAGCTGGAGGTAAAGGAGGTGGTGGTGGAGGGGCAGCTCCATTAATACCGCCCAAAGATGGGGGTAATGGAGGTGGAGGTGGTGGTGCACCTCCCAACGAAGGGGGTAAAGGGGGGGGGGGTGGGGGTGTTGTACCACCTAATGCTGGTGGTAACGGAGGGGCAGGAGGTGGGGCAGGGGTAACTTTATTGGAATGATTTTCCAATTCCTCTTTAGAATCTTCAAATATATCTTCCTCAATTTCATCATCAACTCCAGAATCCTTGGGAATAATAGGTGAGAGTATTGGCTCAGATTTACCAACCTTCGACTCAAGTTCTGATAAAAACTTGGGGTTCATTCCTTCAGCCCGATGCACTTTCACATTGCCCCTTGTTGGAGATCCGGAGATTAAATCACCTTCATATTCAACCAGTTTCTTCCCTTTGGCATATTTATCTTCCAACTTTTGCAAAGGATTCCGATTGTCAAGAAGCATGGTGCTGTATCTTTTCTCCTTCTGAGGGGTAGCAGGCATGGCTTTCATATCTGTCAACTTCTTTTCTAATTCATTCTTAATTTTTTCCACTGCTTCCAACTCTTCCTGGATTCTTTGCTTCATGAGAGGATCAACCAGATCACGAGGAGATCCGGGGTCTTCAAGCTTAAAATCAATATTGAAATTCTTGAAGTTGTTTTCCAATTCCCTCAATCTTTCCATGGCCAAATACTTCTGCTTGTTGTACATTGCACTATGGTTGTACTTCATGATATCGTTCGATTCACTTTGCAAAGAGGATAATTTCTTTCTCAACGAATCCAACTTATCTAAATCATCATTTCTGGCAGCACGAGGTGAAGCCATTGGAACTGGAACAAAAACAGTTTGTGATACAACTTGTGCTTCGTCCTCAGCTTCAGGTTCAGGTTCAGGTTCAGTTGCAATTTCAATTTGATTCTCCTGTACAAGAGGGTTGTAATTTTCAAAATCAGTCATTTCCAATTCACGGGCCATATTGGCGATATCTCCCATTTGGTCTCTTAATGCTCTCAATCTAGAGCTTGGCTCAACAGTTGTGCCATACTTTTTGTTGGCTAACCTGTATTCAGCCTTTTGTCGATGAATGCTCTGCTGCAAAGTTTCGATTAATTTTGCATTATTCGTTTTAATCTTAAGATTTCCCCCTTCTTGCTTAGATTCAATGATTGACCCGTCAGGATTAGAATTGTTCATCATGATTAATAATTCACGCATTTCCAATTCTTGCTGTTGCTTTTCATATAAATGTTTCCGTTTTAAATCTTCTAATTCCTGTTGTAATTCTTCATTCATTCTTCTTGTACGAACAAGAACAGTTTCTTGTTCTCTGACTTCATTCGTCAAGGAATGAATTAATCCCTCGGCACCTAAACTCAACTGCCGAGACATTTCATCTCTCTCTGCTTGAGCTTCCTCTGCTGCTTTCTTGTAGACCTTCAAATTGGCTAGAGCTTTCCGATACATGTCATCAGTCGTCATGGAAGCAAACAATTTGTTAATAGCTATTCCCATAGCTGCTTCTTCGTTCGAGGTAGAAGTCGATGCCATGTTCTGCATGAGCCCGTTAATAAGTCTCAAACTTCTAACCATTTCCTCTTGATCATCTTTCCTTTCGGCTTCAGCCATGTACAAGTTCTGGACAGTAGAAACAAGGAATTCTTGAGCTTGAGTACCTTGTACATCCTTCCAAAGAGAAGATATCAATGCAACTGGATCCTGGAAGTCAAGATTCATGTCAATCTTTTCGTGAGACTTGAACTCTTGTTCGTCACTTTCGGCCAGGGCAAAATATTGACTAATCTGATCGTTTAATTGAGGATATTGTAATTCGCCAAACTTGGAAATCAAACTATTCAAATTAGCAGCAATAAACTCAGATCTCATTCGCATTCTAATACGGAAATCAAAGCCGTGCGCAATGAGTGTATTAATCAAAAGCATAGTCCCCAAAGCATATTCATAAATATGACTATCCAAATTTGCCGTCGCTGCAGCGCTTGAACCATTGGCTAAGTTGAGACCTGGGGGAGATAATGCTGAAGATGCATTGGGATTTCCAATCACTTGAGACCGTAACTCTTCACTGGCACCGACAAGCGAATTCAAGTATTTACCTCTTCCATCTAAAGTTCGCTCAACGAATTTTATCCACAATTCAAATCTTTTGTATGTGGTTGGTGGTGGAGGTTTTCTCACTAATTGACGTTTCTTGGGGGTGCCATTGCTGCTACTATTGGAGGGATGTATAAGGTTATTTGTGGTTGAATCAAATTCCAAGTAAGGTTTCTGAGCCATATTATCAAAAGCTCGTAGGAACTTGTGATATGTAGCATGATCGGCTTGATTTGTTTGGCAATAATAGGCAATTGTGAAGGTTAAGGCATCAGCAGCAAATTTCCGAGTTATTATTCTTGGGGAAAGTAACGATCCTGTCAATGCGGAAACATATTTGTATACAGACTGGGGATCCTTAACCCTTTCTGCCCCAGATTTTAAGTTCATCAAGCACTTCAAGGCTTTGATAGTGTTGAACTCTTTGTCAAATATTTCATCGTTGACATCATAAATTGAATTATCCTGTTGAATCTGGTCTTGGACTTTGCCTAAGAAAGTTGACAAGAGCGTGTCACCTTGAAACTCAATAATGAATCGGTTTACCCAGTCAATGGGCTCAGTACGCAAAGAGACCCAGAGATTCCGTAACTGGGAAGAATTGATAGTTTTCGAATACAATTCTCGTGCGTAAAAATCAGGACTGGTTTCATTAGTATTGGCATTGATGCCATGTTTTTGTCTCTTTTTTTGTTCGTGCAATAAATCCTGGTATACCAACATCCATTTCTTATCGGGTGAATAGTTGATCATTTCCTGTTTTGCCAGGGCGGGGAGTGATCGGAAATCTCTTCGTTCCATCAATTCTCTGAACATTCTGTCTATTTCGATGTTCAGGCTCGGCTTCTCAAGAATCACACCCAAATGAGCATTAGAATCTCCAGCATTTGAACGAGAAACACCACTAGCTTCGGAAAATGTGCTCGATTTCGACATAATCGACGATGAAGTGGGTTTTCGTGATAACGAGTGGTGATGGCTATGGTGAGAATGTGGAAGAGTGTGGTGATGCATAGGACTAATTGTAGATACCATTGCAGATGCAGAAGTTGTTGAACCACCTTGGCTTTGTACACTATAGGCAGATGCAGTTCTAGTAGGAGGATTCTGTGGACTGTCAGTCTTTGTAGATAAGGAAGAAATCGACCGGTTAGTTTGCGTTCTTTGCATCGAGGCCAATCTTGGAGCTCTTCTTCCGCTGGTAGCATTAGTTCCTCCGGTTGATGAGGAAGCTGAAATGGTATTGGGCGATTGGCCCAAGGAAAATGACGAGGCTGAGTGACTGACATGTGTGGAACTTCCATCCGCAGAGGCATGATAGAATCCAGGATTAGGGTCGCTCAAAATACTGGCCGAGTCCATAGAAGAAAGGTCGCTCGATGCATTGTCGGGAATAACATTTATGCTACTGTTGTTTCCACTGGTGGGGCCGGACCCAAACAAACGGGATCCTGTTTTCTTGATACTGAAGATAGAACTGGTGCTCATTCGATTGGATGAAGTGGAAGTAGTACGGTGCTGGCCACTTCCCTGTTGGGCATATGCACTGCTGGCAGTAGAGCCTCCTCTGTGAGACCATTCGTCGTCGATAGAACTGGCCGAGGACGAGCCCCCGCTGTTGACGAAGACGCCGGTGGAATCAATCGACTTTTTTCTCATTTCAACTTAACTGTGCACATATATGTTTCCAGAACAAGATATGGAATAAAGGTAAAAAAAAGGCAAAGAAACAGTGACAACGGTGGGAAACAGGCAGAAACAGCGGTATTCGGCTGAAAGTCTGCCAAACTCACTGGAATCGGCTCTAGCCACGGTCAACTTGTTTGCAGAATGTTTTCTGCTGTGGTTTCACCGATCGCTGGTGATGTCACTTATTGCTTGCCAAGTAGAAGGGCCACTTGAACTGCTTCAAAATCAGTGCAATCGGCTCAAAGCTGTCGCTGGAAATGGGAATCGATCGCTTGACTGGTGTATTGGCGCCTATTTACACTCGACAACTCGGTGGACCCTATGGAAAGATGCTTATGCAAATGTGCTGGCTTACACGCCAGGTTTAGTTAGTAGAATAATAAAGTGGTTTGAGAGTGGGTACAAAGATATTTGAGGTGTTACCCGGACGTTGAGTACGCGAGTGCTAGTTATTTATAAATATAGTCGTGTGGGACTGTACAAGTTTATAATGTTACTAAATAAGTACTTATGTAATACCATATTATTTATATATTAACGATAGTATATTATTAACTATATAGCCATGTTAACTGTATATATTACTATATAAACTATAGAACTATATTGATACGACCGTGATACTCTGCCTATACGGCTTGTATAGCTTGTATACCTTGTATATGTAGTACCTCTGTTTGTGGTTAAAGTTGTGTTTGACACATGAACTCCACTGTTGTGTATCACATGTGTTTGATTTCCCATTTACTCAACATATTCGGTAGTGTCCTTGAACTCCAGCTCATCCTTGTCGCTTTCTGACTCCCGAAGCTTGTCCTCGTCGATATTTTCCAGTTCGCCTTTCATCGGAGACTTTCCCTCTTCAGTAACGGGGGACTCCAAATCCAAATCCTGTAACATGGCTGCAGTGGCATCGAGTTCGTTCTGAAGCTTCATTGAGGTCTCTTTCCGTTTGCTTGTTTGTACAGAGGCAGATCTGCTGACATTACACTCTTGCGATTCTTCCTTTGACTCTGGTTCTGTATATTCTTGCCCTCCATTGGCCTCGTCTAAAGAATGGGGCTCTTCTCGTGTCGTAGTCAATTCACCACTTTTGCCTGCTTCATTTTTGGCTGCTTCTCGTTCTGCTCTAGCTTCATCAGCTTGTACTTCTCTGAATTTTGGATCAACCAAATACATAAATAATTCTCGGTGCAACTCGTCTAACAGCACTTCAGGAACATTCAGATCCCATATGCCTATCTTGCTCCAGAATATTTTAACCCTCACTAACGTTAACATGATAAAGTATCTCACCACGATACTCTTGTCTCTAAGTGTTTTGAGCCTGATGTGAGATTTTCTCGAGGCTTCTTGAAACAACCGGCTAGTAGTGGATCCTGCAGTGCCTAAGGACCCTGTTGAGCCAAAATCACCGACATTGGAGTATTCAATATTCATTTTAAATACGTTGCTCCGGATTAAACGTATCTTGGCAAAGAAATCACAAACATTTCTAACCTTGATCAAACAGTAATTGCACAAGGGATAGTATACCGTTTGGGATATTACATCATCTTGTTCTACTTTCATACAGTATAACCGACAATGCTCTAGAATATCGTCTCGAGATTCTCCGCACAAAGTACAAGCTTCCTTAGTTGCTACCGGAGGTGGTGTAGCAACACCTGCATTTTCGCCGGCCAGAGGCTGATACGACAATTTAAAGGTCTCGTTGATTGAGTTGACAGGCTCAACAATCACCTTACCCTCAACCACACAGTTCCAAAACGTTCTTTCGGGTTGTAATCTATTCATAATCTTCAGAGTTGGGATCGCTGGGACATTGACCAAACTGTGTTCGATCTCCTCGTTCCAAACTCTCTTGAACCATTTTAGTAGCTTCAAATTAGCCAAATCAAAGGTAAATGTAGGCCGAGTGATGGTGTACACAAATTGGACGAATTGAATAAGAAAATTCTCTAAATCAAATCTTATTTGGTTGATTGTTGGGGAATATAATACTTGGTGAACTTCGCTGAACTCGTTGTCCTCTATTTCATTCGCAATATTTTGATCGTTTCCAATATTCTGTTGTGACATTCCAATGGAATCTGAATGAGATTCCTGTCTTGGCGTGTCATCTGCACTCTCGTCTTCACCATCATTGGTGGTGGAATCCGTACTTGGTACAGCGTCAGCGGCAGCAACCGGGTCTTGGAGATTGGTAGTGGTCTGTGAAGCAGATTCCCCCCCGTTGGGCACTTCCCTGGCAAATTGACGATGATATTTCAAACTGGGCGAGTAGTTCAAAGGTCTTCTTCTAACCTCTTCATCACGCTGTGTAAGCATTCCTTTGACAATGGTTAACTGTTCCTGTAGATCATTAATTATGGTAGACTTCTCATCCAACTCTTCCTTCAATTTCTGGTTCTTGATTTTGTAGTTAAGTGTCTCCTGACTGGCATTGTTGACCATATTGTTTGCTTCGTCAAATAAGCTTGCCGTCAACTCTTCGACTTCGTGGTTTAACCGTTTGTTCTCGGCTTCGGCAGTATCTCTCTGCTGGCGTAATTCTGCGATCTCACCGTTCAATTCTGTGAATTTCCGATGTAATTCTGGGTAATCTGAGGCCTGCTGTCTGAGAGTGACCATATCCCGATGGAAAGAGTACACCTGCGATTCAAGCTCCAGCGATTTGGCCACCTCTTCGACCAAACGCGTGGACAAGGTGGCCACCTCCATAGTCAAACGTTCCATTTCATCGTCTCCATCAGACATCGTGACTTTTGGAATTCGAATGGGGAATACTAAGGGGAATTTGGGTTATACAAAAAAATGACTTTATCTCACTCCGAAAGCCACTATTCACACCGTCACCTGTGGGGCTATGAACCTCTCAAAAATTAAGCTTTGGATAGTAAAGTAATGCCCGTTTAACTTAGTTTCGTATTATGTAGTGCGCGTACTGTTATGATATTATCTAAGTTTTATTTCCACGTGACGGAGTCCAGGAATGTAGTACAGTACTAAGTGATACCATCGTGTTTGGTGATACACTAATGCAAAGTGCAGGCAGTAGTGACCTCGGGTAGTTGTAGTTGGGAGTTGTAGATAGAATTTACTCCAGATAAGAGATGGTGCAATATTCCAGAAATGATATAATAAAGTGATAACGGGATAATGTGATATGGCATAATGTATTATGGGATTATTTCTGTAATTTGTTGTATTGTAAGATCAATAATGCTTCAATGTGAAGTTTGCTGCTTTCAAATGCAGATGGAACAGTAGACGCTCCCGTCCATTGTAAGATAACAAAATATGGCTATTGGCATAGACTGTAAGCGTTTTGTTTTGATAGTATTAGAAAAGCCACCATTCTGAAGAACATTTTGCCGTTGATTCCTCTCAAACTGCCTGACAGGAATCTGACTGGTTAAATAACACTACTACAGATACTACCCGTAATTGTCTTCCTGATATTCTATTCCATACAATGCAGTGAGGATCTACTGTGACTCTACTGCGATTTACATGGTCACTTTCTTGAGATAGAATGAAGAAGCAATAAAAAGAAGAGGAATCCTACTTGGAGCTAAATTTGATCAGAAAAGGTTACAATTAGTAGAAATAAGTTTTCTCGCACCATTCAACACCTCAACACCACCTCAACACCACCCCTACACCACAGTCAATGCAAATAACTGCACAGCCAGCAGAAATACAACAAAATTAACCCAATAATACACCTGTTATTTCCATAGTAGTTCCTTCCGAGACATTGACATCTCCCAGACCAGATTCCTCAATTAATATCTTAACTCCATGACTGCGAATTTCAATCAGTTATAATTATATGATATTTTTCAGATCAATTCAACCAAGAATCTCTCCAGCTCACATATTCTTCAAATGCTCTTATAATAGTGAGTTTGAATTGTATACAATACTGTACTAAGCGTAGCTCGTAATGTACTTGACTGCAATACATTGCTAAAGTGCATTTCAATATTACACCACAATTTAGGAGTGATATCACTGCTACCCAATACGCCGCACGATACTTTTCGCGTTAACCACATTATTGAACTATAAGTGCAGTAATTATCAACTTTTAGGTTGTACCATATGATATACACTACGGTATACACTATGGTACCCTTATAACCAACTCCGATGTCGCTCTGGTGCCGGCATTGCATTTCCGGTACTCTCATCTGCCACATTCTGTTACTTGGTTCTGTCCTGTATAAGCCGTCACCCAAGATCAACTTCCGATTATCGCAAATGTTCAGTGATTCACCGACCAACGAAAACTACTTACGGTGTACCAGTGTGTTTGTGTTTACGAAGAATAGCAGCAGACCCCGGTTTCAGGCAAGCCGAGGGGGTAGGGCGTTTGGTATTGTAGTTTTCCAAGCAGAATAAGCTTTTTTTTAGATCGAAATATATAATGGACATCGAAACTGCCCGGGAGCTAGAGGGGTTACGAGGAAATGAAAGTAGTAATGGAAATAGTGGAAACGGTATAAGACCTGGCTCCATCGATTCCAACAGAGTGGAAGCAGAAGTACACCAAGTACACGGTGATTTCCAACCAGAATTACCTCCAGAAGACGCCACACCTTACTCCGACGAAGATATGCATGTGTCAGTATTCAATACCCCTATAGGGTACCTGAAAAGACCGCTTTTCCAGGGCGACCTCAACCCCAGTCCCCAGGACCGCTTTATACGGCCAGCTCTTGAGTCCAGACAGTTCAGAATGTCGCAGGATCGATCTGGACCCAGGGGAAGTGCTTCTATTCCCGAGTCTTCTGGAAGTTCTGGTTCTACTTTGGATATTGGAAACCTTCCAGTGGAGATAATGGAACGCATAGCTCTGTTCCTCAGTCAGGGAGACTGTCTCAAAATCATGCTGTTGAGCAAAGGTTGTTGCCGTGTGATGAAACCAAGGCTCTACAGCTCGATCGTGGTAGACTCGCAAGTGGACTTGTTCAATAAAGACGACCCTACAAAGACATATATCAAGTCGAGCTACGCTTTCAAGAAGTTTCTCCACAAGACCACCATATCCGACTTTGCCTTGGTGCAGAAGTTAGTGGTGATGGAGTACTTTGAGATCAACCATTATGAACGCTTGTTCCAGGCCCTGGTGGCCCATTGCTTGAGTCATTTGACGCATGTCAGCCACTTGGAATGGCTTCCGGAGTTGCACACTCTGATGTTGACCCAGTTCCCCAATTTGGTCCACTTAAAAGTGCTCCATGTTTCGTTACCGGAATCCACTGATTTCAACGGAAATCAGGAAACCCTTCCCTTGCGGTGTCTAGAGCAGTTGGAAATCCTCACCTATCACAGATGTGATGTTCTCGGCCGTTTCCTCCAGCAGTTGGACCTCGATCCAAAGAAACTTGTGCGTTTACGGCTCCACCGCTACAAAGAGGGAAAGATTTACGACCACACAATGAACCCTTCAGCTCTGGAACTCTCCAGAAATCAGGCCTCCAGCAACAGTGATCACGAACTTCAACTGGTGATCAAACACTTACCACTTGATTGTACCTATTTACAAGAATTGGTAATGGACCATATCCATGTTACGCGTCATCTGTTTGAGACGATGATACTGCATTTCCCCCTGCTCCAGAATTTGACCCGGTTGAAGGTGGGTAATGTGGTAGAGTTTATGGGGCTAAGCGGCGAGCCACTGATGCTAGAACAATTGGGAAAAGCAATTCGTCCACAGAATCTTGTAGCGTTGTCAATTGACTGGAGAGAGGCTAACCAGGATACGGTGGCTGGTTTTATCAGAAATCTTACCCAGTTACAGGAGTTGGATGTGCTCATGAGATATAACGCTACTAAAGGCGTATCCATGGAACAGATGTTGGAACTATATGTTGATTCAATGCTCAAATCATCGAAGACAATGCGCAAGTTATCTCTTGAGTTGAAGGTGGAGCTGTTGTACGGTGGAGAATCATTTGGAGATTTGAACGATCTGTCGATGGACAAACTTGTAGATTTAAAGAAGTTGGAGAGCCTTCGGATTCCTGTGAGACAGGGCGGCGGAATGCACGAACGGCTAGCTTGGTTGATTCCCCAGTTGCTGCGGTTACGGTACTTGGATTTGGTAGGGGGAGGTAGCGGTGGACAGCCTAATTTAGGTATGGGAATGATTCATCCTTGCGTATACGACGAGTGGTTTAAGGTGCAACATGTGGCCATTTTATATTGTCAGATGAACGAGAAACTAAGGTATGTGCGATGCAATAAACGCGTGTTCTACTGCAACGAACGAGGTGTTGTTGAGCCTAAGACTTGGCTAGACAGTTGGTTTGAGCAGTGCGTCAGAGTGTGATATAGAGATGAGTATGGATGGGAATGGAAGGGTAAACATGATAGGGAAAATATATCCCGTATTCGGATATGGTGTGACGAAATAGGTAACGTAGAGAAAATGAAATATGCCTTGTATCTAGTAAATGGTATGAAATATGATACTGTAAATACTCCGAATTGTGGCTTAATCCAGCCATCTCTTGGTTCACTATATGCACCACAACAGTTGTGCATAAGAAGATTAATTATTGAAAAAACTTCAAGTTTTACTTATTAAAACTACACCCAAAGTCTTAAAATAACATATAATTCATAAACTAATTAAGGAGGCATAACAATATTAAATAATAATAATAATAATAAAAGTAATAATAATAGTAATATAACATAATCTCTATCGAACCAACCGGAATCCCAAATCGTCGCAACACCCCGTTACTAATTGTCACCATTAGTTGGATCTGACTTGGAAACCAAAAATGTTACCGAAGAAAGAAGTTTCGAACTTGGATTCGAACTTGACTTGAGATGCACGGATCTCTTGCATGATTTGTTGTTCCTTTTCTTGAGCGGAAATGAAAGTCTTAGCCATTGTGAATAGATAGATGTATTTAGCGTGAGCAAACGAAAACAAAGTCTTCTTCAGAAGATGTAAGCTTGTAAAATGATCTGTTGATGATATCCTCCAAATTTGCTTTTAAAATCGAGTTCTCTTTCTGTCTATTTATATGTTTTCTGATATTTGACTCATATGTATTTGCACCCATCGGTGGTACACCGAAAAATCTGCGTTTAGTATAACATCGGACTTTGTGGACCCCGAAAACACCCCGCTACCGCATACACCGGACCCCTGTTAGTGGGAGAGGAGGGGATGCGAAGAAGGACTTTAGCAAATGGTTTGGACATGGACTTTAGAACGATGAGGGGACCTGTTGTAACAGAACCAATGGTACTACCGCTTACAATAGTTGCAAGACAAGCGTTAGAGCGTCACTACCTTCCAGAGCACTGGTTCTATCAATTGATGATTCTACAGCTGGGTGTACGGATGAGAAGTGTAGTGAAGGGGTTGTCAAACCCGTTAACCGGCTTAAATGGTAGCGCACAATGCATCGTGTCTTCGGACAACTTCGGTCTGAGTCCCAATTGGGAAAGTCCGTCCAGAAGAATTGGATACCGGACAAAACGGTTGTGTGAGTTCCGTTCATCCCTCTACATCACGCGACGAACAAGTTACCAAAAGAAAGCAAAGCACATAAAGAGTGGTTTGAAGTGGAAAAAGAAAAAAAAGCCCTACTTCCCACCTAATACTTCAATGAAATGCCCAATCTTTCAGTAGTACAAGACTAGCAACATTAGGGGTTAACTAGAGGCAATTACAATTAGTAGTTTTCAAGAAGGGAATAATTTATGAGTTCTGCCACCGGATAAAATATTTCGGACAAATGGTACTATGAACTTTGTGTTCGTCGTCCGATGAGAAACAATATGCAGGTGATAAATCGTGAACATGGTGGACAGATGGAAAAGGCGCCTCCCTATTGTATGGCATGGAGATATGGAACTCTGACTATGAGTCAGGAGTTAAAATTCACTCAAAACGAGATTTCCTTTATACCGAAAGAATTATTTGTTTGTTAACCTCAGCCATAATCTAATACATTGATTGTGAAGGATTAATTAAAATTGATATGAGAAGTCAAATGATAGGCAAAATGAGAAAAACCATAAGGAATAATCACTATCCATAATTTTAGTCATTGACTCGTAAAGGTTCTCCTAGCATTTCAATTCCTTTAATGGTAAAACCTTTAATGTCATTTTTCCACTTGACCCAGATTTCCTGATAGTACAGTTAATGCTCCAGGTTCTAATCTCCAACAACGTTATACACCTGTCTCTTGTTTTGGATTGAGCCGTATATCTAGTTCATATCATCCCCAATCTCCTCCTAATTTGTCTTCCCTTCTCCACTGAGGGGAACTCTATGTCTTTATAAAGTATTTATCTCTGGCATGTTCCTGTCATCCGCTCTAAGCAACATGCGTATCCCCGAAGAATAGCAGTTCCTTATTTCTTATGTGCTTCTCTAAACTCCTTTGGCATTAAAAGGTCGGCTGCAGTAAAGTCCGAACTAGTTCCTACCCCTCTCCTCACGTGGCACATCATGATTACGTATGGAAAACACAATCATGTGCGAGGTCACGTGAACAACATGATACTTGATCTTTTTTTTCTTGATCTGAGTCCCAGTTTGTGCGACGTCGTTCTTGGAAACCCAATTAGTACACATTATCAGGCATAATATATGCTATTCCAAAATCAATCAGATGTGGACTGTCAACGTCGACTACGATGATTCGGAGAGTACTCAGACTCCGGCAGAATCGTCGTCTTCTCTAACGCCTTATTCCTTGCCAAAGAAGTTCCTCTTTCCAAATACCAAATATGGGATAGGTCGCAATAGAACTACTAATTTCATCATGTTGGACAGTGTACACGTTTCACGCGATCAATTAGATCTTCAAACAGCAGAATTAGCCGATTCAAGCGAGCTAAGTATAGTTATAAAATCTCGAGCCAAAACTACTATCAATGGCAAAATCCATCAACTAACTTCAACAGAAGCTAAGTTCAACCACTACAAAACGCTCAATTACTCGGACAAACAGATTACCATTCGTATAAATAGATTTACAATTACACTTTCATGGGTTCCCACCCTAAAAGTCCATGCCTCAAGCGAAATTCAGCAATTGCTTACGCCACTAATTCCAGTCATCTTTGCTGAGCGAGGTAAAGCTAGCATTTGTATCACCAGTTCAAGTTTGGAACAATTTCAGAGTCTAGCTGCAGGTGTTGGGGTGTTGCAGGATCCTCCTACCGATTGGCTTAAGCAGCTTAAACAGCTGGATACGAAGTGGTACACTGAGTACAAGAAGTACTTGAAGTATCCTCTCCAGGACCGGAAGTTTTTATTGTCTACCATCAAGGCTATTACTGCTAATGCAACACTTTCAGAAGCGTTGCAGGCACTTGGAGCCACTGTTTTACCTGATACTTCGCTGTTGACTCTGGGTTATTCATTCTTCGTTTTGGAAGCAGAGAAGAATACGACGTCTCCTTACAAAACGACTCTGATTGACGAATTATGTTCTGCGGTGGGCAAATGTGACTTGACCCTTTTAAATATTCATAAGTTTAAGTCTCAGAGGCAGGAAGATTTGGAGCCATCTCCTTCAGTTGATTCCTCAGTTCCATCACGAAGAAAACGCCGCAAATATGCCAAACTTGATCAATTGGAGTTTCTTGATTTTTCGCAAAAACAAGAACCAGAGGTGGAGGAAGCAGACGCTTCTGAAAGTCTTCTTTCAGAGCCTACGGAAATGCATCCTAAGATCAAGCGTGAAAAAGAAATAACTTCTGACACTTCGGAAATTGTCCACGATACCTTCAAGGATCCTTCCGCTGCACATCCTGAAGCACCGGATGGTATCCAGGAAATCACAGATGATTCCCAGGACGCAACAGAAATTCCTCAAAAGGCTGCAGAAAGCCTGCAAGTAAATCAGGATAATGTTCAGGATTCTTTAGTAGTACCAATAAAGGCTTCCAAACGGAAATTAACACTCCTGTCAACGGAAGAGCCACCTGCAAAGAAATTACAATCAATGTCACTTGTGGATGCCGTGAAGAAAACTAAATTACAGAGTTCCAATCAGATCAAATTGGAACTTGGAATAGATAACAAAGTTCTGGAAAACGATACATCAAACGGTGACAATTTGTTGGGTTTGGCTGTGGTACAAACTATTGATATGCAGTTTCGAAAGCCGAAGCAAAGGGAAACTATAACAGTGCTCCACAACCGCAAGAATTTCAAGCGATTCATAAAGAATAAGAAGCCAGCTCCCGCAATTATTCGAAATTATGTGGAAATGAACCCCGTAACTGTTTCGCATGGTTATAAGCTTGTCAATCCTCAAAATACAAGAAACAGAATTGACTACGAGCAACACTTAAAAGAAGATTTTGCAGGACTAATTTCAGATGTTAGTGATGTTCCAATGTCAAGCTACACCCAAATTGGGGATGAAGGACTCTTTGTGCCTGAGACTCAATCTAGCCAGGAGAACTCCACTACTCGTACCAATTCGGTTACACCGAAACATATTCAACAGGGCTACAATGACAATAACGATGACGAGGACGATGATGATGATGATGATGATGATGAAGAGAGCCAGCCTCGCTTTGCCTTCAGACACACTTAAGTCATCACTATTGACCGGTAATATTAAGTCTTGAGAAATGGTAACAACCAGAGTGTGTTATTTCACCAGATGCAGACTTTTAATGAATATTGCTATAAATGAAAGTAATGAAAGCCTTGAAGAATTATTTCCTGTCAGTACCCCATTCATATTATACCGTGGATAGGGACCTGGATGCCACAGAGCCCCATATGCCTGAAATACGTCAAATGACTTTGCATATAATTATTTGCTATTGGAACGTCCTTTGCGATGCACTGTGGATTGTCACCATACCCACAGTCCACCACCTGTTCTATCAGAGGCAGGATATTGTTATTGGAACAGTTCAAATATATCTGGTTCAGAAACTGCTTGTAGCTGTTTATGAGCAATTGGTCATTATTTGGAATAGTGGTGATCATATCATTCTTGTGAATGACACGGTAGAATTTGCGTGGACCTCTTTTATCTGTGTTTTCGTGGCTTTTCATCACGTAATCCGTCCACTGAACAAAGTTCTGGTTCCCTACTAGTGGCTGTCCGAAAGTAACACACATAGCATTCTCGTATCCTAAGTCCAACACTCGAAGCGCGACCAAAAGCGCAACTGCTCCTCCAAGCGAATGCCCCACTACGATAATTTCGTAATCGCCTCCATCAGCAGTCGCTAGCTTCACCTCGCGTATAAGAACGGATTCAATCATGCCAATGGTCCGCGTGGCATAGCCCATAAATCCTTTGTGTACTTTGCACCCAACACATGGTGGGAGAGAAGTGGTTGGTATATCATAGTTTACCATATCCACCTGCAAGTCAGCAAATGAGTCCCAGAAACTTCTCGTACCACGAAGTCCCACTACAATTGTTGTTTTCTTGACAACTCCAGCATTTTCAGATCCACTTTTCAGTGAACTTGCATTGGCAAAGATATACTCTGTAGTCTTGGCCATATATCCACATAAAGCATCATCAAAATACCATTGGTACACCAATTCCATGCCTGGAAACTTGTCACAAGATAAGTCGCAGGTGAAGGGTTCATCTATGCGGTTGAATTTGGTTACACAGTAAGCTATGTCCAGCAAATGTGCATATTTTCCCATCTGCTGGTATAGATATTGGCTTATCGGAACCGGGGTTATCTCATGCTCGGGGTTAACAGGACGCCACCATGGAACACCTAGGAAGCCCGGGAGTGGTAATAGTCGAGCTAAAAGCAGAAGAATTTGCATCGGAAAGGTCTTGTTATTGGTAATATTACTTCATGAAAAGGAAGAGTAGATCTTTAGTTGGATTTGGTATTTGTGGTTGTGATCATTACTTTTTGTAATTCTGTGGGGGAGATGACTTTCTGGATATTTATTTATCCCACATGGTAGTGCCGGTAGAAAGAGTATACCGAATTTAGTAGACCTGAATGTAAGATGTTACTTTTATTTTGTTCCATTTTGAATTCATTCCACCAACGTTTTCATGAACACTACAAATTACAATGCCATTTTAAGAATGCACAATGAAGGTACTTAACTTTATTAATGTTCTTATTTTTGCACCTTGGAAGCCTTGGCCTTTCCGTTTTTGGCCTTCTTCTGCTTGGAGTTCAACTTCTTCGACACAATCTTTGCAGCTTCGTCAGCATCACCCAACTCCATCAAAGCACGTTCGAACTTAGACAATTTAACAGCATCGGCAGATTCAGCAGCAGATTCAGCAGCAGATTCAGTAGCAGCAGCAGATTTTTCAACAACATCAGTTTCAGAGAACAACTTGTCGGTGTAGAAAATAGGCAATGAAGGAGAGTTAGTGCACTTCAAGCTGAAGGACTTGATTTTGTCCAAGGAAAAGTGGGCCACAGCCTTCTGGACGTTTTCTTGTAATTGTTCAGGAGTCAAGGCGTTGATGTTACCGACTTTTATGGAGATGTTGGTTCCCTCAGGAAGCAAGTAGACTGTGCTTTTCAACACCTTGGCGATCTGGTTCTTCAAAGTAGCCAACGACAACTCCAGCTTATTGGAAGTGGAAGTAACTCTGATGGGGACGGGGATTTTGGTGTTGGAGTTGTAGAATGTCTTACCCAATAAGGTAGGCATCAAGTTGAGAACTGAATCGTCAATCACAAAAATATCAAAGTCAGAGTATAACTGTCTCTTCTTCTCGTATTCCTTGAACTCCTTCTTGATCTGAGTGACAGTGTAGATCTGACTCAATGTGGGGATAGAAGATTCTTCAATAGAGGTCAACTGCTCGTTAGTCGTCACCAACAGGTCTCTCACAATCAAGCATGTCTTAGTCAACTCAGTGTTATGCAAACCCTCAGCCAATTCGATAATCTTAGGCTTCAAGTTGGTCTTATCGGTGAAATATTTCTTCCCTGTGATTTGGAGAGTCAAGTCAAACTCATGGTCCTCGGCATCTTCGTCGTCGAGAAGTGAGTTCTTTTCCTTTTCTTCTTCCTTCTTGGGCTGGCTCACAAACTTGGCCAACTCGCTGATAGCCTTCGCTATGGCTGCGGGCTTGACTTGTGCTGGTTCTTCCTTCTTGGTGGATGCCTTAGTGGACTTCTTCTTCTTTGATAATGGAGATGAGATGGCTGGAGAGCTTATCTTTGCGCCAACCTTCTTTACTCTGGCGGATTGAGGGGTTTTGGGCGAGGCGTTGCCCTTTGATCTTGTCTTGGCCATGTTGGCTGCAATGTATATATGAATATGAAAGGCGATGTGGTGCAATTAGTTGAACTAACGTGCATCTAACTTTATGGTAGATGTAATTTTTTCACATCTTCAATTTTCAAGATGAGATGTGGCCGGAATGGCCGGTTTGGAAATATTCCGGTAAAACAACGACCATATACCGAGGGTGACATGATAACCCATAGACATTCCACTGTGGTGTGGCCTTATTCAACCCTGGTGGAGCACTGGGGGCATACCAGTTTTGGCTATCGGTTTCATGCCTGACTCCAAATTGATGCCGCCAATGGAATCCAAGAGAATGACAGGAACATTGCTATTGTGTTGGTAGAGAATTTGAGTTTCCAATTTCTGGTTATTATCGAGCACCTTCTGAACGCTATTCACTTTCGACACTATCCCTTCATCTTCATCATTGTCGTTGTCTTGTCCCTGGTGTTCACTGCCCAACTTCATCCAAAGCAAGTTCTCAAGATCCTGGGGCGAGTATATAGGGTTTGAATGCGGTTGTTCTTCAACTTTATCCCAATGGTCCCATTCCGGAGGTGGCGACACTGGGGGACTGATTAAGAAACGGCGCATCTGTGAATCATCAGGTAAATGCAACGATTCGATCTCCTCAAATTGGTTGTCTATGAGTGAGTATGTGAACGTAAAATGTGGGAAGTTCTCACGGAGTAGAGCAAATACCTTTTCTGCATCTTCGGTTGTCTGGCAATGGAGAATGATCCTGCGGAGCCGGAAGAGACTGGTGGCCCTGATAGTATATGGATACAACAGAAGGAAATCAACAAGTGGTTGCGGATCTTTTATTAATTCGTCTGCGACGTTTGTGACGATGATAGTATTAGATGGTATATTGGACATGGCAATTGTCGCAGTATTGAGGGATTGTAATGTCGAAGTTATTAGTAAGGGAAAAATGGTATAGGATATAGTACAAGCAGCCAAAAAATAGAAACGATTGGCTACCAGTGAAGCTTACTGGAAGATGTTCTGGCGTAGATTTGATGGAACAGATTCACTGGTTCAAGGGAATCAGCGCTATGTTCCTGATACGAACAAATTAAATGTAGTGTCCGATTCACCGATCACTAATGACAAGTTATATAGCAAGAGTTACTATATAGTGTAGCTTTCACCAACAACAACAACACCAACAACAGCAGCAGCAGCAGTGTCAATTGTATAATATTATATCTTGATTAGCCGTATAGCTCTATATCTTATGATGAGTCTTATTGTACTTTTCTACTTAATTGATTTTATGGGTGTGATCAAATGTTCGATAAAATGCATGAGATTTTGAAGTGCGACTTTCAGATCATTTATTTAAAGGAGGAAGTTTCACAGGATACAAGTGTTCTCTTGCAATTAGATACATTCTTTCCAATGTCTAACTGCCACTCACACTGTTCGCATGAACATCACGAAACGCCTCCTGTTCCCACAAACGCCTCGCAGACCCTAGTTGGATATATAGACATACCCAAGGTCAGAGGACTCAATGTCTCCAATTCCCCAGAAGAAGTAGCCAAGTTGTTCACCAAAGATAGAAAGGAGATCGGTCCTATTGTGCGAAGCGACTGCGACAACCAGATGATCATCCATGTCCCTTTCATCAACAGTTCGATTAAGTTATACCTGGTGTTGTTTAGAACCAGTCAAGACCCTGCGCACTGTCCACGTACTATCAAATTGTACAAGAACGACGCACAAATCGACTTTGATAACGTAGAAGATAAAAAGCCAATCCACACGTTGGAACAGCCGCTCGTGGGACTCGACTTCGAAATGGATATCCAATCCGTCGACGACGACGAAGATGGAGTTGTCGAACACTACTTACCTCGCCACAAGTTCACCGGAATCACAAGCTTAACCATCTACATTGCCAATAATTGGGAGAATGACGAAGACGATGAGATCGAATTGAGCCGTATAGAGTTGCGTGGAGCCGCCACAGAGTTGCGGAAAGATGCTGTCGTCACTTTGTATGAACTGGCAGCAAATCCAGCAGACCACAACATCGAGTTCTTGAAAACTACGGGTACACAGGGTTTGTGAGGATATGTGAAATCGATGTGATGGAACGCATAACAACTCTATGCTATTGCATTATTCATTGCTGAAGATATAAACCAATTGTGTGAATTTCTGTTCAGTGGATTTCTAACTTCTTGTTGAATATTTTATACGAGAAGGAAACTTAAAAGAATATCTGGTAACAAGGAGAAATATTAATTGGGAAACATACGTATCCCAGTTTTGACTTTAGATGAACAGTGTCGTCGTACCACAGATTAGCTACTATTATGTTACTTTGGTCTAACGTGGTCGTGGTCCAATGTGGTCGTGTACGTAATCGTGGTAGCATCCTAAGTAGTACATGCTTTATCTACTGATTTGAGGCTCTTAGAAGCAATTCGATCAATAAGAAATCTTTCCCTTCCTTTCGTCCACGCCCAACAGAACATGACAGTCATACTACGTATGAGCCATGTAAGTATGCAGCATATAGGGCAATAAAAATAATGGCGCGTACCAATATTGGAAATCCTCATTAGTGCATAGAGGTGGAAACGTGAATATGGTAGCACCGGTCAGATGACTTTGAGTCACTTCTTTTGAATCGAATCATCGTATACAAATTTTGGCTCTTGAATTCAATCCTAGATATTCCGGGTAAATTCATGTTAACAAAAATACTTGGAAAGGTAAGTTTGGGCATTAGGAAAGTAGGTTGAATACATGGACATTGTATTAGCAAATGTAATTTTTTAGACTATACTAAACCCTGTTACTAATAGCACTAACAAAATCAACAATGATAGTTTAAAAGTATGCGGTATCCACCTCTCTCTCTCTAACCGCATATACACCCAAGCCAAACGTCTCGAAAATGAATTACTGAAACTCACCACCAAATGTACCACCAAATAAACTACCATAAACCACCAGACGAATCATTGATTGTGAACATCACGTGCTTGCGCTTACGTGGGCTTCTCGGAGCTTTGTGGCCCAATGAAATATGCGCTTTGAATGTCTCCGGGCATATATAAGGAGGACAATTCCCCCTCCATTAAATTGTATATTCCACTAAGTCTTCTCTCTACCTTATACTTCTATACACACACATCACACACCACAATGCCTAAGTTGATTCTTGTCAGACACGGTCAATCGACCTGGAACGAAAAGAACTTGTTCACCGGTTGGGTCGACGTCAGATTGTCAGAAATCGGTGAAAAGGAAGCCAACAGAGCCGGTGAATTGATCAAGCAAGCCGGTTTGCAAGTTGACCAATTGTACACCTCTAAGTTGTCCAGAGCCATTCAAACTGCTAACATCGCTCTTTCTGCTGCCGACCAATTGTACGTTCCTGTCAAGAGATCGTGGAGATTGAACGAAAGACACTACGGTGCCTTGCAAGGTAAGGACAAGGCCCAGACCTTGGAAAAGTACGGTGCTGAAAAGTTCCAAATCTGGAGAAGATCTTTCGATGTTCCTCCACCACCAATTGAAGATGACTCTGAATTCTCCCAAGTTGGTGACGTCAGATACAACGACATTGACCCTAATGTGATCCCCAAGTCCGAATCTTTGGCTTTGGTCATTGACAGAATGTTGCCATACTGGCAAGACGAAATTGCCAAGGACTTGTTGGAAGGTAAGACTGTCATGGTTGCTGCTCACGGTAACTCCTTGAGAGCCTTGGTCAAGCACTTGGACAAGATTTCTGACGCTGACATTGCTGGTTTGAACATCCCTACCGGTATCCCATTGGTTTACGAGTTGGACGAAAAGTTGCAACCTGTCAAGCCTGCTGAGTACTTGGACCCTGAAGCTGCTGCTGCTGGTGCCGCTGCTGTTGCCGCTCAAGGTCAAAAGAAGTAGATAACTTTAGCCTAATTTAAAATTTCACGTTAACGACAAAAACAGAGAGTAATAGAGTAAATAATGTACTCCTCATTATATTATTAATAGTGTTAACTATTGAACAGATCAGATCAGAAAGAGTCTTTACAGAATAATAGGGAATACTCCTGAATATTACTGGCGCCTTGGTACTACCAGAGTTTGTGCCAGCTATCATATCCATTGCATGGTTTTTGTAATTACATACCTTTTCTTAGTTAAGTATTTTAATAAATGCCAATTGTATTATGGTTTATATGTTTACTTTGTGGATGTACAGTAGTGAATGTGTACAAATATAGCTGTCCATCACATTAATACTATACATCTTTCATTTTAATATTCAAGTGTTAACTCAGTTTATGATATTACAGTACTGCGACATACTAATGTTACTATATAGCATCATGTTGTAGATTTATACGTGCTTCAGTGATAAGGTACTTTTAAGGCTCGCGAACAGTGTTACGTATTAGCATTACACTTTCATGTAGTGGGCATACACACACAATACAAATAATCTTAGTAACTTTAATATCATTGCATAGTATGACACAGTGTATTGTATGGTAGTAGATCTCGTACCAATAATACAACATTATATACTAGATACTTCTTGGTATGTCTCTGTAAGGGGTTACCCGGACGCGATCATTTTCAATTTCATCAACAAATTTTTTGTTGATACTAGCGATGCTCATATCTACCGTTTGACTGTCTTTGCAATATCCAAGCTCTATCGCTACTACCAGCCATCTGAAGGCATCCAACAATTCTGGCATTCCAATTGTTAAGGCTACGGTCCGATTGGTGAAATTTTATATAAAAGCCGTCCACAATCCTCAATGGCATCGAATCAAAGCGGATTCCTGTTTGGCTCGGCCAACTCCAATACCGCTTCTGGAAATACCGCTTCTGGCTCTAAACCTGCGTTTCTGTTTGGTGCTCCTTCTTCCAACAATGCTTCCACTGGTTTTGGTGGAGGCTTCGGTTCCAATACTGCAGGCTTCGGCTCCAATACTACCGGTTTCGGTTCCTCTAATGCTTCCAATACAAACTCGTCCACTGGCAATACTGGCACAGGCTTATTTGGGGCAAGCACAACAGGCGCGTCTTCCGGTGGTGGTATCTTCGGATCTTCCAGCACCTCGCAACCCGCTGCTGCTAAACCCTTTGGTTCATCGCTGACTTCAACAGGAAGTGGGGGACTTTTTGGAAGTCAATCACAAGCTACTACTACTGCTCCTGCTGCTGCTTCTGGCTTTTCCCTTGGCTCTACAGCCACAGGTACTGCTAAAACTAGCGGCTTTGGTACTGCTCCAGCTGCATCATCCGGATTGTTTGGTGCAAATGCGGGTACAGCTGCTGCTAAACCTGCTTTTGGTGCAACTACAACTTCGGCAGCTCCAGCCTTTGGCTCTTCTTCTACTTCTTCAACCACAGCAAGTCCTGCATTTAGTTTTGGGGCCAGTCAGCCCAATCCATCACAGCAAACATCTCTGGCATCTGGTTTTTCATTAGCAAAACCGGCTGATTCCAATAATACAAAGCCCGCTTCATCTGGTGGATTACTTGGTGCTAGCTCGGGTGGTTCCTCAACAACAGCTCCCACATTCAATTTTGGAAAGCCGACTTCCACTCCAACTTCAGCACAACCTGCCGCTCCGGGTACATTGAATCAGACTTCTTCTACTCCCACTTCGACAACTCCTACTCCCTCAAGTGGTTTATTCGGTAACAAACTTGCTTCGACTACAGCCACAGGGGGTCTCTCTGGCGGTGCTAGCAAGGATTCGGCTCCCAAGTTGAGTTTCGGTAACTCGATAGCCTCGGCACCTTCTACTACACTGGATAATAAACCTGCCTTTTCTTTTGGTAGTAAACCTGAGGATTCTTCTGCTACAAAGCCCGCATTTTCCTTTGGACAAGCTGCTTCTGGCACAACTTCATTTGGGTCTGCGTTAAACTCCAACAAGCCTTCTTCTGCTGCACCAACCACTAATTTATTTGGAAAACCTGAAGAAAAGAAGGACAACAGCCCAGTATCTAGTTTCCCTTCTACCAGTAAGGCCGATGATTCACAAGCAACAAAGCCAGCTTTTACTGGTTTCTCCATATCGAAGCCTGAGGAAAAGAAAGATGATAAGCCAGCTATTAGTGCACCTACATTTTCGTTAGGAAATAAAGATGATAAGAAGAATGATAAGCCTGCCTTTTCATTTGGAGCTAAACCTGCTGATGGAGCTGCCAAGCCTGCTTCATCCTTTTCCTTCGGAGCCAAGCCTGTCGAAAAAGCGGCTGGTACTAATACCTCTGATAAACCAGCGGAGAAGCTGGCCCTGACGTTCTCGTTTGGTGCCAAGCCAGATGAGAAGACTGCTGAAAAACCAGCATCAGGATTCTCTTTCGGTGCTAAGCCAGCAGAAAAGTCCGAAGCAAAGCCTACATCTTCCACATTTTCATTTGGCTCAAAGCCTGCTGAGAAAAGTGATTGCAAACCTGCATCGTCATTTTCATTTGGAGCCAAGCCTGATAACAGTAAGACTTCAGCTACTACATCATTTTCATTGGGACAAAAGAAGGATGAAAAGAAGGATGAAAAGCCAGCTACAGGTACTCCTAGTGCAACGACAGCAACAGGTACTTCCACTACCGCCACTGCTGCCACTGGAGCCACTACTACTGTTGATAAGTCGGCGAATATTACGTTACAGCCTACCAAAGTTGATGCTAAAGCGGTCTCTATCGAGAATAGAACCATGGAGGACTTGATCATGAAATGGAGCAAGCAATTAGCATACACTTCGGATGTGTTTGACAAGTACACTAAGCAAGTGCAGAACTGGGACCGTCAATTGACAGAGTCAGGAGATGAGCTTACCAGGTTACACCTGGAATGCACCAGTGCTGAGCAATTGCAAAATAAGATTGACCAACATTTGCTCTTTGTTGAATCTCAACAGGACGAGTTGGACAAGTTATTAGATAGCTACGAGCAACAGGCCGATGTGTTGTTGAATAACATAGAGCTTAATCCTGGGTTACCCTCATTTTCAGGTGCTGTTTCTGGGGAAAGCTCGAGCACTGCAGGAACCTCAGGCAGCACATCTGGAGCCGTCACTGAGATGAACGACAGTAAGTTCAATGTGACCGACAAGTTGAGAGAAAAGGCGTACCACAATGCTGAGATTCTTGATGAGAAGTTGGATGCAATGGGTACCAACTTATCGGTGCTTATTGGAGAGATCAATAATGTGAGCGATGTTTTCAACAAGAACATGCTCCACGATGAGTACGACACGCAGTTGCAGGAGATAGTCAAGTTGTTGAACTTGCATTTGGACAACTTGAGTTACATTGAGACTGCAGAACGAGAGCTCAAGACCAAACTCAACAAGGCAAAATAAGTTAAAGAGAGGACCCTGGATATATGGTAAAGAGCACATCCTCCTGTATTTATGTCTTTATATCTGTATACTATACTGTACACTACAGTATACTACATTAAGTACATGAGTCCATACTCGGTTAGTCCGCTGGTGGATCAGGTTCACAAGCTCGCGCATATTTCCTAAATAGGAAGGAACGACGATCTGAGAAACCCAAACCAGTGTTCTAAATAGAGTATAAACAAGACATGCTATAGAGACGATAAGAGTATGGTTTATATTCATGGCTTTCTTCTTGCTTTCTTCTTTGTAAAAGAATTTGGTTGTAAAGGGATAACCACACTATTAGTATATTATTAGTATTTCATTTGGTATTATTGCCATTATTATTAGGGAAGCATATTGTGATTATTGATCATTAGACTATTAGTTACGCTGGTTATTAGTTGTTACTGTTATTACTGTTGTTATTGTTGCTACTGGTGCTGATTTCCATAATTCTGTTGTTATTATTCCATTATTATTGCTATTCCAATGCTCCCAATATTCTCTCTCGTCAAAATCCTTTTCGACCCCAAAGTGTCCAAGAAAATGGTCTTCAACCTTATCTGGAACCAGGCTAAACTGATAGGTCTCTACAAGATCTTGGCCAGGATCCTAGGCGCCGCGATCTTAGCTGGGGCCAGTGTCACCAAATGTCCTCAGATAGAGAAGCTTCTTCGCAACAGAGTCGCTGTCAGCAAGGGCCTCAGCTTGAAGAGTCTCTATTTGGAGTTGTTTAGCGAGTTGGTGCATGTGGTTTACAACCAGAACCGAGGCATCTCATTTCTTGATTATGGCGAGAGCGTGTTGTTGGGTATTCAGAATGTGGTCCTCGTTTTGCTAGTCCATGTCTTCAGAGCGCATCCTCGGGACTTGGACGAGCTCCACGGGTTCACGGTGTGGGCCAACCCTGTGAGCTACATGGCGGCAGCGGCAACGGCTGTGGCGGCACTTCCTGATGGTGCCATTAACGCGTTGGAATTATTTAATATTCCACTAAGTGTGTTTAGCAAACTTGAGCAGATTCATACCAACTACCAGTTGCAGACGGCGGCACATATGAGCAGAATGACCGTGGCGGTTAGCACGATCGGCTCGTTGATCCGACTTTACACTACTCTGCAGTTGAAGAAGAAGTACTGGACTTTGTTGGTAGGATACGGGTGTTCGTTTGTGGTGAACGCTGCGTTATTGGCCCAGATCCATTATTACAGCAGCAATAGAGAGGCTGGGGAGGAAAAACGAGGTTAGAATCATGAGGGATTATTTTGGATGTCTTGTCTTAAGGGGATCATGTGTTGTGTTGATGTTATTATTTGCAACGACATAATTCATTAAACAAAAGCATTTATTAGTGCAAAAGGCCACCTGTGAAGAGAATGATACTCATACCACTACCGAGATTGCGCACATATGATTTTACTAGTACTGATCACTTTGCGTATTTCTTTTCGTTGGCAGTCAGTAGAAGTGACTACTAATAGCGGTATGGAATTATTGGAAATATTAGCACCAATCCTACATTGAGCTGCATTTGGTATTAATATGATACGTATCCACACGAGATTATACAACAATTACTAACTGTTCTATACTTTTCCAGCTGCATTCGATTACTATACGATACTATAATGTACAATCTATTACCGTTTAATTCTTCTTCTCCACATATACGAAATGTATTGGGTATGGGGTATCAGGTTTGAGTTAAATATCCCAATACGGCAATGCCCGTTTCGGGAAGGTTCACGCGGATCTCAAATTTTTCACATTGAGTCAGAAAGTGATCACACCTGCACCTCCATAAATCTGAGAAATATACCATTCCACCCCTACTACAGTCCGTATTACGTACTATCGTACGTTCGACTTATAGTATATTCCATACGTTCCCAATAAGAAAGAAACATGGTCCACGAAGCAGAGTTCCTTCCCTCTACAGGAACCGCCATTCTGTCCGTATTACAAGGGGGTTACAACCATCCCTTGGCCAGAGAATGGCAAGAAGAACGTCGCTTGACTAAAAGCATGTTCATCTTCCCGTTGTTCGTCACAGACAACGCCGACGACGAAACAGAAATCCCAGCATTGCCCAATATCAAAAGGTACGGGATCAACAAATTGATCCCCTATGTTAAAACATTGGTCGACAAGGGATTACGTGCAGTTATCCTTTTCGGAGTGCCTTTGAAAGAGGGTGTCAAAGACGAGTTGGGAACAGCTGCTGACGACCCGGAGGGACCTGTGATTACAGCCATCAAGGAATTGCGCAAGAACTTCCCTGAGTTGTACATCATGTGTGACGTTTGTCTTTGCGAATACACCAGCCACGGCCATTGTGGAGTCTTGTACAAGGATGGTTCCATCAACAGAGAAGTGCTGGCTTCTAGAATCGGAGCCGTTGCTGTAAACTACGCCAAAGCAGGGGCTAACTGTGTTGCTCCAAGCGATATGGTCGACGGTAGAATCAGAGACATAAAAACCGGTCTCATCAACGCCGGTTTAGCCCACAAGTGTCTTTTGATGTCATATGCAGCCAAATTCCTGGGAAATCTCTATGGGCCCTTTAGAGATGCTGCTGGAAGTGCTCCCAGCCACGGAGATCGTAAGGCCTACCAATTGCCTCCTGGTGGTGCTGGTTTGGCTCGTCGTGCCTTGTTGAGAGATATGCAAGAAGGTGCAGATGCAGTGATTGTCAAACCTTCGACTTTCTATTTGGACATTGTGAAAGATGCCTCCAAGTTGTGTGAAAACTACCCCATATGTGCGTACCACGTCAGTGGAGAATATGCTATGTTGCATGCTGCTGCGGAAAAGGGCGTTGTGGACTTGAAGGGTATTGCTTTTGAAAGCCACCAGGGGTTCTTGAGAGCTGGTGCCAGATTGATTATCAGTTACTTCACTCCTGAGTTCTTGGACTGGTTGGAATTGTAAATAGCTATGTTGTGATGATAATACAGGGAATAGTTGATCTAGTGACTGTAAATTGTTCTTGTGGTGGTGGTAGCTTATGCTGATACCTGTGCTGGTTCTTATGCTGATGCTTTCTATAGTCTAACTGAGAATGGCTTGCTTCTGCTCAACTACTTCATTGATAACCTCTGGCTTTTTATCAGGAGCAGAAGGCATTTCTGGGACTGTGTGGATTTCAGGTGCTTCTGGTACTTCTGGCATCATTGGTATTTCAGTTGGTGTCTCAGTATTCTTGCCAACACTTTCCCCAGTTCCAAGTTCGCTTTCGAGTCTCTCCAACTCCTCTTCTACATCATGTTCCTCAGCATTGGTCAAGCTGCCCAACATGCTCGAAACCTGTTCCACCTGGACTCTATTCTCCTCTAAGTCGTCAAGAAGACTGTCGATCTTATCCACATTAAATTCGCTATTGAGCTGCTGCAAAGTCTGGTTCCCCATCTTCAACCCATAGATCACGTCCCTCTCAATCAACTTGAACTCTATAGTCGTGATCAACTTCTCAAGATTGTCCAACTGCTCAAAACTCTTCTGAATAAGATGTTGCTGGTGCTTGCGACATCCCAAGTAGAATTTGGCCCTTTCTTTACGGTTTTTCTTCAACAGTTCTTTAGCGAGTTCTAATTGTCTATCCGAAACCTGTTCTACCCGAGTCTGGTACTTCCTTATGTTGTCGCGCTGCTTTTTGAGCTCGTACACCGCCTTGTCCTGGGCGCTTATCTTGGATCCGCCTTGCCCCATCTAGTTGCTGGTAATAGTGTATGGTACAAATGCGTTTGAGGATGAATATTAAGGGAAAGAATTGGGTTGTGGGTGGGTTTTTACGGGTCCCAAATCCTTATACTCGGCCATTGGTTTTGTGTAATAGATCATATCATATTCGGTATGTGCACGTTAATAAGGTGAAAGATGTTAAGGTGCACATTTTATCGTAAGGAAGTTGATCAGATTACATCAGATTATATTTCCTTCTATCAAACATTAAATTGAAAGATCAGGTATTGGAAAAAGGACTTCCATGATTGCGATATTTAATACATTTTCTCTTGGTTTGTCTTTCTCTTTGCTTGATATCATAAACTTTCAATGCAAAAATACAAGAATATTGTTGATAAATCCAACTATTTCTGGGTAAATCTATTTTTATATTACTGTATTCATGACTTTCCCCATTTGCTATAGAACCAAGTTCCTGTTCCTCAAATGAGTCTGGTCGAGGATGCTATTTTGGCATTTTTTTTTAACTTAATCAACCAAAGAGATAACTTCGCTACCTACAATTCATCGTGGATCTCTAATTCTCCTTCCTCATCTTCATCCACAACAAAGTCATCGAGTTTAGTTTTCCCAATTTCGCTCCAATCTGTGGCGTTGCCGGACTCAGCTATGAATTCCCGCACATTCTTCTCCGATAAGTCGTCACCCGAGATCATTCTGTACCGCCCTTTGTCATCTATAATTGTAAACGAAGGAAACCGTGTTGGTGGACCGAGGCTCTTCCACCACTCAGTCGTAGCATTGCTGAGGGCGTCATTGACATAAATAGACGTGTCGGGGAACAGCGATGCAATGCTGTTGATGAAATGCAATGGATGGGCGTACTTGTCGAAGTATGGAGAAGTAGAAAGTACAAAACTGTTGGCACTCACAACGGATTGGTTGTATTGCAAATTCGATGGTGGTACAAACGAAGGAACCTTAAATGGAACAGCTTCCTCTATAAACTCAGTCATAGTCTCAACAGTTCTTTCAGACGAGTCGTACAAGTAGAAATGTTTCTTCTGGGTATCGTAGATTCTAACGGATGGAAAGCTTGTGATTTCAAACATTTGGCTTAGTTTCTTGTTCTTTGCACCATCCACCTTGAGTATAGGAAGCAATCCCTCAAGCTGCTTATCCAAATAGTCGAATATGGGATCAAATTCTTCACAGAATCGACACCCATCTTTGTAAAAATATATGAATGTAAATGGATAGTCAACGATCTTTAGAACGCTCGAGTCATCAACGTATTCAAAACCTGTGACACCATATGCCAG
The DNA here is from genome assembly GCA_030463055.1 of Lizanozyma gosingica. NCBI lineage: Eukaryota > Fungi > Ascomycota > Pichiomycetes > Serinales > Debaryomycetaceae > Lizanozyma > Lizanozyma gosingica. The sequence goes on along the minus strand of JAKVQZ010000016.1, from coordinate 167,888 downwards.
TACAAGTGCGTAGATGAGAAGCAGCTTCCAGAGATGTACTAATTGGAGCATTCTCTTTTTTGCAGCAGTTTAAGTTATCAGCATGTGTCCTTTTCGATAATATTCCATTTTTATCTGATCCTCTTTTGGACCCAAGAAATGCGGGTAACCCTTTCTGCGAACATCCTGTTAAACCATTGCATTATTGAAGTAAGCCATTAATAGCTTTTATGACAATTTCCATTGCATTAGCCTTAAGCTCATCAAGTTCCAATACTTGGACACCATAAAAGCTCCCTTCCTATGATAAACACAGAGCTTCTCTTCGTCTTGGTTTGCACTGAACTGAAATTTAGTAACCAAGATTTTCAGTCATAATGTGAAATCCCACAGACAAAACACAATTACCGTATCCCACAATTATCGCTAAGAATGATTCTACCAAACAACATGACGCATCATAAAATATCATATACTTGAGAATACTTAAGGAGACAAGTGGTCAGCGTTTGCGACAGTTGTTGCTTAGATTATCTTGAAAACTCCATCTAGATATCAGAAGTTCGTCCTAGGTACTTCTGTCCACAGGGATGGTTGTGAGTCACTTACTACCACAGAAGATTGTATGGAACAGGGAAAGCCTTAAATAAACCATAGTTGTAAGTCCTGGGGAAATCCAAGGCAGATATCCGCTAAAAACTCAGAATGGGACTATTCCTAGTTTGTAGACAGGATATTGAATGACAAAGAATTCCGAAAAAGCCGGAAGACTGGAAAATAGTCATTAGAGTTACCAAAAAAGCCCCTCCTTCACACACAAGAGTTAAAGAGTGCCCTTTCTAGGTGAAGCAATGAAGGATTTGCTGACTGCATGATGTGCCGACCATGGACACAAGCAGCTTTTGATAGCATATGTCATATCCTGAGTGGTTAAACTAATGCCCTTTTTTTATGACGCATGGTGCCGTGGGGATCTCCGCAGGTCTGTAGTAGCTGAGATATTTTCGGAAAAGGCAATCTGTACCCAGAAGAAAAAAGCTACTTTCATCGGCTTCACTGTCAGTAATACTTAGGCTTTTCTCAAAGTTGGCAAGGTTAACTTGCTATGCTATTGGGGAGTAGTGATGATAATGGGAATTGTACGCACAATGCCTTGATTATCTTGAGCTGAGAATAGATGGCTCTGGTAAATTAATTCAAGAATTAACTGATGTGGTAGTCGTCGAATGTTTGTTCTGTATGAGGACTGAAAAACAATGCAAGATCTGGAGTTGCGTCAAGATGCATACAGGGAACAATAAAAGTAGCACCTTAACCCGCAAAATAATCGATATCCAGCACAAATGAGCACCAGCACATAAGAACACCAGCACTTTCTGCCAGCACCTAAAACACCAGCATAAGATACCAGCACAGTACATGCAAAGAAGTGCCAGTACTCATTAGCAGCTTGTACTACCAGCAAATGCTCGGTGCTACCATCAGACAATGCCTACTAGTGAAATTAAGTGAAATTCATCACCAGCCCAGGTGACAGTTACTGCCAGCACTAATACAAGTACCAGCATTACCAGCATCACAATCCATGAAATTCTTCCATGTAGAAACAAGCACAATCAGATCTGAGCCGCAAATTGATATCAATTAGCACAAGTGCTAGGGAAACCCATAGGCAAATATAGCAATTGGTGAGGTGTGAATTGGTTTCAAATGCCGAAACTAAGTGTGTTATGGCCCACTGAAAGAGTCTCAACACGCAATCTCAAAGTGTACGGGCACACAGAAAGAAAGCTTCCTCTGTAATTGATACTGGACAAAAACGCTTGTTCGCATAATCTAAAAGGAAAATCGTCATGTACACCAAGCATCTGCATGCAGGCCAAAAAAGCATAAAGCACCATACTCTAGACACAATAGTAGACACTAGGATTCATGGTCATTACCATAAAGTAGCAAGAACAAGAGCAATGATGTAAAATCAAAAGTGAAATCCTACTGCACCAGCCATGTCTTTGCCTCATATATCGTCTTTTCCCCTCTGCTGGTAACAGGATATGACACGATGGGGTCTAAAAGAATAAGTTCTGGCACAATATCCACCTATGATGCTGCACCTACATATAACCAAACACTCTATTGTCTGGTTTGCAGCTTTTCCGTGGCCAGATGCTCTCACAAGATGGCTGAAAAGCTTCTTCCCTCATTGTTTTACTGCTGGCTGCTTGGCCGATACAGGAACCAAGGCCACTTTTCATGGCTTAGTGGAGGTGGTTTAACGGGACAATGCATTCACCAGGATACCACTCCACCAGCCCAATTTCTTCAGACGGGTTTATAAACACGTTAGTGCCGCAATAAAAAATTTGTAATTTGAATGATAATCATCAACCAATATATTTGAAATATCGTTACACCGATTGAAAATTGTTGTAACGTCAATCGCTAGTTCCATTCCGCACATCTAAGAAAAATGAATAAGTGGTTGTTAGCTTTATTTGCTTCTGCTGCCCCCGTCCTCGCTTTGAACACCATAAGATCCACTGTCGTATCTAGCGTGTGTCTTTCATCGCCGTACTACGGAAACTCCACTATTCCAAGCTCTACACAAGATATCACTTCTACCTTAACAAACCACGTCACTACCACCGAAGTCCTCACCACTACTGTAGGTGGTACTGAAATCGTCACAACCGTCACTGGTACCCTCGAGACTGTCACAACCACAAAAGATGGTATTTTGACCGTTATCACTCATGTCGTTCCAGAAGGAACCTCCACTAAGACCAACATCGCTACAACCGTTATCACCATCACCTCTTGCTCCGACAACAAATGCCACAAAGTTCCAGTCACCACTGGTGTCACCACAGTTACCAAGGACAACACTGTCTACACCACCTACTGTCCTCTCACAAGCGAAGAAGGTACCTCCACCAAGACCGATATTTCTACCACTGTTGTCACCATCACTTCTTGTTCTGACAACAAGTGTCACGAAGTTCCTGTCACCACTGGTGTTACCACCTTGACCAAGGACAACACCGTCTACACCACCTACTGTCCTATCACCACCGAAGCTACTCCAGCTCCACAAGTTCCTTCCACTAAGACTGACGTTTCTACTACCGTTGTCACCGTCACTTCTTGTTCTGACAACAAGTGTCACGAAGTTCCTGTCACCACTGGTGTTACCACCTTGACCAAGGACAACACCGTCTACACCACCTACTGTCCTATCACCACCGAAACTACCGTTGCTAAAACCTCCCCATCCAAGCCAGCTGAAACTACTTCATCCAAGCCAGCTGAAACTACTTCATCCAAGCCAGCTGAAACTACTCCATCCAAGCCAGCTGAAACTACTCCAGCCAAGCCAGCAGAGACCACCACTCAAGTTGTGCCTGTCGTTCCAGCCTCTACCAAGACCACCGTTGTGTCGCTGGTTCCAACCACTACAGCCAAGGTTGAAACTTCAGTTGCTACCACCGTCAATGTCATTCCATCTCAAATTGTCACTGAAACTCCTATCACCACTGTGGCCACTTCTACTGCTACTGGTTTCTCCAGCGTCGTCATGTCCACTTACGAAGGATCTGCCAGCTCCGTTAGAGTTAGTGGAGCCTTGGCTATTGCCGTTGCCTTGGTCTTTTTCCAATTGCAATAAACGGCTTGCATCCTCACCCGCGCATCATACATTTCAGCTTGCATTGACAAAAACGTAAGTCGAACCGTCCGTCTGTGCCACTACTAGATGCGGCGGCCAGTTACCTCAGTTCGTTTGCCTTTTTGTACTATAACTAATTTATATAACTGATTAGCCCCTAATAGGCGTCACAGCATAATTGATACACTTAGAGAAATCAAAATTAATGAGCAGTAGTTAACCAACAGCAATTGTAGTAAGACCTAATAACAATTTCCATGATCACATCTCAGTACAATAAATACATAATCACATACACTTTTACCCCTATACATAAGGATGTAGTATCCTATCAATATTTGCAAATGAATTATAAGTGAGCTGTCAATTGTTATTTTATTCCCACGCCATACATTTTTATGTACATTTTTTTGGACTAACAAATATTTCACCACTGCAGAACTCTGGTAGCACCGGTAACTTTTCAGTGTGAAACTTTTGATGGAGTCAAACAATTGAACCTAACAGTGACACCAGATCAGCTGAAGGGCTTTAGGCAACAGTAGCGGCAATGGACATTTACAAGGAGATAATTGAGCCTACAAGGGTGTCGCACTGTCTCAGTTGCCACTTTATTTCACCGAACCGTAAGCACTTGCTCGTGGGGAAAGGCACTATACTTCAGGTATTTGAAGTTGTCAATGGGGCTGTCTACAAGTTGAGACTCGTAGAGCAGTTCAAACTAGAGGGTCTCATTACTGGTTTAAAGCGTATACGACCAGTGGAGTCACCTAAATTGGACTACGTGCTTGTTGCAACCAAAACAGCCAAATTCTCGGTCATTCGATGGGATGCTTTCCACCACACAATATCCTCTGTATCGTTGCACTACTACGAGAATTGTTTACAGAGTTCTACATTTGATGAACTAAAACTGGCAGAATTGTTGGTAGAACCAACCAATAACACTTGTACTTGCATGAGGTTCAAGAATATGATGGTGATTTTGCCTTTCACCGTTTTGGATGACGAAGAGGAAGAAGAAGAGATGGATGATGATATCGAAAGTGGACAAAAGAAAGCAACACACTCAATGTCTACAACTGAAGATGCACACCATGGGAGAATGCCTATGTTTGATTCAAGTTTCTTGATTGACTCCAAAACCTTGGACCCACAAATAGGTGCACATGTAATAGATGCCCAATTTCTCTATAGTTACAGCGGAACTACAATGGCCGTATTAACTTCGGGAAACCAACACACATGGACTGGTTTGCTTCCGCAACTCAAAGATAACGTTTCTTTGTATATTGTTTCTCTTGATTTGAGGTCTAAGGTTTCTGCTACAGTTTTAAAGGTTGATAATTTGCCATTTGATTTAGACAGAATTGTCCCTCTTAAAGCTCCGTTGAATGGATGTGTACTTCTTGGAGCGAACGAAATAGTCCATGTGGATAATGGTGGTATAGTGAGAAAAGTGGCGGTGAACTCATATTTTAAGCAAACAACCAATCAAAAAAAGAATTTCGTTGACATGTCACACTTGGAGTTGAAATTAGAAGGATGCTCTACTTTCCCTATTGATAACAAGCTATTGATAGTAACGCGAGAGGGTAAGTTTTATTCGCTAGAGTTCGAATTGGACGGCAAATCAATTAAAAAGATCTCGTTATCAAAAATTGACGATAGTGCATATGATAGTATACAATTGACATATCCTGGCGAGATCGTGAATTTAGACAACGATTTACTATTCATATCCAATAAAAATGGCGATTCTCCTTTGGTGAAATGGAGCTATCAGGATGAAACTGGAGTTTCAGTTTCTACTACTTTAAAGACAGAAGTAATTAACGACGGAGATTCCATTGATGAGATCTATGACGACGACGATGACTTATATAAAGATGATGAGGATTCTCCAGAAATCAAAAAGGTGCTGAAGCATGCTAATAAATTGGTATTTACCACACAAGATCAGTTGATCAATTTATCTCCCTGTTCTGCCTTTACATTCGGATATTATTCCCTAGAAGAGAAGAAGTCACAATTGATAAATCCTAATTACAAAGATATTTGCATCTTCAGTAACGGTGGCTCTCAAAAGCAAAGTGCATTGAACATTTTTTGTCCTACTATCCAACTCAATATTAAATCATCATTGTCGTTTTCTCAAATCGATCGTATGTGGACTATCCAATCAAAGTACTTGATTACTTCTGATAGTATCAATTCTAAATCAGAGATCTTCCAAATTGATAAGTCCTTTGCACGCTTATCCTCCAAGAGCTTTATTAACAGTGACATGACCATTGCGGTTCACGAGATGCCATCAAAACATGTGATTCAAGTAACACGCAAAAAGGTTCAAGTGTATGAATCTAATTTTAAGAAAAGAATAATGAAGCTTCATTGGCGAAAGGATGCAAATGGCGAGCAAGAAAGTGAATCCGTTGCTTCTAACGAAGACGAAATTATACACTCAACATTTCAAGATGAGTTCCTTATGCTTTTCTTGCGAAGTGGTGGTGTTCTCATCTACTCTGTCAATACATACAATCAATCTTTTTCAAATATTGAAGTTCCAAAGATTCTTTCGGATACAATTATAACGACCGGATGCATTGCTAACTCTCATTTGTTGAATGCAGTTCTGAAGGACGTCAATTTAGTCATTAATCATGAGACCCGTGGCTTAAAGCGTAGGCACAGCGAAAGAAACATTTCACCAGATCCAAAGAAACACGCTGACAAAGAGATACTTCCAACTTCATTAGGGCCCAGACAAAAGACTTTTGCTTTGGTGACAGGTGATAACCGAGTTGTGGTTTTCAATCGATTCCACAACCAGCGATGCTATCAACTTCGTGAAGTTGATAAATTCAGCAGGTACTTATCTCTTGAATTCTTTGAAAATAGGGACTCACTTCCTGATCCTCGTATCAAGCAGATAATTTTCAATGACTTGGGCGATCTCGATAATAAGGAGGAGTATTTGACAATTCTTACAATTGGAGGTGAGATTTACATGTACAAATTATACTTTGATGGAGAGAATTTCCAATTCAAGATTGAATCAGACCTTCCTATTACTGGTGCTCCCGATAATGCTTATCCAAGCGGTACAAGCATTGAAAGAAGATTAGTTTATTTTCCCAATTTCAGTGGGAAGAGTTGTATTGGGGTTACTGGGGTGATACCGTACCTTATTACCAAGCTGATCCATTCGATTCCTCGGATTTTCAAATTTTCTAAAATTCCTGTTCTGTCTTTTGCCATATATTCAGATGCCGCAAATAATATTACAAATGGTATCATGTTCCTAGACAACAAGAAAAATGCGAGAGCCTGTGAATTAGCTCCAGATTTCGACTTTGAGAATAATTTACCCGTGAGAAGAATTGCAATGGGTGAAACAATCAAAAGTGTTGCTTATCATGAAACTACTCATACATTAGTGGTATCAACATTCAAAGAAATTCCGTACAATTGCATTGATGAGGAGGGTGAACCGATTGTCGGTACAGATTTAGAAAAGCCGTCTTCTATTAATTTCAAGGGTTCTATAAAACTTATCTCGCCGTATAACTGGACTGTGATTGATACCATTGAATTAGAGGATAATGAAGTTGGGATGACTTTGAAATCGATGCCCTTGGATGTTGGATCTCTGACAAAGAAGTTAAAGAACAGGAAGGAGTTTATTGTGGTTGGCAGTGGCAAATACAGATTGGAAGATTTGCCCTGCAATGGGAATTTCAAGGTTCTCGAAATTATTGATATTATTCCAGAACCTGGTAGACCTGAAACTAATCATAAATTCAAGGAATTCTTCCAAGAAGACACAAGGGGTGCTGTTACAGCTGTTTCGGAAGTCTATGGCCGATTTCTAGTTGCACAGGGTCAGAAAATCATAGTTCGTGATATTCAAGATGATGGTGCTGTTCCCGTAGCATTTTTAGACTGTCCGATCTACGTCTCTGAACTGAAGAATTTTGGTGATTTGGTGTTATTAGGAGATGCTGTGAAGGGTGTTTGCTTAGCTGGGTTTGACGCAGAACCTTTTAGAATGATCACACTTGGAAAAGACATGAATAAGTTTGATACGAATTGCGCTGATTTCATTATCAAGGATGAAGATCTCTACATTTTGATTGCAGACCACAAGAAGCAGGCAATTCATCTAGTTCAGTATGACCCAGAAGATCCCACATCATTGAATGGGACTAGACTTGTTTACAAGTGGTCGTTCAATGTCAACTCTACTGTCATGAGTCTTAAAGCTATTCCCAAACACGAGGAATTTTCACCAATTACTCCGGTGCCTCAGACTATGGGATTTTTTAATTTGACTCCCCCCAGCAGTCAAGATGTTCCATTTCAATCAGTTGGCTGTACGATAGATGGTGGCTTTTTTTCCGTTTTTCCTGTAGGAGAAGCCACCTACAGAAGAATGTATATTCTTCAGCAGCAATTGACAGAAAAGGAATATCACGCATGTGGATTAAATCCCAGGATGAATCGTGTTCAGGGACTCCAAACCATCAATTCTGTCTTTCCGAGTAGTGGTAGCGGAGGTGAAGGTGTAGGAAAGCCATTATTGGACTTTGGGATCTTGAGTCGTTTTACAAAGTTGAATGAAGACAGGAAAATGCACTTTGTTTCGAAGGTTAGTGGAAAAAGGCTGTCTGTTGATATCTGGAGAGATATCATTGAAATAGAAAACGTATTGAAGAACATGTATAATTAAAATAATACACGTATTACAAGAGAATAGAAATAATCATATATGGTACTTTACTTGAATAGCAGTTTTCCAAAACTTGAACCTAACACTACCCCCTTTTGTCTTTTAAATGGTGGGTTTGTTATTTGAAGAGGAATACAACTACTTCCATCTTCGTTGTGGGAAAGAATGGCGAAAGCTAAGATCAGAAAACAGGTGTCGTTTGACAGCGGATTGAAGGAGGTTGTGGAAGAGGAAGAAGAAAAGAAGAAGAAAACGAGAGTATCTTCGAATCCGAAAGTGGTCCCCGTGCTAACCAATAAGGCCATTTTAATTCCAATACACTATGTGCTCAATGTAGTTGGAATGTTCCACTTTGGACTCTTGGAGACTCCCCAGGAGGTACTTTTGAAGGGGTTTGTCAACTTAGCAGTGCTACAACTTGGATACGATTATCTCATCATGAGATCATTGAAGAGACCTGCCAACGATAACACTAACATACCTCTTTTGCTTGTTGGAAGCGTTATTGTTAGTGTGTTGTTTTCCATCCCACTCACAATCATTTTGATCATCTTGGGAGCTCCCATGACATCCCACTTGTACCTGACGTATCTCTTGGGATTGCACTTATCGATGATTATTGTCAATCCTATTCTTGTGTTGTTCCAGTTCCAGTTGGACAAGTTTTTCCAGAGTCTTCAGTTTGGCAGCGATTCGCAGGTATTCAAGAGCGTTGTATTGAAGAATCCAGTCATATTGTCGTCTTTTTTTGCCATATTGGGGACTTGGTTCGGGGTCATTCCTATTCCCTTGGACTGGGACAGACCATGGCAGGCATGGCCAATTACTTTGATTACAGGAGGATACTTGGGCGCGTTCCTTGGTGGAGCCATTGCCTGCGTCTTCTGAGAATACGTAACAAATCAAGACCATGTGTAAATATTATAAGGGATGTAACAGCTCTAAAGCAGAATGAATAAGGAATGTAAATGGGACTGTAATTTCCCAATTAGGAATTATATGTCGTTAACTTACAGACGTGTTTCGTGTATTTGAACTTCAAAATGTCAATACAAATCATACGTATAAATAACTAATGTAAATATTGAATAAGATAGAGAAGCGATAGAGATGTCAGCAAGGCTGCCATTGCCCATAGTGAACGGGACAGATGATAATGATGATGCATCAATCCACATTCACCAGCGCGTAGGTCCATCACGCCCGTTACGGAAAGAACGAAAATTGGAATCCCAGTTCAATACATTATTCAAGCAGTATCTTAAAGGGGATCTACAGGCATCCCTTGAATCAAATACGGTAAAAGAAGCTCCACAGGTTCTGTCTTCACCCGAAGATAATCTTGACTTTGAAGAAGAGGTATTTTCAGAGGAGCGAGGATTGAAAACCTCAACTAAGCCCAAGAGTAGACTTGAGGATTTAAGTGAAGATACATTGTATGATATTCCAAACAAGCGGTTTATAGTGGAGGAAAGTAGGATCGAAGGTGTTAATAACTCGGGTTCGTTTAATTACGTGACTGAATATGAAGATGATATTGCAGAGACAGGTGAAGGAGAAGAAAGCACCAAACAACCATCCACAAAATCATGGCAAGCATTTGCATCGAATTTAAATATAGCACGATGGATGATCTTGTTGCTAATAGTGGGAGCAGTCCTCTATGTTCTGGATGGTGTGGTACAATCCGTACTTCGAGAGTCGACAAAGAACAAAATTAGTGCATCTGCATTTGCAGGTGACATCAATAAAAGGCAGGATTTCCTTGAAGAAACTATGAATTCAAATTCGGAGGAGGTAAACAGAAAGTTCAGTATTATCAACGATAGGTTTGAAACCACACAGGAAACACTTCAGCAAATTGCAGATAAACTAAAGTCAATCCAATTACCCAATGTTACAAAGAACTATATCGTCAATGAAACAATTAACGTGGATGAGTTAGTGGCCAATTTGAAGGACCATATCGATCTTAACAGCACTAAGAAGGACATAATGGAACAAATACTACAGAAGCTACCTATACGATATGGGCTGAACGACAAGAAATTGCACTACACCAAGGAATTCAGAAAGTTCATTGAAGAAATGGCAACAAATACAGAACGTATACCCACAGAAGTTGACCAGGAATTAATCAAGCAAATCGTAAGGGAATATTTGCAAAATGAAATTCCATCAAATCCCAAGAACCTCGTAATGGATAGTGTTGTCGATGCTATTAACAGTCAACAAGTTAAAGTGAATTACGCAGACTACGGACTTGGAGCACGGGTATTAGGGTTTCTCACCAACTTAAGTAAAGGAAATGGTGCTTCGATTATTGATATACTCTCTTTGAAGTGGCTATTCTATAATAACTTCAATAATCAGAATGCCAATAACGTTCTCTTGGATAATGAAGAAACTTTTCTGGTTGACAAAAGCCTTGCAATAAGACTCAGCCATGTTATCTATTTGACAGATTTAATAATTACTCTTAGAGCCAAATCCACAACTTTGTCATCAAGTATGGCAGGCTCCTCTTTTCCTGGCGCATGTCGGATGGTGATATATGTGAAGCCTAAGAAAGCAAAGTACTTCAACCAACTCTTACCCCGGAAACTTGTCGAAGTTCCCATGGAGACCAATCGGTATCTCAAGCGCTATATTCCTATCCAGAGCAGCCTATTGACCAATGGGGTAAACAGAATCAAGATGCCTCGGAGTTTGGTTCATATGCAGATTCCCATAAGAGACATATATTTGACGTTTGACAGGGAGGTAGATGTGATTAATGTGAAGGGCTACGGAGTTACGGAATATGGGGGAGACGAATTCATGGAAATCGGGAAGGACGATGTTCTTATATAACCATTCATGGTTAATAATTGCAATATTATGTATTTTAAGAGAGGACGGTATTGAATGATTATTGTAGGCGTTTACCATGGGGCGGCTATACCCATTACTAAAATGCTCATGAGTATGTGAAGTTCGCAACTCATAATCAGTCTCAATTGGTGTGATTCAGAATTGGAGCATTTGAGTCCAATGAAAAAAGCTCACTTTCTGATATTTTTCAGGCTAATTCTATTTGCACATCTTTTCTTTTAAACTTTTATATCCAAATTTGCTATTACTAAAAAAATTGCAATGAGTTTTGAACTCGCCAGTTCTCTTAGTCTTACGAGAGCTGGTACTGCTGTGGTATGCAATGTTTAATGTTTGCCATGATTGCAACGTTTTCCCTAAATATATCAGGTTGCCAAAATGGTGGCCAAGTTTTGCCACGCCTCCTTGCTTGTGACATCTTGGTTTACTCAAGCAGAAGCATTAGAATTCAAATACTTTATTCTAATCCGAGAAATTTAATTCAATTCATGTATATTAACGAATTGTGGAACCCAGAGTGGAAGATAGTAAAAAGGTATGGGCTCTATTCCATTTTTGGAGGACAAGTTGTTTTTTGTATCGGCAAATTATTTAATTATGTCTATTTATTTTTCGGAGGACAATTTGCCTGGGTTTCGGTCTTGAAAGGTGGTGCATTGATCGCTTTTAGGCTAAATATAATTCTGATGTTCACTTGGTTAGACTTAGTGGTGAAAAGGGTGCCACGTTAGAAGATATCCAGCTGTGTCTTATACAATGCAAATTACGCTGCAAAATCATTCTGAACAGAATTGAATTCATAACAAACTTAAAGGAAGAGAAAAAGCTATTTTTGGCAATACAAAGAGCTGCATTGTCCCATAAGGTAACAATGTTATCAGGTTAACCTATGCAATTGGAGCTTATGATTCTTGTGAGAATTTCGGTTGTCCAAAATTTTCAGCCTCGGCTATTAGATGAAATCTCTCTCTCCCCCCGGGAGACCACACATTACTCAAAAATAGCCTCAGATGCCTACTTTCGTCAAAAGAGGTCTTAACGGTAAGTATTGATGAGTCATAAACGCTTTGTAAAGCATATGCATAATATGGTTTAATACTTGAATATTACGCATGAGGTTTCTGGTCTGTTACTGGTTAATTCGTGCACTGCAGTACAAGATGAAATTTGGTTCCTGATCAGGTCAAATTAATTACGTCAGAAGATCTAACAACATGCACGCATTTCTTCACGTATTGCATAGGCCTTCGAAGAAAAAGAAGGGAATAACGCAATAACATAATACTGGTATATATACAACATGCAAAGTAATGCGAGTGTTTATGAGGATTCGATTGTTGCATTTGGAATTGCGATTCTGAATCGTCCCACTATGTATGTATGAATTTGGAACTGAAATGAGTGAACGTAACCTCGAAAGTGCAATTTCGGAAATAGCATACGAAACCTCGAAATCTAATGTTATGAGAATTGCCACTATCAAAATAATTTCCACTACAACACAATGCTGAGCACTGAATGCCATACTATTAAACGAACTATAATTGTAATCAATTCATTTGCAGAAGTAGCTTGCGACTACTAATGTAAAGGAAGTAAGAGCGAAAATAAACAACGGAACACAATCGCAGTTCCAAAAACAAAAGAGGGCAAATAAAGACCTCGATCTGATCTAAATCTGATCTAAGTTGCAGCCCACATATCTAGCGTTCCAGCTACCAGGACGTATTGATCACTAGGAGCTTACAACAAGAACAAACCAGCCAAACCCACAAAGAAACCAGAAACGGCAACTCTGTCAGCAGCACCACTGAAAGTAGAGATAGAAGCAGCAGTGGCAGGAACAGCAGGAGTAGACTTAGTGACAACGGCAACTGTGGAAGGAGTAGACTTGGTGACAACGTTAACTGAGGAAGGAGTAGACTTTGTGACAACGTTAACTGAGGAAGGAGTAGATTTGGTGACAACGTTAACTGAGGAAGGAGTAGACTTGGTGACAGTTGTGGTTTCTGGGACAGGGCACCAAGTAGTGAAGGTGGTAGATTTGTTTACGACAGTGGTGACACCGGTTTCCTTAGAGAAAGTCTTACACTTGTTGTTAGTGTCACATTCGGTGACGGTAATGGTTGTGCAAGAAACAGGCTTTGTAACCGTCTGAGGAGGGTTGGTAGTGGTTTTAGGAGGATTAGGGGTGGTAGGCAATGGGCAGTAGGTGGTGTAAGTGGTGAATTCCTCGCAGACAGTAGTGACACCAGTGGTCTTTGGGATTTCGGTACACTTGTTGTCAGAACAAGAAGTGATAGTGATAACGGTGGTGTGGATGTCAGTGACAGTGGAGTTGTGGTAACTGGCTTGGGTAACACCAGCCAAGACAGCGACAGCAGCGGCAGCAGAGGAGAACTTCATTGTATCCGAAAAAATAAAAAACGAATGTAAAGGTTATTCAAACCAAAGTATTAAGCTAAAAACTAAGAGTGAAGAGCTGATGGAACAACAAGATGAAAATGCAAATTTAGTCAGGGAATATGCCCCCCTTATATATTGTGGATTTGGGTCCCTTCTAATTCCAAAATCCCAATCATCAAGATACCCAACATGCTAATTAGGGCCGTACCATAAAAATAATCACTAATTAAAAGTATCAACAGACTCCTCCACAACCATTTTTCGCTGCAAATGAACCGTTCTTCACACAAAGCTTCGAGGGTCGCAACCTCATACTCATATGCAGTACGCATGATTGTTTTGTGGAGGTTGGTCCATGGTCAGATTCTTCCATCGTATTCCCAGCCAGTGTAGTCTTTGCTACTAAGTGATTATCATTTGTTGATGGTGGGTAGTTGTGTTGTAGTTGCGTACTTCGAGGTTTCAATTGGACCGCGTATAATGGTGGAGTTTAATCACTAACCGCGCTTTTTGGTGGTGGAGGAGTATCCGCCTCAGGTGAATCGGCCTCACAAATATTGCAGGTTAGGCCCTTCCCGTTTTGGCGATTGTGCCAGTTGCTGGATATCGTACTATACCCTAAATTATAGTATCCCCGCATACTTGTATTGTGCCAGTGCAAATTTCAGTCCTTGGCTTCACTTTAGGGCATAAATGTGACCTGATACGTAGTGAGCACAGCCCAGGTAGGCAAATGGTCAATAATGAAAAAGATGAGGAGAGGAACGATCAAACAGAAAACTATCGAATAGGAGTTCTATTTGATCCAGTCTTTGATGCTGCAAGTGAGAAAAAAATATCAAATGGAAATTACTACTGAAGGTTGCTACACCTTATTCGGCAAATCCAGTCCCCATTCCAGTACCGTTAAGCCAATATTATTCTCATCACAAACCAGGACAAGGTCGCTGTGGCCAAGGCTATAAAAGTAAATATCCAGTTATATATTGCATTTGCAGCAATGGAAGACCAGGTCGTGCCGCATATTTGCGCAAAACGCGCGTCCTGCAACGCTATAAATGGAACAGTACTTGTATGTGTAATTGTGAGGAGCACATATGGAAATCCAAACAGATTTATTGGTTCCGTTGTGTTGCATAAACAAACACACAGGAGAAGTACAAGCTAAAAAAGATTGAGAGAAGAAGAAGAAGGAAACAAGTGACGTAAATACATTGGGCTATGGATCGTATACTGTGGGGAAGCAGACAAATAGTATTGTTATTACGATGGTGGCATTGACGGTGGCATTGACGGATATAGTGCTGCGAGGAAGTACGTTGTGATTTATACCACAGCCATGGACATGCCGACTATGCATGTCAAGGGTCTGACAGAAAAAGAGAATAATAAGAATAAAACAACTTAACGTACGTAATTTCGCCAGTAAGTCTTAAGCACAAAGACTGAAGGGAAAACTTCTATTATTACTTTACCAACATTAATACTGTAAACAGGCCACAACTACTCCCAGCTCTCCAGTACGGAATTATATGGAATTTCCACCTCTTGACTTGGCGTTTCTTCTACAGGACCAACTGTAATTGTTTTGTTTACAAGAGAGTCCTTTCCTCCTTTGTCTGGCGTATCCCACAAAAGCTAGCCCAATAAAAAAGAAATATATCCAGGGGGAGGAAACCATTGTTAACTAATAGTACATGAAAGGGGTAGTCCATATTTAGTAAGGCACCACAAAACAAAGTAATGTGAGTGACCATAGTTATGATAGTTATGGGATAATTAGGATTCAAGCATTTTATAGAATCTGTGATATACTTTAACAAAACAGACATAAGGTTAACATCAAACATCAACAACAAACAACAAACAACAAACATCATCAAATACATATAGCATTAGTTCGTGACAAAAACAATGAATAATAGAAACACCAACTAATTTTTCGATTTCGCGTTGAGGGGATCTTTGCAAAACAAATTGATTATCGACTAACAATTTTGGGTGCTTATTTGGTGCAATTGCTAGCTTATGGTGTAATATACCATATCACGCCATACCATACATAGAACACTGTAGTTGCAGTATACTATCGTGTAGTGCAGTATAGCACAGAATACTATGGGATAGTTCAGTATAGCATTCTATTGTATAGTGGGCAAAGAATCAGGTAAATAATCAGGTAAATAATCAGGCAAATAGTCAGACAAATAAGTCAGACAAATAAGTCAGCCAAACACAATCTTGTAAGTTGCGATTTCGAATCCACGTAATTCCACTTCAAAGGTGTTTTTGGATTTATCATGTGGTACCTCTTGTTTCGTAACATCTTCTAACGCGTTCACCTTCACCACCAGCGCAATACGATAGTCCTCGTTCACCAAAACTGTTGCCTTGGATCCGCTGCCCCCCAAACTCTCGTACAACCGCACGATGATTTCCTTGCAGGTGGAGGCACCATGACCCTTTGTTCTGGACTTCTCAGGCAATTTCAAATGAGACAATACAATATTTGCATCTCCCTTGGTATGGACTAACGAAGGCACAGATACGGCTTGCTCGGATTGGAGGACCCTATAGTTGAATTCCCAGCCTTTCCGAACAGTATCAACACCCAAGTCATCCAAATGTGGATACAAGGCATATTCAAATTCGTGGTCGCTCATATCGGCGTTGTCATCAGGGACTTTGGCCGATCTCAAGAGCGATAACCTCATCAAGTTTCCGTGGATAGAAGCACCATATTTGCAGTTGTTCAACAACGACACACCATACTTGAAGTCTGACAAGTCCATAAACTTGTGGTGACAAACTTCAAACTTGGCAATATCCCAGTTGGTGTTATAATGAGTGGATCTTTTGGTTATTCCAAACTGGGTTTCATATTTAGCCTCGGTGGCTGTGAAAATGGTGGTGGGGAACTGCACCTTCAAAAACCGATAAGTCTGATTCCAGTTTATAACCTTGCACTTAAAATGCAAATACAGTTGCGATTCATCCAGAGTACCATTTAAGGAGATGACAGTCTCTATGTACGAGTCGTTGCTCAACTTGTTAATCACCTTAATGCTGACCCGCAAGGCATCGACTGAAAGTATGCTGACTTCACCGTTCTCCAAATATTTGAAAGTATTGACATTGTACAACTCGGTATCCCACGCAGGATAAGTATTAGGTCTGTCTTCAAACAAGAGAAACTGATTCGCGAATCCACTAGAGTTCGAGGTCTCTGTCGAATCAATAATCTCTCGACCTCCGTTGCGGAAATCCCAAATGCTCAGAATCAACCCCTGAGAATTAATTTCCACCTTCAACAAACCGTTTGTGAGTACATAGGCTGCCGAACTATTGACTGAGTCTTCACTATTAGTAGTGGTGATTAATCTGGCTGGGTATTTCAACAGGCCAGCACTGACAATAGAAACTTCTGAAGAGTTTGCGCTGAATTGCACCAATTGAGGCTTGCCATAATCAGGATGATCAACAATTTCTTGTCTGTCCCAAGGCAAAGTATTGATAAATTGAGTTGTCATATTACCATCCTTCTTGCCAGCAAAATAAGTTAAGGTTTCTTTCGTTAATTTGTCCACTTTGGCGAAGAACTTGTCAATAAGAGGATACACTTCGTTGTAGTACACCATCCCAATACATGAACCAGGCAAGACATCATGGAACTGACAAAGCAACAAATCCTCCCACAAACTTGAAATTTCAGCTTGAGGGTATTCATACTTTGGCTTGGTGATATGAGCAATTGTGGCCAAATACTCCAAATCGTGCAACTTCACTTCTCCGGTACGCATAAATTTCTTCACCTTAGCCTGAGTGGTGTAAGTTCCTCTGTGGAATTCCAAGTAGATTTCTCCCATCCATGAGGGTAATGTGCGGCCCTGGTTAGTGGACTTCAAAACGTGGTCGTAGAATTCCTCAACAGTTGTTCCCAATTGCGCTGGAGGCATAATTCCAACGGTATTAGCCAATCCTCTGCACCGTCTGATTTTCTCAATCATTTCACCCGTGGGACCACCACCACCGTCACCGTAACCAAACAATAGGAGTCCATGCCCACTGTCACGCATATTCTTGTTTTGAGAAGCAGTTCTCCAAACATCTCCCCAATGAGCAGCAGCAGTGTAAGTATTGGCTGGTGGCATGTGAACTAACACCTGCGACCCATCGATACCAACCCAATTAAATGTTGTTAAGGGAAACAGATTTATATTATTCCAAGATAACTTTTGGGTCAAGAACTTAGAAAGACCACACTCCTGACACACTTGTGGAATTTGAGAAGAGTATCCAAAAGTATCAGGCAACCAGAAGACATCTGACTTGAAGCCAAAATTATCTTGCAAAAAACCTTGGCCCACGACAAATTGTCTAATAAGCGATTCACCGTTGGGCATGTTGGTATCATGTTCAACCCACGAACCACCAATGGGGATGAATTGGTTGGTGGTGAACTTTTCCTTTACTTTAGAAAATATCTCTGGGTGGTACTCCTTAAGCCATTTGAACTGCTGCATCTGGGAGGCTACAAAAACGTATTCTGGATATTCTTCAGCCAACTTGATCTGGGTTGTCCAGGAACGCACAATCTTACGTTTTGTTTCGGCAAAGGGCCACAACCAAGCAGTATCAATATGGCAATTACCGATACCATGAACAATCACGTTGTTGGGATCAATATTACCCTTCTGGAAGACAATGGGCAGGTCGACGTCAGGGCCCAACATCTCCTGGGCAATCTTCCGGCAACGGTCGATAGAAGTGACGTCGTCAGGATCAAAAGTATCCATGATGCGGTTACAAATTTCATTGGCTCTGTATTTCTGCCAGGTAAACCCTGGAAATTCTCTTGAAGAATCACCCAAAATCCAAAAGTCCCAGAACAATTGCCATGCATTCAAATTGGGCTGTCTGATACGACAGAGGTTTAAACGGAACCATCTGTTAGGGTCTGGATGGTTTCCACTACCGTTCCCAAACATGCCGTTACAAGCCATTTCTACATAAAGCGTGAACTCCTTTTCCGTGCTGTAGTATTCCTGAGGCAACTTGTAAATGGTTCTATCACCTCCTGTGAAAGCCTGCAAAGGAACCCCCTTATGACTGTAGACTAGAGCTTCGGAGCTTGAGTCCCATTCCAACTCCAACGGATGATTAGGGTCGTCCAACACCCAGTCCAGAGGAAGTTTCCATTTCAACTTGAACCAAAATGTCTTCCATGAGGGCCCAAACGACTGGCCAATGTGGGCAGTGGTCCAGTTCAATTGGTCAAACTTAATGTCCTTAAATAAAGGTCTATCCCAGATGTCGTCGACACCCCAGAACTTGAGGACGTCTATGTCGTGGGATTTATGGACGTAGAACTTTGGGAGGTTCATCCGGTGGAATTCACCTCCATTATCGGTGAACTGGCGGATTCTATCTTCGTACAACCTGTCAATTGGCTTGAACGTGGGCTGGCGTCTAAATGAGTCGTACGAGTTTCCAGAAGCTCCGGCTTCCGGTAAGTTCCCGTCGTACCGCGACTCCATGGTATCCAACGGTTCAATTGAGTCTTACAATTGTAAATTAATAAGGAAAAACTAAAGGAAATGGGGGAAAGGAGGAAGTGGAATAGCCCTTTAGGTGGTCTTTTAACATTTCAAGAATGACCCCAGGTGAGGGGGGTAGAATTTTGTGGGACAAAGACCTCTTTGGGAATAATGGAGCGAATCCGGTAAGTACTTATAAATAGTCGCGGAAAAACCAGAGAAAAATCTGGGGGAAATGAGTTGAAACAAGTACTGAAGTCAGATGATAAGAACACGAGGAACTGGTTGGGTATCCCGACCACATTTTGTATAGGGGTTATTGGGTAAGCGATGACGTAACAAGACACAGATAATGAAACTATATCTCCATGACTCCTAATAGTAGACTATATATTGTATTATATTATATTATATTATATTATATAATAGGAGTTAAGTGATGCCACAGTGTAATCTTTGAGTGCAATCTTAGAGGGCAAAGGTTCTACAAAGGGTTGATCAGGTACAAAATAAAATAAAACACTATATCAAACGTATACAATTATCGCTTTCGTCTCTACATTAGCTCCTGGTGCAGCTAACTTGCAGTTAACTCTGTAATGGCTACTGTTGGATTTTGACTTCCTGGTCCTTTTCAAAGGTGGCCACCGAGTCCAATGACTTGATGGCTTCAGTGTGAATTTCAGGCAACTTGATGACAAACCCCTTGATCAACGAGAATTCGCTAACGATTTCACCGCCCAACTTCTTGATCGTCTCCTTGACCTGAGAGACAGCAGAGTCATTGGCAGTGTCCTTCAATGAGATAATGTATTGGGACATGTTTATAGAGGAAGCAGTAGAACCAGATTCAGCAGAAACAGAAGTAGCAGAAGAAGTGGTCAAAAATGAATTTGAGGAGACCGAATACACCAAGTAGATTCCAACTAAACCAAGAAGTAAATAAGTGTAGGATTTGAAATTCGCCATTCCCTTTCAAAAATTACGCCAGAAAGTGACAATTGGAGTTTTAGAGGCGAAGACAGGCTTATTTATGTGCTTATTGGAACGGATCTCCTTTCACCTGATTGTGGTCTTTCCATGCACTATCGCCACTATCGATTATGAAATTGGCATTGGAATTGGGATGGTCACGTGAAAATTTCTGGGGATCTCCGTTCCATAGGGGAGAGGGGCAAAGTACAGAATAAATGGTACATCCAAACTTAAAACTCTAAGGTACTACAACTCTTAGAAATAGATGAGACGTGTCACATATAGTCGGTCTACTGGATTTTGTTGGGGAGAAAAGAATTGGTAATTTCTCGGGAAAAAACACATATTTGTTACAAATAAGGGCTGGTTTTCCGCAATAAAGAGTTCACAGTAACATGGGATGGTACACACGGATTAATCAGTGGACCAACAGCTTAAAACGAAAGGGATACTTCCTCTATGTGGGGTTGATCACCGCCAGTACCATATATGTGATGTACTTGATATCTACAGTCCCTGACATTGATTTGGACGGAAATGAGGAATTGGAAAGAAAGAAGAATAAACAGTAATGGGATGAATCCATCACTGGTGATGTGCAAACGGGACCTTAGTGGTTATACCTATATGAATGTAAATATATATATATATATATACATCCATGGGAGGGTACTTCGTGTTGTAGAGATGAGAGGAGGACAACCGAGGGAGCTTAGAAAATAGAGTTCCTGATAGTCAATAAGTGGAGCGCGTTGTACTGAATCAATTGTTCCATCAGTTGATTACCGAAGATAAGAATACGATAAAGCAGAAAGTAAAAGACAGGGGATAGTACATTTCAGTAACAATTAGAAACATACGTTGAAAATGAATAGCTCCTACATTTATTATCACTATCATTACTGCATTATATAATTCAAAGTTCATCAATGCTATCACCTTCAGTCCGTGAGCATTATGAATACTATGAATACTTTGGGGTGGATGTGATCCCCGGGTTTCGCTGATGTCATTCAAGATAGTTATTGCTTTGCTGTACTATGGCGTAAGCTGAGGCCTAGATTTCTACTTTGTGCCCCCACTGTTCACGCTTAGTCAGACTGTGGAGTTCCTTGTCATTGATTGGTCGGCGATACCACATGAAGTGCAGTACTCTCTCTTTTAACTGGGTACGACGGTGGATCAGGCCCGCCTACCATTTATGATGACAACTATTCAATGAAGAGTCACTACTTTGAGTTTGTACAGTACGTTATGAGGCATTACGTTGACAGCACACTATCCAAGTGAGTCAGACCTAACATCCTCCACAGTTTGTACACCGCTAATTGGCTAACAAAAAGTCCGGAACACCTAAGAGTCGTCGCTACCAAATAGACAATTTCTACCGTCTGTCACACACACACACACACAACCACGCACTCCCTCCCCCCAATCGAAAAATTTCCGTATATATATATATTGGAGGGAATGAAGTGGACGATTGGAGGACTCTCCTTGTATATTTATTGTCAATTGGATAATTACCAAGTGCTTTTTTCACTAATTTCATACTGAAAAAGTCATAAAAAATGGTCAAGGCTGGTATGTACTCATCCTAGGTGCAATTGATGCCATTGTCGCCTTTATATACTCCACTTGAGACATGTCGATATGGTCAATAATGAATAATTGCTCATGTGCGCAAATTACGGATCATTACAATAGCCATAGAATAACCATAGAATCTTTACTAACATACGATATCTACAGTTGCTGTTGTTAGAGGAGACTCCACCGTTTCTGGTGTCGTTCACTTTGAACAAATCAAGGAAGATGAACCAACCACCATTACCTGGGAAATCGCCGGTAACGACCCTAACGCTTTGAGAGGCTTCCACATCCACACCTTTGGTGATAACACCAACGGTTGTACCTCTGCTGGTCCTCACTTCAACCCCTTCGGTCTCGAGCACGGTGCTCCCGAAGACGACAACAGACACGTTGGTGACTTGGGTAACATCACCACCGACGGCGCTGGTGTTGCCAAGGGTACCAAGCAAGACTTGCTTATCAAGTTGATTGGTCCTAACACTATCCTCGGTAGAACCGTCGTCGTCCACTCCGGTACCGATGACTTGGGTAAGGGTGGCCACAAGGACTCCAAGATCACCGGTAATGCCGGTGGTAGACCAGCCTGTGGTGTCATTGGTCTTGCCAACTAAGTGCTCTAGCTATTCTATGTATGCCAATTGATCTTCATGTTTGATATGTGAGCTACGATTATTGTAAGGTCTCGAGATGTCTTTGATAGTGTAGTTTTTAAGAAGACAATAATACATATCACCGTGTAACGTTACTTTTGCTCCTTTTGATCGGTAGCATACATTGCTACTCCCTCGATGATGCGCTTGCTACCTGAACCGTCAACCATCACAAGTTTGATCTCACCGGGTTCACGCTTGATGTACACCATGGGAACCTCTCCTACCACACACGGTTGAACATTTTTATAGTTGAAAGAGACTAATCCTTCCGCGGGACATAACTGCAACAAGATCGTAGCCAAGTAAGGGCCCTGCACAATTAAGTCAGGCAATCCCTCCAGTTCAGCATAGGCTTGGTCCAAGTGGATTTTGTGAACATTGTAAGTCAAGAAGGAATACTTGATCACGTTCATCCGGTGCAATTCATTGAGTCCAATGACTTCGTTGTAACCGTTTTCAGAGAGCCACGCAGACTCCGTGCCCGGTGTAAAAGATGGTAACTCATACTGTCTGTTGGTGTAGACCAAGGATCTCACTTCTTTGACAGCACCAAAATCACGGTCAATGGTGACAAAGACCGATTCTCCATCGTTAATGCTTCTGACCATAGGAATCGATTCATTGCACCACAATTGTTGTCCTACTCTCTGCTCCTCTCCTCCAGTGTAAGCGGAACGGAAATCGTATTTCCCCTGGACCCACATTCTACGACGGAATAATTCTTTATTCTTGACCATAGGAGCCTGGAAGTTGTCGTAGCCGTCACTGCCCATTACCAAGTTGTTCTGCAAGTTGTAAAGGAACTGGAATCCAGGGGGAACCTTATCGCCAAAGTCTAGGTGGGGCTTTACGTAGCCAGGAGGAAGAACCTGGTTAAGAAGATTGACCAAGTGATTGGCGGGACCCAAACTGGCGTTGTCAGCAGATCTCCATGTTTTGGTCTTAATTGCCTTTGTCCAGTATTTAACAAGAGACATGACAAATGAATAGGGAAATCAAATATCAACAAGAATGCTAATGAGATAATAATAGTTATCAAAAGCACCAATTAGAATCACTTTTACCACACTCAGTTCAACTAATAAGGGGTTCTCATACCTATATATATATGTAAAATATATGGATAGATGTCAAGAACATGTATCTATATGCGAATCAATATGTGTGCATGAACAACTAAGTTTGATGTGTGTTTGTACATAGTCCTATTGTGTATGATCCTTCAAAATAACCCCTTTGTACAAGGGATGGGGGTTCCGTTACCTTGTCCCTGGGAGTGAAACAGTTTACGAGAATTCAACCTAACATCTGAAGCATTTACGAACTTTTTGTTCCATTTAGCATGTACCACATCACTTATTAAAGTAGGCAATAAGTGTCGACTGACTACACATCAGAGACACGACTCTTCTATCACCGGTAAGACCCCCTTCTCCTGTGTGACAACCACGCTGTGGGCATTATTGTTCGGGAATTGATCCTTAACGACGATAACACCAACCCCTTCTGCTGAGGACAGATCAATAGAACAAAAAAAAACTTATTAGTGGTTTAGATACACAGAATAAGAACAATTAGGTAGAAGGTTTATAGTACTTTTATCTGTGTAAATCCGGGTAACACTCGCTATAACCGAAAGAGCATCCGGGTAACGATTTCACGATAAGTCGTGTCTCTCACCAGGATACACAGGC
Source organism: Lizanozyma gosingica (assembly GCA_030463055.1). Lineage (NCBI taxonomy): Eukaryota > Fungi > Ascomycota > Pichiomycetes > Serinales > Debaryomycetaceae > Lizanozyma > Lizanozyma gosingica. The sequence goes on along the minus strand of JAKVQZ010000016.1, from coordinate 143,781 downwards.
ATTGGAACTCATCGCACAGACAAGTGCACTTAGGCCATGACCTACGGAGAAGATAATCTAAGTACAAACATACACACACTAAGTCATGGCCGAGGATACAGGCAGGAGCACAAGTGAGCTCTTGAAGTCGATAAAGAACAAGCATAGACGACAGAAGTTATATTCTGAGCTCAAGCATGAGAAAAACAAGCTGAGACACAAGGCCAGATCCGAAAGGGCCAAGGAAGAACGGGAAAACCCGGAGCTCAGAGAGAAGAGAGTAGCTGCCAATGTTCCGCAAACCATAGATTCGAAGAGAGTGTACGATGAGACGATTGCAGCTGAAGTTGAGGGAGAAGACGAATTTGCCCTGTACTTTGGCCAGGCAAAGGACAGAGATCCCAAGATCTTACTTACTACCAACACCAATGCGAAGAAGCAGGCATACCAATTTGCAGATATTCTTTTAGACTTCCTTCCCAATGTCACCTTTGTGAAGCGGAAGCCCGAATACTCCATACTGGACATGGCTAAATATTGTGCCAATAGAGACTTCACTTGTCTCATTGTGATCAACGAGGATAAAAAGGTTGTAACTGGGCTTACATTTGTGCATTTGCCTGAGGGCCCCACTTTCTACTTTTCTGTCAAGTCACTTGTGGAAACCAAGGAAATTGAAGGCCATGGACGTGCTACTGACCACACTCCAGAACTTGTTCTTAACAACTTCCAGACACGGTTGGGTAAAATGGTGGGACGGTTATTCCAGTCTCTCTGGCCACAGCAGCCTGAGTTCCAGGGCCGTCAAGTAATTACCTTGCACAATCAGCGTGACTACATTTTCTTCCGTAGACACCGTTATGTTTTCCGTAATGAGGAGAAAGTTGGGTTGCAGGAGCTAGGACCTCAGTTTACACTCAAGTTGCGTAGGGTTCAGAAGGGAGTCAGAGGAGACACCATTTGGGAGTACCGTCCCGATATGGAGAGAGACAAGAAGAAGTTCTACTTATAGGCATAGCATGTATAGTAATAATTTGGTCATAGAAATAATGTAGAGCGCAATAGGATTTGAAAAAATGAAGAAGTGGAAAGTCCGGAGTGGATTCAAAATGGTAGGATGTATAGGAATAGTAAGAGATATCGAAATACTAGTGAGGAGGCGTAATAGTGATGACGGTAGTAGTAATAGTAATAACAGTAGTATTTATACCATACCCTTATGAATCATATCACTCATATTAATATTTGCCTTGTTATATTACTGCTAACTAATGGTGCACTGAAAATAAAGTACTAATAAAAGTACATGGAAAATCTACACCAGTGGCATCAAAACACCAAAACACCAGTGGCATTTCAGAATACTTTCTACTAATTCCTACTCTTCACATAACACAAATCGTCCCCCCCCCACTCCCAATGCCCTCCATATACCAATCGCATATAATTAATTCCAAGTTCCATGCCATAAGGAACAAGTAATTAAACTTTCTTGATCTTCGTTATTCAAGTACCTTATTCAAATAGTTTATTATCTCTGGTGACGGATGATAATACAAAATCCTGCACACAACCACAGGAGTAACTGGAAAAACAAAACTTCAAGTTGGACAACTCGATGATCAAACAAACGAGTTCTAAATCAACAGCATTGAATTGCAACCTTCCATCACGGCATTGAGAACGGCAGAATCCACCGAATCACTCCGATAGCATCACACAGACAGTAGTGACTGCAGACACCGCAGTGTTGGGAAACTTATACCAAGATATTTGTATATTACGAAGATCAGTATTTTCTTACCCGAGCTGGTGAGTGACTACTGGGTATAACAAGAAAGGAGTCTTTTACGCACCGTGATACACTCTACCAAGGATGGATTCCAATGGTATGGGACAGATTGTCCAGGCGCTAGACGTGATCTACGGTGCCAAATCTACCAACGACCAGCGCAGAGAGGCCCAGGCGTTCTTGGAGTCCATTAAGAATAACGATCAGAGTCCATATTGGGGGTACCAGCTTGCTCTGAGAGCCAATAGTGGAGAAAACTTCATTGTGAGACATTTTGGATTGTCGTTATTGCAGCACTCAATCCACAAGCGATGGCATCTATTTGATCTGAACAAGGCCCTTGCGATCCGCCAGTGGATAGTGGAGTTGGCTCTTCAGATGACCCCCCAGGAACCGCACTATTTGAAGGAGAAGTTGGCTTTCTTGTGGGTGGCTGTGGCAAAGAGAGTGTGGGGGAGCTACTTGATGAAAAGACTGCTGACACCCACCCTGGACGATAAGGACGCGTTTCCAGGTTCTGAAAACACTAATGGAGGAAGTGCATCCAACACCAATGGTTCTGATGTCAACTCAGGTACCGCTGAAGACTCCACTAATGGTAAAGACTCGGCTGCTAACAAGCAGGATATTGTTGACGGGTGGGGGTCTATGGACGCCGACTTGTGGAAATTGTGGAACGAAAATATCATATGTCGGGAAGTATCGCTCATCATTGTGAGAACTTTGTTTGAGGATATATATTTGTTGGACGATCCCATTGCTTCTAAACGAACAGCTATTCTCAACCAATTGTGCATCCAAATTGTGACTTCTGATGATATGCTTAACTCTATCTATGAAAGCATCAGCACACAGTTAAGGGCATCCAAGGCATCCCAGATAGGATGGTTCATAACCTGGTCCAGATTTCTCATAGAAGTCTTGTCGAACAATGACATCAAATCCGAAACTTGCCAAATGTTCGTTCCAAAGATCCTTTCCACATTCAAGACGTGCTTACACTGGGTCCAACCTAAAATTCTTCGTGACGAAAACGTTCTTCAAACTTTATTTCAAATACTAAAAGTCCCCGATGTTAAATTAAAAACATTAGCAATCGATTGTCTCCATATTTTATTTACAAGAACATATTCTTCCGACGAAGATTTTGATTTCTTCATCGGTTCCATCTTCTCCTCCGAAGGGGTTGCTCAATTAAGTCAGTTCTATCAATCCCTAGAAATAGATCCTGATGACATTGATGAATTAGTTTACGCTCTATTGAAAAAAACTGTGGAAATGATAGTTTCTCTCAGTGAGTATCTCAATATATCCTCAAAATGCAGGGTTAGTTGGGAAAGATCAGATGTCGATAACTACCTTCAATTAGTGTTGGCTACAACCCAACACCCAAGTCTCATAATAAGTGGATTGAGTTTGCAAATGTGGGTTACCATTTTAAGATTTGATGAATTGAGTAGCAAGTCGCCAATTGTCAAGATCTTGATGGAACTTTTAGAAACTACCGCAAATAGAACAATCAACTATACATACAATGATGAGAATATACTGAAAAAGTTCTTGGACATTGATTTCGACTCGACACCTGATGCATCCTCATTCTTAAGCAACTACAAGAAGTTTAACGAAGACATTGTCCGAATCACTGTTTGCAAGGAACCAGAAAAGGGTTTGAGTTGGTTAGAGAATAGATTACAATCATTCTTCAGTTCTGAATTGGGGAATGTCTGTATCAACCAATATAAACTTGATGAGAAATCGGATGCTTTGAATTATGGTACTGCCCAATTTAACATAATTGAAAATTGCATAAGAGGTATTAGCAGGTGGAGAATATGGTACACAGGTGATGATTTTGATGCTATAAATGATAGATTGAATAAATTGGTGGAAAACTTAGGCGAAAGACTTTTGGCCATGAATTTTGCTCTGCCATTGTTGATTCGAAAGAAGGTTCAAACATTAGTGCAATTCGCCCCCCTTCTAAAAGATGTCAGTCCTTTAATGTTTCAAGTCTTGGAAAATATTCTAACTACTGCTACATTTGAATTACCTGAAGATTTACCCGATGAAGAAAAAGAAATAATCCGTGATTTAAGAACATGTTGTGGAACTGAATTGAACCGCTTGGCATACATTATGCCTGAATCTTTAAAGAAGATTTTTACTGAATTGGAGAATGTAATCTCTAATATTCTCCTGTCAAAGAAAGTTTCCAACCACGAAAATGTGGCCTTCAAATCATTCTTATTGGTGATTACATCCCGATCCTCCATTGAGGATAAGGATAAGTTATTTGCCAAGATTGTTGATCCAGAATTAAGTGCATGGTCCTCGCCTGCATTGGAAAAGGGATTACTAGATTTGCATTGGTTTATGGAGAGGATTGGAATCGTTGAAATTGCAAAGTACTTCCAGAAACGAGGAATCACTGCCAGCACTGACTTATTAACTGCTGAAATGGACGACGAAGGAAAGGATTTGAAAAATAAGTTGAAGGACCATTGGTCATCGATTTTCCCTATTAGAGCTACCAGAATATTCATTCAGTACAGTATAGAAAAGTTGAGCCACGATTCTCCAGAATATTTGAATTTATTAAGATTGTGGAAACCTCGTGTACAGCCAATTATTCCACATATTTTGCAGCTATTAACTCAGATTCAAGCCTATCATGACAGTGCTAATTGGGAAACTTTACCTAACGAGGTCCAGTCATTTATAAAGTACAGTTGTATGGAAAGATTCTGGCAGCAAGGTGTTCTGATTCAGTCGAAGGAAACATTTATCGAGGAAAATGTTAAGGCAGCATTAACATTGAGAGATTTTGCAGATTCAGTTGGGCATTTAATAAGATACACCCGTGAATATGCATTCCTCACAATTGGCTCTCTTTCCCAATTAGAGGATACCCTTTACGAGATGCCAAACATAGCTAGTATGCTTTGGAAAGCTGTTGCAGGGGACCAAGTAGGCATAACCTTGCATAGCTGGAAGCACATGATCAACAGTTGTCTTAGAAGTGTGGTTAGAAACTGTCCTGTAAAGTATGTGGATGTTTTTATGAGTGAGTTGTTGCCTCGCGTTTTCGTGGATTTGGACAAGTTGCTAGTTTCTCGCTGGAAGAAGGTCTACGAGGACGGCTTGCAATTACACGGTAATGAAGACGATGAAACGCTTAGCGAGGAAATGATGGAGGAACATATGTTAAGACAATTGACTGCTACTACTGTTCGTCTACTTATGGACATTGCCAGTCAATTGAATGCCAAGTCAGTTTCCGATACTCAGTTTGCATGCAAGAGATTAATAATCGAGAGGAAGGAAGTAATGGCCACCTTCTTGCAGATTTGTTGCCATATTATTATGTTCAAAGATACAAAGTGTTCCTTCAACACCATCTTGATCATAAGGAATATTTTACCTGACATTATGCTCAAGGACGATGAGGTAGACAAATATCTCTGCGACAACTTGATAAAGGCTACATTGCATGTGTTAATGGATGATTATTTTGTTGAAACGCATTCAGAGGCTGCCATCACCTTGACTACACTTTACTGTGCATTAAGATCAAAGAGCGATTACCCTGCCCGGGTGATGATGCAGAAATTACCAAACATCACCACACACAATATGAGCAATTTTGAATCCTTATTGGTGACATCCAAGTCCCTCAAACACCAGCGGAGTGCATTGCTTGAGTTGGTGCGTATAGCCAAAGAATACGAGGAGGAAGCCACAGGAGCAGCTGTTGGTCGGCTTGTTGGTCAAGATGATGAAATTGCAAAGCGGAAGCAGCAACTTGAAGCTGCTCAAGCTCAACGGAAAAAGAAGTCACAGGGCATTGACTTGATGAATGACCCTTTCACGGAAAGTGGTGCTCTCAACAACTTATTTGGGGATGATTGACCGTTGGAACTGGCTAATAAAAGAGTGCAAAATATGAAGTGGATTAGGATCATTATTATTCGAACCATGTGGGTGAGAAATATAGGATTTTGGTCATGTGTGAAAGCCAACATTCCTTGCATGCTTATAATCTGAATATGATTATTCTTTCAAAACAAGTGGATGTGGGAGTGACATCCAAGTGATCGAATCTGTCGGAGAATGTCAACTGTGCTTCACAGTGCACCACTTTGCAATAAGGATCTGTGAAGAAACATAGTAAGTGGTCTGGAGAGAATTCTGAGAGGAGGGCATGCATGGACTTGGGGAATGATCTTTGTGTGGACACCCTTACATTCTTACTGGTAGATTATAAGTTCACTGTCTTGAAAGCTATGCCATTTTCAATTTTGTATGCATTATATACCCATGGGAGAGAATGTGGTGCAATGGAAATTAGGTGATAAATAATGTGTAATATATGGTGCATTAAGTGTGTACTGGTAATATGTAAGAGTTCGGAAATAATGAATAGTACAGATTGATCAAGTGCAACTTATTGTAGAGATGCATGTGAATGGCGCACATTTCACATCCGTGCTGTGAGTGGACCTCTTATCGGAATTAGCATGATAGTTCTGTAATTAATCTCAGTTTATTATTGTCCTGTAATGTATGATGGATTCTAATGTATAATCTAATATATGATGGATTCTAATGTATAATCTAATATATGATGGATTGTAATATATGATGCTATTCCCTGGGTGTATACTTCCGTAGTATACGATAGTTCTGTATTTTGTAATTTTCTAGAGTACGTGTAACGAATCATATGGTAGTCGTTCTCTCATGTTTAATGCTTTTGCAATGTACGAGCCTCTAATGCATAATAATTCATTATGATAAACCATATAATACTGTACAGTGTTCTGTAATGTGGCTCATACTCCCACACTACATGATTCTGTTGTTCTTCACTTATTTGTTGCATATGATAACTAAAACAAACAAACATTGTCACTGCTGCGTTCCACCGGCTCTGCTTCATTTCATCGGAACACTTGATCCGGTCTAAAACAAGACTATTCCTTTTATATCACTTCTCTGCTCTCTAGCTGTTCTCACTGACTTGTAGCTCGGTTAATTCTTTAACCGTTAGGTTCAACGATCGCTTCGCTCTGAAAACTTGTATGCCATTACTAAGACTACCCCTGATCTCCTTCCGCTGGTAGACATTATCACTATTGAAGTTGATTCAACAATATGACATGATCCCAGATCGGAAAACCAATATTCCCCATTATTCCTGAGTCTGGATAGTATGCCTACTCCTTGATTTCTTCACTTTTTTCCAAAACGTGGAGTAAATATTAATAGCTTCTGATTCTAATAATGTTAAGCTGTAAAATTCAAGCATTCATGGTGCAATTGTTTTCGTGTGTCTTTTTGATGTCATTTCTCCTCTGTTTAAATATTACTCCGTTTATTATTCTACACAAATATCGGAACTCAAAAGTACAATTTCAGTGATTTCCTAATCTACCCTATGTTGTCGGCTCCAACTTCCGATATGACATTATCAGCCTTATGATCCCAGCTTGTGGAATAGTGATGATCATTTTCTAAAAACTTGTTATGTCTGATTCATCGACACAAAGTTATTATTTTTGTATGCACTCCTTGCACTCGGTTACAAAGCAGCCGAAACACCCCTTAACACATCGTTGAAACACTACTGTTGCGATATCGAATCAACTAGCCTTATAAAACTATTCTTAGATAATTTCTTTCATTGGTTTTTACTGATCTTCTTCACTTGTCAAACTTTCGCCAGCCATCTTTCTCCAGTATGTTTCAGGCCAATGTATCAATCTTATATGGCCACTTCGTACTTTTTGTCCTGCATGCACCATGCAGGGTTTCGTAAAAATAATATTGGTCTGAAAAACAGCATGCATATAACACATTGCCCCTCTATCCCTCTCTGCGAAAAGCACGGGAGGCAGATTTACCACTGTAACCAGCAGTAGCTGGGGGTGATAGGATAATTTGGAGCATTTCTCTGTGGGGGATACCACTAAGTACCGGTGTGCTTAAACGGTGTCCTACGACATTGGGCTCCTGCATTATTTTTTTTTGGAAAGTAGGGAGATTTTACCCTCCGTTTGACACACTAACTGTGGCCTTGTAAAAAGTTTTTCCATAGCTGTAATTAGTTGTATCATAGTGGCAGCAGATGTGCGTTGAACGAGTTGAGCAAATGAATGCCTAGTTTTAATTTTGGAGAAAAGATCACACCAAGCTGTAACTGACCAACAGCCATGAACTAATTTACGTGGATCTGCCAAAAGATCATCCCCTAATATAAAAGGGTGCACTGGTTCTTTAATTTTGACGTAATATTTGTTATCTAAAATCAACTTTAGACTTAGAGCTTGAATCAGATTCTTATTAGTCTTTGCTTACTAGTGCAAATAATAATGAAGTTCGCTTCGCTTATGTCAACGGCATTAGGACTAGCGAGCTTAGCCAACGCTTCTGGATGTGCTATAGAACCATATAATGCTTGCCCTTCTAGTTATTTTGATTTAAGCAAACCTCAACCAAACTTTGGTGTAGTTGTTAGCCAGGATAGCAATTCTACGTTCAATTATACGTTGAATTTCTCTATAGACTCAGGCCTCAGCAAAGACTCCCTCCAACTTTTGCAGCTAGTGGGTGCAGGAAGCACCATCACACTATACGACCAAGCAAGTAATATCGACAAAATCTCAGATCCTAACCGCTGGCTGTACACTATCACTGGTCCAGCAGATTTCAGTGGTGACTTGTATTGTGTTCCTCCAATTAAGGTGGATTATTTGTGGAGCTGTGGTAAGAGCAAGAAAGGGTATAACGAAGGTGGTTACAATGCCACAGAATGCGCTCAAGTGGCCTACCCTAAGGCTTACGATTACATTTTCTGCTGTTCCGAAGGCCACGGCGCCCAAGGATACTGCTGGAAGAAGCCTGAAGACGTTTGTTCATCATTGGAGAGCTCTTTAACTACAGGTTTGGAAACTGTTCCATCATCGGTCACAGGTACTCAATCTGAAGCAGACACAACTTCCTCCTGCGCAACCTTAACTCTCACCAGCACCTTGACCAGTACCCATGTTATCACTCATTGTCACCAGGAGTACTGCACTACCACCATAGTTACCGAGACCACAGAAGTCTTGACGACCACCACATCCATGTTTAGCACTGGATCTACTGTGATTCCACTGGTGACTCCACTAGAAACCGAGTCAACGATTTCGCAGCCATCGGAGTCACCTTCCTCAAGTGGTCCAGGCACGACAACAATGTTATCTTCATTTGCAACCACTGAATTAATAACTACTACTACTTCTTCTTCTTCCTCTTCCACTTACAGCACTACTTCTGTTATCACCGTGACCATCACCAGTTGCGACCATACCACATGTCATGTCACTACTCTGAAATCTACATGTATTACTACAATGACACCCAGTGGCTCAACAAGTGGGTCCACTATGTCAGCACCATGGTCTTCGACTTCTGTGTTATCTACAACTACTTCCACCGCTAGTCATCCTACAGAGATTACCGAAAGCACCGGTTCTGTAATAACTTCTATTATTTCTACTAGTACATTTTCCAGTTACTCCATTGTGACAACAAGTTCCACAACCACACTTACTATTACTAGCTGTAATCCCACAAGTTGCAAAGTTACTACCGTGGAATCAATATGTACCACCACTTTCCTTAGCACATGCACTCCTTCGAGTAGTTCCAGTATCACTACCAGCTCAATTGGATCTATTCAATCGGACTCCATAGGTGAAACAACCAGTCAATCTTCAGATGAGTTAACTGTTAGTATTGAATCGTCTAAAACTAAGTTTACTATTTCCAGTTATACCGAATTTTTTACTGAGTCTGTTAACAGTACATCGGTTACACATGGACCTTCCACCAGCGAAATCTCTGGTTCCTATTCCCCTACCATTTCTACAGTGACAACGAGTTCCACTACTTTCGTCACTAAGACCAGCTGTGACCACAATTCTTGTCACACTACCACCCTGGAGTCAACATGTATCACTACTTACGTTACTACATGTACACCTTCTTCAGCTACCAGCACATCTACATGGGTTACCATCAACGAATCTAGTGTGACCACCACTTCAGAATTTTCTTCCCTATCCTCTTCTGTATTGAGCTCAAGCAAATCATCAGGCTCTTCCCTTTGGATATCTTCGGCTTCTACACCGTTGACTTCTAGTTACTCAACCGTAACTACCAGTTCAACAACAACTGTCACAATAACCAACTGCGACCACACATCTTGCCATGTCACTACACTGGAATCCACTTGTATCACAACTTACGTCACCACTTGCACGCCTTCAACCGCAACTATTTCTTCCACTGTTATTACCAGCACCACTTCTGGCTCAACTAGCGAATCTACTGCAATATCAACGACTCCTTCGACTAGCAAGCTGTCAGAGTTAATCTCGACTGGCGCGATCACATCTAAAGTCGAACCTACACCAAGTTCTACTACCTACTCTACCGTAACTACAAGTTCTACTGCTATCGTTACAATTACCACTTGCGACCATGCAACTTGCCATGTCAGAACACTGGAATCCACTTGTATCACAACTTACGTCACCACTTGCACGCCTTCAACCGCAACTATTTCTTCCACTGTTATTACCAGCACCACTTCTGGCTCAACTAGCGAATCTACTGCAATATCAACGACTCCTTCGACTAGCAAGCTGTCAGAGTTAATCTCGACTGGCGCGATCACATCTAAAGTCGAACCTACACCAAGTTCTACTACCTACTCTACCGTAACTACAAGTTCTACTGCTATCGTTACAATTACCACTTGCGACCATGCAACTTGCCATGTCACTACTCTGAAGACTACATGTCTTACGACGTACACCACTCCCTGTACTCTTTCAACGTTTATTCCAAGTGCAAGCGAAATAGTGTTGACTTTTGAGGCTACTTCTTCAACTACGACCACATCTCCAGTGCTCGCGACTTCATTTGAAACTACGAGCTGTGAAACGTCGATTACTACTTGGAATTCTACCACCGAGATTACTATCACACTGTGTGAGAACCATCTGTGCTACACTTATGTTACACAGTCGACTACTTGTATTACTAGTGAATCCGTTACGACCCACACGTTTTCTACCACATCGTCCATAACAGCAACACCAACAACCACACCAGAAACAAGTCCAACAATAACTCCCTCTGCTACCCCTTTTACATCTACTGACAGCACAACTTCAACAACAGTTGTTACCATCACACTGTGTGAAAACCACAGCTGCCATACCACAACTACAACCTCAGATATTACAACCTTCATTGCTTCAGTTTCAACTCCCTCGACAACTCCAGTCACGACTGCACCGACCACCCCAACTTTAACACAGTCCACACTATCTAAATTGTCCTCACCATCTTCATTAGCCACCCCTGTTACTCCATCCACTCCAATTTCACCACCAATAACTACATCTTTCAGCACGACTTCCACAGCTTTTATCACTATTACTCTGTGCAAGGATAGGAAGTGTCATACCACTACCTCAACTTATGAAATCACAAGTTACATTACCGCAGTCAGTACACCATCTGCGCCATCTACTACACCAGACACGCCTGAGATAACTACTTCTGAAACTTCGACGTTGTCAACTGTCTCAGCTTCGTCTACAACATTTTTTACCGTTACTCTTTGCTTCAGTGATGTGTGCCACACTTCCGAAGTAACAACAGATGTGACTATTGGTACAACTTCTATTGCTCTCACTTCCTACTCTCCTCCTACAACCGAGGGAACCGTCACAATTCCCACTACTGCGATTACTACCAAGTCTTGTGAGCAGTGCAAGGAAACCGTCGTAACCACAGGGTATCAAATAGTATCGAAACAGAGTTTGTTTACTAGCTACGCACCTTCCATCAGCACATTGTCTGGATTGACAAGTGCAACCACCTTTAAAGCATCAATTACTGGGTTAAAACCCTCTACTGCTTCGCCCTCAGTGATTTCATTTGAAGGTAGAGCTTCGTCTAGGATTGTGAGCTTTGTCACTGTGGTTGTAAGTATCCTTGTTGCATTCTTGGTGTAATACAAAAGAAAATAAAAATAATAGATTGTTTCGAGAAAAGTAAGGTTGATGAATTTCCTTACGAGTTCGAATGCTCCACGTACATCTTTGCTTTAAATACGAATGTTAAATAAGCAAGTTCGCTTACTGTTTCAGAGAGAAGAGGCAGTCTGAATTTTGCTTGATCTTTGCTCAGAGGGACTCAGTTCTTACAAGCGATAACCATTGCCGACCAATATTTACATTTCTTATTCACTTCTACGGCAGATATAACATATTGCTATATTTATTATTATTATTATTATTACTATTATCATTAGCATGATTGTATGATTCTTGATATATTCATGGGTCCTATTGCTATACACTTTACACTAAAAGTCTAACACACTAAACTTAGGAAACTCGGACACCTTAGGAACGGGTATCTCCGGAATCAAGTACACCTCGCCGTTATCGTCGATTCTCTCCCTATCTCTTTCGCTCATGCTGTGGATCTCCTCAATGTGTTCTCTGACAAAGTCCAAGAGCTCCACCCAGTTGTTCTGGATCTGGTACGCCTGCTCCTTCTTGCTTCTTCTCAAAAGACACTCTATCAATCTGAGGGCATCCGGCTGTGTCTGGTCCAATCTTTCTAACATACGACCCACGGAGTTGATGAGATACTCTTCTTCGTATATGGTACCCTTTCTTCCCTTGGCACGCTTTCTCTCCTCTCTCTTCCTATTCTTTGTGGTTCTTCTCGAGGCCCCAGTCTTAGCTGTACCCGCCGTCTTGCCCGTGTATCTGGTGAAGAAGGATGGCGTGGTTGACGTTTCCGATGCAGCCACAGAAACGTTGTCTGGAGTGTCTAGATCATCGTTCTGGATGCCATAGAAGGCATAAGGATCCTCTGCCTTCTTTTGTCTGAGTTCTCGGAGTCTTCTCAACTGGGACTCAATTTGTCCCTTACAGTCTGCTAGCAATTCTGCAACGGTACCATATGCTTCTGCCACTTGTACGTCGACCACTCCTTCGATTAACTCAGGTTTCTTGACTTCTTCTGCCAAGAGAATTGCCTTGTCAAAGAGATAGCTCTTGCAGTACAACTTGACAGCCTCGTCCACATTGTGCAAGAAGGTGTACTCGATCTCTGCTGCCTCAGCGTACTTATGGTCATCAGACAAGGCTGTTACTAACGAAGTGGCCGTGTCCTCCAATTTGTGAGCAAACTGAGGTTTTTGAAGAATGGAAAGTGCTTCTCTCCACGATTTGGCCAGAACATAGCACTCCAAAGCATTGGCATAATCGGACAAGTATTCATACGAAAGCGCAGCCTCCTTAAAGTTCTGCGACTTCCTCAAATACGAAGCGTACAAGTTGAGAATCTGCTTCGATCTGGTGTCATTGTACCGGTAGATTTTCAATGCTGCCTTGTACAAGTCGTGAGTGACTATATAGTCATCAAATTCTGCTGCACACTCTTCCCCAAGTTCGTGCAACCACTGCAATGCCTTTTCGTATTTCTTCAAGTAGTCATCGATAAGGAACTGCTTGCGAAGAGGTTCCTGGACATGCAAATTCTGCAAAAAGGGAAGATACTCCTTGGGATCCATCTGAGACTGTTGGGCAAAGGCCAAGGTCAATTTCACATCGTACAATCCCAAAGCTGAGTTATAGAGTTTGTTAGCATCCAGCAAAAAACACAAGTGAATAACAGCCTGTTCCTGTTTGTCTGCATCGGTGAAATCCCCCACAAGTTGTAAAGCAGCAGTCAAGTTAGGAGGCTGTTCACATGCGTATGCCGTGAGAATCGTTTGCAAATACTTCTCCTTAAGAGATTCGGAGCTCAACAAGGCACCAAGGATGACCTCACACACCTTGTTGATTTTGGAGTTATCAGTATTCACCACGGCTTCCTTGTTTCTAATAATCTTCCGCAAGCCCTGGGCATCCTCACGCTTTGGGGCTTCTGCCTTGACCTCAGTTGAGACAGGTGCAGCGTGCAAAATAGAGTCTCTGTATTTTGTTAGTGCTACATCTTCATCGTGTAAGCAAGAAACGAACAAGTCCAAATATTCCACTTTTTCGATTTGGCTGATGAAGCTTTCCACGTTACTCTCAAACAAGGCAGGATCATAATCATATAAAATGTCCAAGTCTATTCTGTGAGCACGACAAAGCAAGAATGCGTCTCGGTACCTCTTTTGGGAGATGAAGTCTCTAATTCCCGATAAGCACATTATTCTGGGGTAAATGGTTTCCAAATTACCACGAGGAGCCTCAAGAGTGACGGCATATTTAGAGGGCATAGCATTGATGATGATAGAACCCCGCTCAATAGAACGGATTCTCTCATCCACAAGGTCCTGCAATCTTTGCTGGTCATTCAAGATCTCAAAAAACTTGTAATCCGGCTCACCATTTGCATCCTTCAAATGTAAGAAACACAATTTGGAAAGAGCAGTGGTAAACAACAAGTGTGATTCAGTGATCTTCATCGAAGTGACAGCCGATGCCACAAGATTGTCGTTGGCATACATCTTACCGTTATTCGTTACACCAAAAGCAGTGTAAGTAAAATCTCCAGAACTTTCGTCAACGACAGCACCAAATTCAAAATCACGACAGAATTCAGGAAACTGGCACACTTCCCTTTCTGACAATGTGCCATCAATTTGGAAAACCTTACCGTCGATAGTTTCGATTGCAACAGAGCTAAAGTTTGAGCTTGATTTGGCAAGTACGATTTTGGAATAGAAGGGAATGGCCGTTTCAAATGTTGGTGAACTAGGATCAGAAATGTTAAATATCTGAGCGCAAGAGCTGTTATCGGTCGTATCAACGACAAGAACCAAATAAGAATCACCAATAAAAGCCAATTGTCTTGCGAAAAGTCCATTGCCTCCAAGCACAAGCTCCTGCTCAATAGTACCGACTATTTCCGGTTGTCTAATTTTCTTGACATCACCAAGCTTCAAATTAACTAGGTGAACTGTGTTGGAACTTGTCAAAAGACCGTATACCTCGTTACTCTTGCTTACAGCCATGTCATCAATATTGCAATTGTCAGGAGTATCAATTTCTCTGAAACTGACTGGGGGTGGAACATTAGCAACCGACAACGGAGTGATTTTGCACATAGTACCGTCAGTAACTAACGTGAGTCCAACATCATTCGCCTTATAAGCGGGTCCAGTGATAATTTTTATACCCAAATCGATAATCTGTACCAGCCCGTTGGAAGTACCGATCATAAGATGCATTGGCTTTTCAGGGTGGAATTTTATGAAATTCACTTGGTTTAAAGGATCGCTTTCGGTAACCAAGATTTCCTGTTTGAGGTACCAATGGTAGTTTTTGGTGGTCCACAATTGTACTCTGTCATGCAATTGAAAGGCAAGAATCTCAGAATCAGCAGACCACACCAAATCAACGATGTTTGCGGTAGCAGGATCCAAGCGGGAGTTGAATTGACCATGTCTCAAACCGTTTCTTTCATAGAAAACCACATCCAACACTTCGTCCATGGCCTCGTCATCAAAATGTCTTTGGGTAGATGCGATCAAAGACCCTTGCGGTTTCCAAGCCAAGTTGTGTTCCAAGCCGTCGACCGCCTCATTGACACTGTCAAGCTTCCCATCTCTCGAGAACACCCTTATGACTCTTCTGTCGTATATTTCGGCGGTGTCTTCAACCAACACCTGTTCCACCGTTGTGACGGAAAAATATTCACAGTCACCTCGCCAGTCTATTTTGGCGGAATGATTATCGAAAATAGAGAGTGTACCTCTTTCGATCTCATTTACGGTAGGGTCTTTTAAAGGACCTTCTTCGCTCTTTAATCCTGCGTGCTTCAAGGCCTCTCTTTCTCTCTCCAATGCCTTGGCACCTTTCCCCTTGAACTGCGTTTCCTTCTTCCCCCACCCAACAGAAACGTGCTTTGAGTCGCTGATCTTAATATCGTCGGGATTGAGCCTCTTCTCGCTGATGGGCTCAAACATACGCGACATCAAAAGTAAGTTGTTCTCGTTGGTCAACAACGCCAATGTCTCCTCATCTGGAGACCACGAGGCTGCGGCTATGCCCACGTCAATCGACCCTACAATTTCCACAAATGTCGTATCAACATCTGGCTGTGCTGGGTCGTACGTAGCAGTAACAATGTCCCCGTTACTAAAAATGAACACTAGCTGACAAGTGTCAACAAAATGACAGAATGACTTGAGTTTGTTTTCTGCATTTTCTGCATTTTCTGAGCTATTTGTGGGAATTGAAGCGAGTAGCACGCTTTCACCTGTTTTCATGAACTGTTGGACCTCTAGAAATCCAGCTTCCTCGTTTCCAAGGGCAAATGTAATGCTGTCGGTGACTGAATCGAAGACTCCATCCACCACAGACATGTCCGGATAGAGGAGAGATTCTGGGGATATGGTGCCCCTATTAAGCACGGCCAAATTTCTCATGATATAATTTGTTGCAGAGAACCCATTCAAGTGCTCAGATAAGGGCTATGCCTAGCAAAAACCCGTTGTTCAAGCTGTGTATAGCGTTGGGTTGATGTCATCTCATCGCTAATTGTCAAGTGAGATTGGAATTCGGATATATTGGGTTTCTTGCCAAAGCACACGACCATTATTTTTTGGGCGTGTGAGAACCGCAAACGTTGGATTTCAATCGACGGAAAAAAATCTAAAGCTTATCGAAACATGATAAGCTTATGGACTCTTCCTTCCTTACAAGCGATCCAATTGCCATTAGCTCGAGATGGGTGAAGCAGAAGAAGCAATATTCCGTATGTGAACATGGAGAAGATCAAGGTGATTTGCTTTTCCGGGCGATTTAAGGTACTTTTTTGCCGGTTTTTGCCGGCTCTGAACGGAACATACTAACACCAAAACAAGGCTCTGCGGATATGTCCATGGTTCAAATGTATATCCCTACAGAGGTGGCTAGAGACGTCATCTACTCCGTCGGAGAGTTGAGTCTTGTACAGTTCATTGACTTGAACCTGAAAGTCAACGAATTCCAGCGTTCATTCGTCAAGGAATTGAGAAGATTGGATAACATTGAGAGACAATACACTTACTTCAAGACTGAATTGGACAAAAGACACATTGAGGTGAAGGAAAGTCCCTTTGGTATTTCTGCCGTCCAGCAATCGGAAATTGACGAGCACGCTGAGAATGCCCAACTTTTGGAAGACAGATTGACTCAGTTGATCGACGCTGCTGACGATTTGTATGTCAACCAAAGAGACTTGAAACAGTTCACTTACACTGTTCAGGCGGTCAATAATTTCTTCACCACCAGTTCCCCAGCTGCTATTCCCAACAGTGTGAGTGAGACTGAAGGGTTGTTGGCTAACTTGGAGTCGCAGCAGACCGCTAGCGAGGTTCACCAGGGTAATTTTATTTCTGGTGTCATTAGCAGATCCAAGGTGGCCACCTTGCAACAAATCTTGTGGCGTGTTTTGAGAGGTAACTTGTACTACTACACTGAAGAAGTTGCCGAGCCCATTTACGATGTCAAGAACGACGAATATGTCGATGTCAATACTTTTATCATTTTCTCTCACGGTTCTTTAATCTACCAGAGAATCAGAAAAATCTGCGAATCCTTGGATGCCAGCATCTATAGCGTCGATCAGGCCCCAGACTTGAGAAACTTGCAATTGCAGGAGTTGAAGGGCAAGTTGTCTGATGTTGCCACTGTTTTGGAGCAAACAGAAGCAGCTTTGAACTCTGAGTTGATTGCTATTTCTAGAGATTTACCTAAATGGTGGGAAATTGTTGCTAGGGAAAAGGCCGTTTATCAAACGATGAACAAATGTGACTATGGTGATGCAAGAAAGACCTTGATTGCAGAAGGTTGGGTTCCAACCGATCAAATCAAAGAATTGACTTCTGCAGTTAAGGGAGCCAACAATTCGCAATCTATTCCAACAATTGTGAATGTGATGGAAACAACAAAGACTCCGCCAACTTACCATCGTACTAACAAGTTTACCGAAGCCTTCCAAGCTATTTGTGATGCTTACGGTGTTGCTACGTACCAGGAAGTTAACCCTGGTTTACCGACAATTGTCACTTTCCCATTCATGTTTGCTATTATGTTTGGTGATTTGGGTCATGGATTCATCTTGTTCTTGGCTGCCTTGGCGTTGGTCTTGAATGAGAAGAAGATTGCAGGCATGAAGAGAGATGAAATCTTCGACATGGCCTATTCTGGCCGTTACATTTTGTTGTTGATGGGTATTTTCTCCATGTACACCGGTTTCTTGTACAATGATATTTTCTCCAGATCTATGACTTTGTTCAAATCTGGTTGGGAATGGCCAGAGAAGTTTGAGGTTGGTGAAACCGTTTATGCCAAACAGGTGGGCACTTATGCCATTGGTTTAGATCCCGCATGGCACGGGACTGAGAATGCCTTGTTATTCTCTAATTCGTACAAGATGAAGTTGTCGATCTTGATGGGTTACTTGCACATGTCATACTCGTACATGTTCTCTTTGGTCAACTACCTTTATTTCAACAGTATGATTGACATTCTTGGGAACTTTGTACCCGGGTTGTTATTCATGCAAGGTATTTTCGGGTATTTGTCATTGTGTATCGTTTACAAGTGGTCAGTAGACTGGTTTGCTATCCAAAAACAGCCTCCAGGATTGTTGAACATGTTGATTTCCATGTTCTTGTCCCCTGGTACAGTGGAAGAGCCCTTGTACAGCGGACAGGCCACCGTTCAGGTTGTTCTTGTTGTTATTGCATTGATCTGTGTTCCATGGCTTTTGCTCTTAAAGCCTTTGTACTATAAGAGAAAGTTTGACCGTGAGGCCAAGGAGCAACAATACATTCAATTAGCCAATAACGAAAGCGAAGTGACTGATGAAACGGCCCATGACGAAGACGACGAACACCACGAAGGACACACCTTTGGTGATATCATGATCCACCAAGTGATTCACACCATTGAATTCTGCTTGAATTGTGTTTCGCATACTGCTTCTTACTTGAGATTGTGGGCCTTATCCTTGGCTCACGCTCAGTTATCGACTGTCTTGTGGTCGATGACCTTGGGAGGCTCATTTGGCATGGCCGGTGGCTTTGGGGTCTTTATGACTGTTGTTTTATTTGCAATGTGGTTTATCTTAACAGTGGTCATCTTGGTGGTCATGGAGGGTACCTCTGCCATGTTGCATTCGTTGCGTTTGCATTGGGTTGAGTCTATGTCGAAGTTCTTTGAAGGGGAGGGTAAATTATATGAGCCATTCACGTTCAAGAGCTTGTTGGCTGGAGTTTTCTGAAGAAGTATAGCGGTACTCATTCGGCTAGATTTAATCTAGACTCATCTACAGTCTTTCTTTGAGAACATTTATCAATTTAGTATGTTACAGTATGCTACATTATTATAACATTATCATTATTACAATGAATACATTTAATTATTACAAAATTACGTTATAATTAATATTTTAATTATTACACTATAACTATTTTAAACTCCTTATACTATTCAAATCACATTAAATTATTGTAAACTTACTTTATAATGGAAGTATAACTTAGTATGGTAACCTATTTGTATTTATATGGGACACTATATGCAGTGCGCCATCTCAAAAAAGTAGTATACCAATGAGATGAGATAAACATATTTCCAAACTGGTACCTCTCTCTCCAAACGGCCAATCATGAGCTATCCGTTGCTGGTGATTATCAAGGAACTCGAGAACCCTGTCTCGGTGATCCCTATACTTAGCAGCTTGCACCATGACAAGACTCTTTTGCGGACGGCCTCCAAAGCCGAAATCAACCACTTAGTCTCCAGAACATTGAATCTTGCCAGATCCCCCGATGTCCACAAGAAATGGTGTGGAATAAACCTCATATATGTTCTCAGCGACCATTACAATATATTGGCCAGCGAAGGAAATAACTTGCTAGGGCAATTGCTCAAGATCTTGGAAGCGTACAATTCGACCATTGATGGTAAGCTCTTATCCAGCACTGTTCAGTCTATTAACAAGGTCTGTGATAACATCCGAGGAAAGCCAGCGTTAACAAGAGAAATCTTGACTCCCAAATTGCCCTCCATCATCTCCTTGTACTTGGAAAAGATTCACTTCCAACCGTTGTTGGTGGTGCAGTCGTTGCGCAAGTTGGTTGATAAGCACCCTACCACTTTCAGAACCTATGCCAACAAAACCGGTGCCAAGTTAGTGGAGATGCTTATTTCATCAAATTTTGCATTGTATGATGAGCTCCGCAACGCAATCATGGCTACTTTGGCTGCGTTACCAGTGGTAGAGAAGAATGAACCTGAAGTAACGTGGGAAACCAATGTGCGCAACGTCATCAAGGAGTTGAGGTCAGTCATCGAGATATACGAGGAGTTTTTGAACTTTGACGACGATCAGGACTTGAGGGCTTTGGTGGGTAGGCTTCCTCGGATAACCGATGAGAAGGAGTTGTTATTCCCTGCGATGGCTGTTGATGTTAACGATCCCTCGTCCTTGTTTCAGATCACAGAGAGAGTGCAGATTTTACTTGACTTGGCGGCAGCGTATGCTACTGGTGGAACTCAGTTCAATGTGAAGGTCCCCATTGGACTTTTGATTACAACCATAGAAGTGATCATTTCTGTGAGCACCAAGTTCTTGAAGTTCAAAGGTGACGTTCGAGACCAGACGGTGAAAAATGTCATTTGCTCCACATTGAAGTCTAACCACAGGGCTGCACTCAAGTTGATGGAAGTTTTGGCCAGACTGTACGGTGGATCTGTTGTGCCATTTATGAACGATATTCTTGGTTTCATCGAGTTTGTAGTGCCCTTCAGAGAAAGAACAGTCAACTACGATGAATTGCTCGCCAACGAGGAATTGTATTTACAACTCTTGAAAACAGTCACAGCCTTGCTTGATCTCACTGAGAACTGGGGAGATGCATCACAATTGCTCCGGTTTGTGGACGTGGCACTTATTCTTGTTGAGCCCAGAGAAGAGCCAAACGAGGGAAAGCCCAACAGCTCCAGTGCCAATAATAACAACAATAATAAGAAGAACAAGAAGAAGAAGAATACCTCTGCTGCTTCGCTTTCTGATCTTCTCTCGCATAAGAACCTTTTCCAACAGTCAGTCCCAATAGCAACGGTGAAAACCACCAGACAATTCTTTGGCTCATTAATTTCCAGGGTAACCTTACCACCTACACAACACTATAAGGTAACTAGACACATAATTGTTGAGGCGGTCAATTCCGGCTACAAGAACCAGGAACACCGGGTATCTGAGGAACTTGTTGAGCTCTTGGAAAATGCATTATTGCATCCTGGCTTTGAAACAGTTTCTATTCTCCCAATTGTTTCTTCTATATTGGGTGGCACTCCATTAGTGAGTTTATTCAACAACCCCAGATTCCCTCCTATGGCACAATATGCCAAGGCCAGTGAAGTTGGGAAAGAAGTAGACCAAGAAGAAGAAGCAGAAGGAGTAGAAGAAGAAGAGGTAAGCGAAGCAGTGACACGCTCTTCATTAAAGAGATCTTTGGAAGAATACGAGCAAGCCAATAGTAAACGTTCTAAGGCTGAAGAGCCTAATGTCGGCGATAAAGTTACGGAAACTGCAGTGACAGAACCTTCTGTTTCCTTAATTACAGTGGAAACAGCTGAAATCGACAGCAAGATGGTCTTTCAGACGCCTGAGTCAAAGCAGGTGATGCAGTTTGCATCTTCTGCCGTCAAGGAAGCTAAGATCGAACTGGCTGCAAAATGCGAAAATGAAGAAGCAGAAAGTAGACAAGTGACAAATGATCCACTAATCAGAGCTACTCTTCCGGAAGTTCCTACTGATACAACAACTACTACTACTACTACTACTACTACTACTACTACTACTGCTGCTGTAACTGCTACTGCAACTGCTACTGCTGATGAGGACAACGAATCCGATTTTGAAATGCCTTTGCTTGATGGCGGAGCTGATTCTTCTGATGAAGAGTAAGCCGATAGAATTGCGCAGCGATTACTCACTGTATTTCTGTTATTAGATATCGGATCTCAGTTTGCAAAATAGATCAATCAAAGCATAATCGGGCTATTGTTGTGTATGTTTTATTGGAAGAGATAGAGAAGTTGTGGACTGGTAGATACAAGCAAATCCAAGTAGACAGAATTGAATCAACGTAAGATTGCCTATTAGGCATTTTTGCTATATACATTTCAACCTCTTACCACGGAGTCTCGCTCTTTGGTATTGTATATATTAGAACTCAGGGAATACTAGGGACCACGTACGCCGTTTGATTATCTTGTTGGATAAACCTTTTCTTATCCTTATAGAATGCAAGGTATACACTAGTAACCTTATTTTGCTTATCAATTTCCACATATCCAATATTCACAGTAAACATTGGAACAGACATTGACAAGATTAATACGTAGTAAATCATCAAAGAATGAGTAGTTACCTCTAAATATTAGTAACTAAACAAATATTTTAGTTACTATTAATTAGTAGATACATCAAATCAATATTAATAGCCACTGACTAACCAAATCAATACAATTAATGCTAATTATTTACATAAAGCATTGTCACACCCTATCGTATAGATACCAGTGATGGATACTTCTGTACCATATCAACTTCAATTGATGGATACATCTTTATCATATCATCTTCTATACACCTATATTTATATACTATTATACGGACGTGCCCCACCCACCCATTTTTCCACAAAATCAAAATCTATAAACATTCAAAGTCACTCTTTATTTGCAGTTAAACTACCTCTTCCCTCTTTATGGAGATTGATACCGCGTATAGCACCAGTGTGCTCCCGGAAACGGCGCCAAAACTGGACAAAGCACCGGTGGACAACGTGCTAGTTCTAACAGAGAATATCTCGCCCCACAAATTGGGTATCTTGGGCCTCGTAGACTTGTATTGTCTGGGGAAGATACCGGTAACTATTCTTAACAGAGTGGTGACTTTTCTTATTCGTTTGGTGGTCAATGAGCCGTTATTTGATGCCAATGGGGTCATGGAGATAACGCCGGACTTGCTGGCGATGTTGCGAAGTTTCCGAGAATGTTTGAAGACTGGCGATGCCGAATTAGGTGACGAAGGTCAGAATATGGAATTGATGCTTTTGCGCAGATTATGGCGCATTCGAGTTGCCGATGATTTGGATGTGTTGATGCATAGTTTGGTGAAGAAGGTGTGCAATTCCGAGACTACGATCGATGCCAGTGAGGGGAAGATTTATGTTTCTTCCAGATCGCTAGTCGGTCAAGTGATACAGCGCGTGGTTACTGATTATAGGATTCTACTGTACGAGGAGTCTCTGATACTCTTTGAGGCGTTTTTGGAGTATAGAAAATCGACTATGGAATACTACGTTTCGATTGAAGACACAGAAAACCTCAGCATTTCCGCTGCAGTTTCTGTGTGCTTGAATACTAAAAACGAGGATAAAACCAAAACCAACGACGAAACTCTTTTCGATGACTTAAACGCCCAGTTGCAAGATATTTTGGGCATTTCTATAAATACAATCCAGGATGGTGTTTCTGAATCGACGTTGAAAAGGCACTTGATTTCTGTACCGAAAAACGATTTACAAAGCTTGATAAATAAGCAAATCTCCATGCTTGAAATGTATGGGACACCCACACCTCCTAGATTGCGTGCAATTATGACTCTTATGACCTCCCCTAATTCAGCAACAAGTGCAATAGGCAATATTGGATACAATAATTATCCAGGTTACTACTTTCTACGGTATCTTGAAAACCTAAAGGAGGCCAATTACACCGGTGCCTTTGATGCACTTTATCAATATTTCGATTACATGGTTTCTACCAATTCTAAGTATTTTTACCATTTTGCCTTAATAGCACGGGCCTCGTTCCATCAGTATTTTGGAGAGGATATGAAGGTTCTTGAAGCAATAGAAGAGGCTATATCTGTGGCTAGAGAAAACAAGGATAACGCTACATTAACTTATATTATTTCATTCCTTTTCAACTTCATGATGAATAGACCTAAATTATGGAAAATGCAGAGTTTCTACAATAATAACAACGAGGGTCAATTGCTAGAGTTTCTTATCAAGAAATCACTGACAATATCGTCTCACATGCAAGCACTTAGTTTTCAATTTGCAGTATTACACGAACTCAATAATGGTGGAGTAATGTCGAAGTACTTGGAGAGTTTACTCAGGGCAAGCTATGTCTCCATCCACGAGAATAAAGCTACATTTATAAAATCTCTTGAGATTGCTTCTACCATGTGGAACAGAGTGTGTGTTCCTGAGCTCAGTGATGTGTACGGGGATATTGCTCTGACATTGAGCGAAAAATGGGATGATAAGATTTCATTGAAGATGCGGAGTTACCATTTACAGATGCAAAGAGGAGATATGGAGAAGGCATACAAAGAGCTAGAATCGCTTAAGAACGAAATTGGCTACCAAGACATGTCCTTGCACGATTCATTGCAAATCAGAAGTCTATTAATGCTGAGTCGAATGAACTTGTTGAAGGGTAGACTTCATTATTGCAAACAGACGTTAGACACCTTACTCAAGCACGATCCGAAGGAGTTGGATTTGGCAAATGAGATACATTTACTATCAGTGGAAGTCCAAATTCATTTGGAGAATTATTCTGAGGCACTTAAACTCATACAGGAGAAGCTTAATGATGAATCGAATGGCTTGTCTAGTTTGAATACCTACGCTATGTGCCGTCTTTGCATTATGAAAGGCCGCATTTTTTATGAGACAGGGAATAGCAGCAAGGTATTTCGGTTGATTATTCTTCAGCTCCAGCAGACACAGAAATATGGATATACCTATTTATTTTTCGAGTGTCTCTTACTATTAGTGGCGATGATGTATGAAATGGATCAGGTGGAAGAGTGCGTTACGTTGCTTGATGATGTGATGCCACTGATTATTGCATCCGAAAACAAAGTTTTAATTTCCCGGGGATACTATTTGCTGGCCAATGTAGCATCAGAGAGGTATAAGGAGACGAAAGACACATTATGGATAAATAAAATGTTGAGATATTTAAATGCCAGCATTAACGGTTACAAGGAAGTATGTGATGTTAAGCAATTAGAGGCATGTTTCAGTTTACAGCTTGAGTTAGCACATTTCCGACACGACGATGTCTTAAAACAACATGCGGAAGAGTTACTTCAGAAAGTTCAATCTAGGATAGCACTGGCTTCTAACTATGGATTTGTGATTTCGAATGGGTTCAGATAAACATGTGAATTTATTAAGTGGTCCAATAAAAACATAAACAAAATCTAATAAACCAGAAAGGGTAATAATAATAATAATAATAATAATAATAATGAGTCACCACCGAATGAAATCAAAAGATAATGATAACTTGGTGGCTTTCTACTCCTTCTTGGATCTCTCCTCTGCGTCTATATGGGCCAAGATGAGAGCTGCGTTCTTCAACTGAATGACATTAGCCACCTGTTTGAATAACCATACTGGAGTGCTGAGGAATACTGTCACTGTTCCCAACCAAAAGAAGTTATAGTGGTGCAAGTAAAGGGCCATGTAGAAGAATTCGTTCACCATACACACAAAGAACAACACCTTTCTATTGGTGTAATAGAGGGCCAACAAACGGGACTGTTTCTCATCGACATTCTTGTGGGAAGTGGAGCCAGTCGATAACATGGCATACATATGCATATAGTGGCTGGCCAAGTCTAAGGAAACCAATAATTGCCAGAAAACAAAGTACGAAGGGTAGATCACCCCCAAGTACACTATCAACGAAGAAGTAGCGCACCGGTCGGTCACCATATCCAATACAGCACCGAACTTTGTCCCCTGATTATACTTCCGGGCCGCATAGCCGTCAAAGGCATCAAGGAACCCACTGATACCATATAATACCAAAGTATACACAGGGTGGTTTTTCATGCAGAAAAACAGAATCAATGCCGTGACTACCCGGACATAACCTATCTTGTTCGGAATAAACAACAAGATGTCTTTGGGAGTCACCGATGCCTTGGACTTAGTGATTGAACCCATTGTGGCGATGACAGAGGAATATGATAAAGAATAATACTTTCTCGGGAAAAGGGTATACCAATATGGTGATTGTTGGATCTAGTAAGAAGAAGCTATCCACTGTTGATTGGTTGGTTGAATGGCTGCTTGGCAATTGAAATGCGAGATGCCTCCACACTTAACTTCCACACACTCACGTCAGAGTTAACACTTGTGCAACTTCTAGGATTCAGTCGTAATATAACTTGGTGTTCTTAGGTTTATTCATTTGATCCAAAAAAATTTCCCTTCATAGAGAATACTGCATACAACCCAGTCTTCGGCGACGGTATTCGGCGAGATGCCTGCGGGTTTATGGCTCTGGAAAGCGGGCGAAAGCGCAATAGATGGCAGGTATTCAAGCACGGGATGAATAAGGATAAGAAATTGATTAGCAATGGATCTGATAATGCGTTTGAGAAATTGTTAAAAGAGTTTTTTTAATGGGGTTGATTGTGGGATTATCAGGAACTCTTTAAGGGCTCATTGCTTCAATGGCTGCGAATTTAAGATAGACGAGAATAAACGGAATATGGGTAGAACAGCAATAGTATTACGACGACGTCTTCTAAATCTCTGATAAGTTTGGTTTACGTGGTTTGGGAAGAGATGAAAAACGACTTAGACTAAAAAAGCACTTCCCGGACGGATAAAAGTATACTCACAGAAGTATGCTGGTTTCTTTAAGCATTCCCTGGATAATTCAGAAAGATCATTATACAACCAAAATATGTGCACTACAATGCTTACCATTGTCCATGTCTAAATAATTCTATGCTGATACTCGATACCAAAAGGTATAAAAGTCAAAAGTGCGGGTAACCCTAGATTTTCCAAAGTGAAAGTTTTCAAAAATTGTCGGAAATCTCAATTCGTACTCTCCTCTGTTCCTGATAAATATACATGCCATGCTATCTGCTACTCCTATTCGTCTCACATCTTCCTTCCCTCATTGTTTCTCAACCAGAATATACATGGTGTGACGATAAGAAGGGAACCAACATACCACTTGCTGTATGTAAGGGAAATATTTATCGATGCGGCAAATCCGACACATAAATCAGTGTCTGTGTCAGAAACTCAGGTCACTCAGTGTGTCTGTCGGATAAATGAAACGAGATGGAGGCTTACGACCGAAGAGTTGAGGAAGTGAAACGGGATAAATTACATAGTGTGCACAGATTATAAGTGCACAAGATAGTACTAGTACACAAGATAATGATAGTATTATAATATTATAACTATAACATTATTACTGTAACATTATCATAATACTGTGTCTCTAAGTGTTAAAGGTAGCAATATTTCACAGATAACAAGCTACCCATGATTACTCCACATTCACGCTCAGTCAAAATACCATCTTAATGCCGACTCTTCCCAAATTGTCTGTCAGTCGGACTTCTGGAACCACCCGCGGTCACACAAAAATAGCCCCCCCGACAGAAAAAAATTGAAACAAACTTTCGAAAGACGAGGAAAAACCGATAACCAAATTTACCTATAAGCGCTAAACCCACCATTGGACCCAGCCAAATTATTTAGTCCGTATATCGCGTCACCTCCACTTCGGCCTAAGCAAGTCTACGATCAGACACGGACTATCGCACCGAGTTTTAGCGGATAGAACCAACAGCTTCCTATCAAAAAATTGCAGGCTGCTCCCCCGGATACCAAAATAGACAGAAGGACACCCAACCATAATACGCCAGTAAAAGAACACACTGGTGGGTTCTTTCAAATACAATTTCTCCAAAGTATACAGAGAACGCGTAGCCAGCGGCAGAGACGTGTTCCTAAGAGTATAGACGTGTTACAGGAAAGCCCATTTCTAAGTCTGTCTTACTCCGTATCATACAATATAATATAATATAATATATTGTGACCGATTATAGCGTGAGGGCGTTTTGCCAATACATCCCCTGATACGTTCGATACCCACTATTAATAACTCCATTCACTAATATGGGTGTATGTTGCAGCTGTTTCGGATCCAGAAACAAGGATGGCAAGTTTGCCCCCCTTCTCCTTGCTGAGAATGAAAGAGAGGCCATCAGCGCCTTGTTACAGTACTTGGAGAACAGAAGCGATGTCGACTTCTTCTCCAATGGCCCCTTGAAGGCTTTACTGACATTGGTCTACTCTGACAACATCGACTTGCAGAGAAGCGCCGCCTTGGCATTCGCCGAAATCACCGAGAAAGACGTACGAGAAGTCAATAGAGACGTGTTGGAGCCCATCTTGATCTTGTTACAGCTGACCGACTTTGAAGTGCAAAGAAATGCTTGTGGTGCCTTGGGTAACTTGGCAGTCAACAATGAGAATAAGGTCCTCATTGTCGAAATGGGAGGCTTGGAACCCTTGATCAAGCAGATGATGTCGACCAACATCGAAGTCCAGTGTAACGCTGTTGGGTGCATCACCAATTTGGCCACGCAGGACGACAATAAGCTGAAAATTGCGAAAAGTGGAGCTTTGATTCCATTGACGAAATTGGCCAAATCAAAGGACATCAGGGTCCAGAGAAACGCTACTGGCGCCTTGTTGAACATGACCCACTCGTTCGAAAACAGACAGGAGTTGGTCAACGCGGGCGCAGTGCCGGTGCTTGTATCGTTGTTATCGGCAACTGATACCGATGTCCAATACTATTGTACCACTGCACTTTCCAATATCGCTGTGGACGACGCAAACAGAAAAAAGTTGGCTTCAACGGAACCTAAGCTAGTAAGTCAGTTGGTATCGCTTATGGACTCGCCCTCGCCCAGAGTCCAATGCCAGGCCACTTTGGCCTTAAGAAACTTGGCTTCTGACTCAGGTTACCAAGTTGAAATTGTCAGAGCAGGTGGGTTACCTCATTTGGTGCAATTATTGACCTGCAACCACCAGCCCTTGGTATTGGCGGCCGTGGCATGCATCAGAAACATCTCCATTCATCCATTGAACGAAGCTTTAATCATAGAAGCAGGATTCTTGAAGCCCTTGGTCGACTTGTTGGATTACAAGGACCTGGAAGAAATACAATGCCACGCTGTTTCTACATTGAGAAACTTGGCTGCTTCCTCCGAGAAGAACAGAACTGCATTGATGGCTGCTGGTGCGGTTGAAAAGTGCAAAGAATTGGTGTTGATGGCACCCCTTTCAGTCCAGCTGGAAATTTCTGCTTGCTTTGCCATTTTAGCCCTTGCAGATGACTTGAAACCCAAGTTGTACGAGAGTCATATCATTGATGTACTCATTCCCTTAACTTTCAGCGAAAACGGTGAAGTGTGTGGTAACTCAGCTGCTGCCTTGGCCAACTTATGCTCAAGGGTCTCAAACGAACATAAGCACTACATATTGGATAATTGGGTGGAGCCACAACAGGGTATTTTTGGATTCTTGAAGAGATTCTTGCAAAGCGGATCTGCTACCTTTGAGCACATCGCTTTGTGGACAATCTTGCAATTGTTGGAGTCTAACAACACAGAAATTAACGCATTGATAAAGGATAACGAGGAAATATTATCGGGAATAAAGGAGTTGAGCCAGCAAAACACAATGAGCCAATCTGCTATCCAATCTAGAGATGACCAATATGAAGACCCCAAGGTTGAATTATTCAATTTAACAGAGCAAATATTGCAGATTTTGGGCTAATGGTTCCTCATTATCATTGCCATGTACCATAAGTTTCTTTCACCCTTTTCCACCAGCCCTATCTTTTTTAATGCTATTTCAATGCTAGGCTTTTAATTATGATAAAATTTTTTTGATTTAATTTGTTCTGATATACTTGTATCAACGAGTGGAGGCCCATTTTTCTTGCCTTTATTTGATTTGATGTATTTTCATGCTTTGCTGTGTTTTCTTACACTGGTAACTTCCGTGTAAAATAAAAAGTAATACCCTTATCCTAAATAATACTTGTGTTATTCCATGATTAGTTGTAGTTGTCCTTGTGTGACTTCATTCAGTTCCAGATTATTCCTAGATTCCAGTTGATTCTTACCATCAATTGATTCCAGTAGTTTCGGCCCATCTGTAGATTTATGCTGGTGGAGAGGCTCAGCAGATTGCACGTCTATTGTTTTAGAATCACCCTTTTGGATGTTGTTTTCCACTCTCGGAGAAATAATGTCTTGCTGTTTCATGGCCAAATTGGTATCAACACCTTCTAATGTCAAGTCTGCAAGTTTGCTTATAGCTGTTTGTTCTTCCTTCAACTCCTTTGCCTTCTGCTGATCAATCAATTTCTGAAGTTCGTCTTCAATTTCTTGATCGTCAGTAATAAGTTCAGGAACTCTGGTTAATAAATCAGTTAGCTGGTTGGTTCTATCGATATTCTCCTCAATATCTTCCTTCAAATGGTCAACTTTATCCAAGTCGACTTGGCTATTTAGCTTGGCCAATATCTCATTGGATGAAGCCATCATTGCTACTGTGTCCAAGTTGGAAGAAGCCTCTTTGAGTTTCACGAGCAAGGCGTGTACCAGCAGCGATGTCTCCAAGTACTTGGAAAGGGTTTTCAGAAGCAAATGCTTAAGTTGGAGCAAGTTTGTCACTTTGATCTTAGCAAGTTCATTCGACTTGTAGCCGATAATATTCTTTTTAATATCGGAGTCGATTGATGTTATTTTCGCCTCAATTTCAGCTATCTGACCCATTAAAATTCTGCTTTGGGTTTCCAAATCCACCATGGACTTTTCATTTTCAGTGATGGGCGTAGTATCGAATTTGATATAGCATTTTTCGGCTTCGATATCACCATCTACAAAACAATACCCCAAATCTCTAGACCAATAAATGAGAAGAATCTCCAAATCACCCACAGTCACGGTCTCGCCAATGGTTTTACTATTACAAATTGTCTTCAATAACAGCATCTTGCTGTAGAGCCGTTTGGTGGCCACAGTTTGGTTAATAGCACCCCACACATTTTCACTCCATATCTTAAGTTCTGAAACACATATGAACAGGTCTTTGTGCCAGTCTACTCTCGGTCTTGTCAACCACCGCATCAATCCTCTTGGAGTTAACCAAAGCAAATTATCTCCCGTGAGACTCTCAGATTCAAACCATCGAAGCGGTACAATTGTCTTATTCGATACAAGCGTCTCTAGCACCAATTGCAACTCTTTCGGAACACCATATTTTGCAACCTTCACAGCCGCCAGCACACTATGCCAATCCAACGTCACATGGTTCCGGGTTAAAGCAGAAAGTCTATCGTCTCTGACCAACTTAACCACCAAATGTTCCCAGGCCTCCAAGTTAGCCGTGTAACCCTCTGGATTGACTTCTCTAAGACGGCTGAAATCGGAGAAAAGAGACCGCAAACGCGACTCCCGAAACCATTGCGTCGCCACCAAGTACTTGAGGTTGTCTTCGTAGTCGTCAAAGCGTTTGACAGCCATCGGTTGCGTTGTGGCAGCAAAATTAGAGTGATCGGTAATAAATCGCGGTTGTAAAAAAGTAGTACGGAGAAGGAAGGAGAAGGATGTAACAATAACTTTAACTTTAACTATAAAAGGAGAAAGAAGAAATTTAGTGTCTTCTAATAGAACAAAGTCGCGTAGGAAAGAGTATAAGTAGCGGTAAAGTGATTAGATAGTGGAATAAGAGAATAGGCTAATCTGGAATGTAGATCTTTGAAAGGGTGGTATGAAGCAAAGTGTGGCTTTTCTTTCACAACGGAGAATCATGTGCTAGTAATTGTTAGTACATATAATAGTATTAGAATACTGTGGAACTTTGATTTGGTATACAGAGTTGAAGTAAAGACCAAAAAGCACATAGTATAATAATATAATAGTATAGCAGAGTAAAGTAGTGTAGCAAAATAGAGTAGTATAGTAGAATATAGTAGTATGGTATGGAATAAAGTGTTGTAGTGTAGTAGTACACCATCATAATTGTAAAGTAGTGTAGTACAGTTGGTTAAACTTCGCCTTTCGGTATCAAGCTCCTTAATAAATAGTTCACCATATCTTGACTCATATAGGAAGGTTCTAATTAATTGGTATAACATAGTAATACAGCTGATTTTATTCTACATTCATTTTCCTACTTGGTATACCCAATATGTCACCACAATACCACTTACTAACATCTTTACCAAAGTAACTTTGCTATGTTATATATTACAGTAAATGCCCTATAAATACCCAATGTAAAACTCCAGTCTATCACGAGATGCTCAACTTAGAAACCGATAACTCAACCGCGTCCCGCAACCGGTCTACCACATTCAAAATTGCCTCTGCAGCCGGAGAATCGTCATATTCATCAAAGAAACACTCTCCAGAGTCGCAACACCGTCCAATACGAGGATCTAATGGCACCAGTCCAAGAAATGGGATTTTCAATTCCTCACAGAGCTTCATCCCACCACCAGTAGTAGCCTTGAATATCTGCGATTCTCCCTTGCAGTTGGGACACACGAAACCTGCCATATTCTCAACCAAACCTAGGATTTTTATACCTGCTTTTCTACAGAAATCAATTTCCTTTCTGACATCCAACAAGGCGACTTCCTGTGGAGTAGTCACAATGAGTGCTCCATCAATTCCCACCTCCTTCATATATGAGGCAACAGAAAGATGCTCATCCGAAGTTCCCGGAGGTGTGTCAACCACTAAATAGTCCAAATGGTCTCCCCAATGAACGTCTTTCAAAAACTGTTTAATTAACCCGTTCTTCTTGGCCCCGCGCCAGATAATAGCAGAATCCGGATCAGGTAACATAAATGATATACTCATTAGCCCCAAATTATCAGCAACATATACAGGGGTCCAACCGGAATTTGACTGGTGAATCGATTCCCCTTCTGCTCCCAACATCCGGGGTAATGACGGTCCACAAATATCTAGATCCATAGCACCGACTTCCAAGTCTTCGTCTGCTGCAAGCGCCCATGCAAGCATCGAAGTAAATGTCGATTTGCCCACTCCACCTTTTCCACTAAGTACAAGAATCTTATGGTCTATCATGCTCAATCTGTTGTTGATCTCTGGTAAATCTGGATCAGGACCCTTAGGAAGAGATGCACATATATCTTTATTGGCACATCCCTGACATGCATCGTCTTGTCCTGCCTTTTCAGATTCCGGCCCTGGACAGTGTTCAGGCTCTGGAGCCTGGAGTTCACTCGCTATGCTGTCTTTTGAGGGTGACATGGCTAATCTTTGAGAGGAAGAAGAAGTGAAAGAATAGAAGAACAGAAGATTAGTTAAAGATTAGTTAAAGATGCAATTTCTTTTGACTTGATTATTAATTTACTTTTTCCGGAGAATGTATTGCCTAAACGAGTCAGGAAAGCCGATAAGGTAGTGTGTCTTATCACCGATAAAAGACAACTGATAATCAAAGAAATAGAAGCCATATTCTTGTATAACGTTGATGCAGTTTAAACTCTCTATATCCAATGAACTATGATTCCCCAATATTTAAAGTGATCCTATATTCCACCCATTTATTTACAGTATATATAATTAGTTATTCATGTATTATTGAAAAACTTTATTCTACACTACCTGTAAACTCTAATTTACAAAAGCAACCTCAACCTCGATCTCTCCCTACAATGCAAGTCTGCGGTTGAAATACTGCTTCTCAGACTCACCAAGAACCAATTTCTCCAACTGGGGCTTGAGATCTTGGAGACCGCGAGAATGAGCAATTGCAACGTCCCCAACGTATTTTGACACCAATTTAAGTGCAACAGATTGATCGAGTGACTTGGAGCTTCCATTTCGGGTGAAAGGTATGTTTTGGAGAAGAAGGGCCAAAGCCTCCAGATCCTCATTGTTGGCTACCAATTTGCAGTAGTTTTCATAGATACCGGCACCAATGTTCCAAGTGGGAATTATGGAACCATCAGAAGGGAACTTATTCATTAAGCTTAAGAGTGACTGTTGAGAAGTTTCTTCGCTTCCTATGACAACGGCTGGACCTAGCTTTTCAGTGATGATACGACGTGCTTCATCCCAAAGCTTTGCATTCATAAATTCTTCGCTGGATTGCCAGAAATTTCCTTCTTTCTCGTACTGAAGTGCCTTTGCTTCTGCCAATAAAGGTTCAGGAATCTGCAACTTATTCACTAATAAATTTTGAGTGGTATCATCCACTTTGAGAATATTCAGCAATATCACTTCTCTAACCTTTTGGGCAATAATTGCTTCTTCACTCGAACTTATGTATGCCACAAGAGATTGGAACCACAACCCGTTGCTCAGTAAGAAATCACCAAATTCAACAACTAAGTCATTAGAAACTGTGTCATTCAACAAGACTTCCTGAATTATCCATTTTAAGGTAATCGAAAGTTCTGTCGAGTCTCTGATAAATTGCAAACAGTCCAGTTTTCTAGATGACCATATGTCAAACAACTTCAATAATTCAACAACTGATGAATTAGGATATGCTTGACCTGCAAGAGTATCATGAACAAGTTCTGCAACGGTTTTATTTGGATCATCATATAAAAGCTTCAACGAGAAAGCCACATTCCAAGGCAATTCTGCCCCAAGCAATTGAATATCACGGGCCAAGATTTGGTAGACTTTAACAATAGGCTGAGCTATGGAATCTAATTTCCCCGTGTTTCTCCAACTTTCAAGTTGATTCTGTGCAATAGTTCTAGCTGCTTTATCATCGGAATCCAAGAGAACCAACACAGGTGACAAATGTGGGTTGTCAGTTTCCCAGGCTGCTTTCACAGCCAGCTTGAGGTCCCCATAATAAATATAGTCTAGCACAACTTGCAACTTATCATTCTCATTCTTTTTAATAG
Organism: Lizanozyma gosingica; assembly: GCA_030463055.1. Classification (NCBI taxonomy): domain Eukaryota; kingdom Fungi; phylum Ascomycota; class Pichiomycetes; order Serinales; family Debaryomycetaceae; genus Lizanozyma; species Lizanozyma gosingica. The sequence continues at coordinate 109,101 of JAKVQZ010000016.1, read as the reverse complement.
CCTCAGCTAGAAGAGGCTCATTGTAGTCTCTTAACCACGATGCAAATGATCCCCTTTGTGAACGAGTGATTTCAAACTCAGAGCCAATTTCAACATCAAATAAAGTTGATGCCAACTTTAAAAGGAGATATTCATCTTGACAATCCTCAAGTGATTCAAGACTTTGAGCAAAGACCAGGAATTTAAGATCTTTCTTGTTAGAAAATATATGGGGGTAGTTATTCGAATGCTTTCTAATTTCTACCTTGGTCAAGAATGCCTTGATCAAATGTGGTTCGGCATTCAACTGTTCTGGAGTCATATCAATAATATCTAACTCCCCGCGAGGAACTTCTGGAATAGGAGTTGAATTCAGCACTGGACTCTTGTTAAACTCCCCGAAGAGAATATCATCAACATTTGCAATATCGAACTTACGAGATACCTTTTCCAGTACAAGTTCGACCAATTGTGGATTCAAAGGAGAGTCTAAATTGTTAGTCAATTCTAGTTGAACTAGCCAATCATCTGCAGTAGGGATATCGGTTTTTCCCTCAATCATATCAAATGCAGCATCGTTGGTAATATCAGGCTCATAGACCCTTTCTTGGATAATCTCATCTAAATTAGTCCCAGGAGGCAAATTATTAAAGACTTCTCTGAGATATGCCACTCTTCCTGCAGGGTCGGAGGTTGTCGTTATTTCTTCAACCTCTGCAGTTGAGCTGGATGAGTCATCGCTTGTATACTTATTATCCTTATCTTGAAATGCAATATTTGAAAGCTCCTTTGACATTTGGTTCTCATTGTAAAGCTCAATTTCATTCTTAATTTCACTCTTAATTTCTTCACTTCTTTTAATATTCAATGGAGTATCCTGTGTCGTATCATAACCCCACGCACCTGGAAGTCCATGTGTATCACGATTTAACCGTTGCTTTTTCAATTCCTGTTCAATAACGTCAGCTTCATAAACACTCTGATATTGCAAGAATGATTGGTCCTCATTCTTTTCTTGCCTTCTTTTTATGTTCATTAACTTTTCATATTTTTCGGGCTTCATCTCATCTTCATCAATAAGGCCCCATACACTGAAATGCAAAACCTTAAAAATCCATCTCTTGGCAATGGGATCATAAGTAACAAATTCTGCACCAACCATATTCTTTAGCTTATCAATAAATTCAGAAATTAATTGGTCAGGTTTTGGAGCGATATTTTCAAGAGTAATAGTGGCAGGAACATTGACTCCATTACCAACAGGTGGTTTTTCATCTTCTTCATCAGGGTACACAAGAACGACTTTATTGTCGAAATTGAATATTTTATCAAACAAGACATTCGATAATGAAATACCTTCTTCTCTAGCAATTTCCATAAATCTCGATAAATCCACAGCATGATCATATGCTATTTGGCCATAAGTCTGTCTTCCGATAATGAAATTCTTGACATTCAGAAGCTCCTCTTCCGATAATTCTATAAGTTTACTAATAGAAGGAGAACACCAATATCCGTTATTTAACTTGGGGTTGTCTGTGTCTGGTAATTCCAGGGATTCTTCAGCTTGCTTCAGAATCACTCTTATTTTAGATACATCCTCAACACGCTCATTACTGACAGTGTATAGTACCTTAGAAGTAGTGGCAAGTTTTGCCGCATCAGTCTCATCTAACTCGTCATCACTTGCTTCCGCCTTTGAGTCTGTAGCAACAGCGCTTGCAATTGTTATGTGAGCTCTTCTCTTGGAGAGGACTTCGTTAGCATCAATTTGGTGATAATTCAAAGGTTTCGATTTGATTATAAGACGTTTTATATTACTCAAATCCCTTGCTTCAAGTGAAGTTAACTTAGACCTTGATTTCTTGGTTACCTTATTGGGTGCCAATCTTGAGGAGTATCTTGAGGTAACTTCCACTTTCTGGGAAACTGGAATATTATTCAGTGTGAAAAGACCCCTCAAATTGGTAACATTGGGATTTCTAATGTGCTTGAATGCTTGAGCCAATCTCCCCAACAAACCTGATTTTTTCGATTCTGGTTGGACTCCAGCGTTCTTAGGAGCTTGCAAATAAGAATACCGTCTACCTGCTGCTTGCTCTTCCTTGTGGAACAACTGACTTGTAATAGAGGGTGGCATCGATGTCAATGGCTGCTCATTCTGTACATTGACCAAAGACTGCTGGTATGGGTTACTGTTGGATACAGAACCAATGGTACTATTGTTGGTGTTGTTGCCCAATGTGTTAAGACCTGCAAGTTGTCCACTACCGCCACCAAGTACATTTGAAGTACCAACACTACCAAATAAGCCAGTATTTCCAGCACTATTAGTTGGTTTATTTGCTGCGCCAAACAATCCTGACGAGCCAATACCAGAAGTACCCGTTCCTCCAAATAATCCCCCTGTAGTACCGGCACCAGTTCCACCCAATACACTTGTTGGCTGCTTGTTAAACGAACTACCAAACAACAGCAGTTGCTGTTGCGAATTTTGTTGCGTAGCGCTGTTCCCAAATAAACCAGATCCTAAAGTTGAGGTTGTTGTTCTCTTGGGAGCTGAGCCAAACAATCCTCCTGTAGTGGTAGAACTCGAAGTTGTCGAGTTTCCGAAGAGATTGGAGCCCTGGCTCGTCCCAAACCCGCCTGAACCACCCCACGAACTCATATTTAGTAGTGTAATTGAAGATGAATAGTGTGTTTACAATAGTCAAGCTGAGATCAGATGAACTAAAATTTCAATTTTGTCTGCGAAAAACATCACCAAATAAAAGTGTTACCCGGACGTTCGGTATAAGGAATATAGAAACTAATATAATGTGATGTAATTTAACAAACTCAATCTACTAATAACTTAATATAATATGATATAATAATACACTATAAAAAGAACTTTTCATGACATGGCCACATCCAACTTGACACAGGCAGCTGCACTGTTCCAACATTTGTCAAACTTACGCAAATTTGCTTTGCTTGAGTATACCTTGTTGGGGATACCAACATCTATCAAATAGTGAGAAACTTCTCCTCTCTCCAATTGACCATTTTTGTATGCATAAATCAACCCCGAGATAGGAATACCCATAGATACACACCACTTGCACTTGAGGGTTAAAGCAGGATCAATTGTGGTACCCGATCCACCATCTAATCCGGAGGGAACATCGAGCGACATGATCTTAGCAGTTTGCAGTGGTTCGTTACACCATTCAAACAATTTAGTCAAGGTAGCCATGTCACCTTCCTGATAGAATATATCATCCAAATGGGTGTCGTATCCTTGAAGAGCATCAAGAATTAATTCGACGGGTGTTTCCAATTGTAAGTTTATTATATCTAGCATCTCCACTACCTTGGAAAGAAGCACTTTCCCCCCAGCTTCCATGAAAAGTTGTTTCTGGCGAGAGAATTCAGCATCGTCTTCATCGTCTCTAACTGCAAATGCAAGTACTCTCACCCCATGATTGGCTAAATGACGACCAGTAGCAAATGCTCTGACAGCACATCTACCGGATCCCACAAGAAGAAGAACCAAAGGTGGTAAGTTATGGTTGTTTTTGTTGGACAAACGGGTAGAACCTCCTAACATTTTATTCAAAATTAATTGCGATAAGTTTACTGCGCACACTTCGGCCATTATGGCAGTACTAATACCAAAGGATTCGGCTGAAAGTCTTTCGACTTCCAAAAGTTGAACTGGAGATGCCAATTGAACGGTCTCATTGGATTCGCTGGATGTGAATGAAAATGTTGCAGATGATGGGATACCGCTGCCACCTGAAATAGAACCTTTCATGTGAGGAGAAAGAATTCCCCCAGGAGTAAGTGAAGCGTCTCTGGTACCGTTGATTGCCCCAGTAGAGCTGGCCTTACCTGTGGCAGATTCGCCAATGCTATCCCAGTTGTCATCCATGTTGCTATCCAACACCATCTCGTTATTTTCGTAGTTAAACTTCTTAACATTTTCAAGCTTATTGTGCCCCACTAGACGGTCATGTAAGCTGATGTTGTCTCTGCGTTGGAAGTCTGCAAATACAGTTTTTTTGTCGAACATTGCCAAGTTTGCAGCAAAATCAAACTCTGAAGATGACTTAATGTCGTTGACATCACTGTCATAGTCCCAGTCGGGGTCTCCATAGCCTCTATGGTTGTTAACCTTTGCCAGTCGGAGTCTTGGGGTACCAGCTCTACTTGTGTTTCGGGAACGTGTCGACTGTGATTTTGATAACGATTCTGCTTCCAATGCACAAGAATTATCAGAATTATCAGAACGCTTGTTGTGCTTGTTTCCGTTACTGTTGTTATTGCGCTTCGTCATATTAGGGGGCAACTGGACCACTTTGAGATCAGCAATGTTGATGCTGGGGATGCTGATGGTTGGAACGCTGACATTCGGATTTGCTGATTGAAGAACATTCTGTAATGTCACCTGTGCTTTGTCAATACGGGAGATGACACCTGTGGATTTTGTACCATCCTTCAAGAAGAGATCCACCTTATAATTCACAAATTCAGTCATAATGAACCTTCCAATTGAAATGAAATAAAGAGACAGAATATGTACTATTGGCCGTTGATCAACTTGATGTGACTTTTCAAAACTTCGACCGAATTTGGTAAGTAGCCAGCGCACGACTTTGGCGATATTTACAAAAGTATAAAGATGGTATTTTTTAATGATTTCTTTTTGCAACCAGTAACGAATTAAGCATGCAGCTATTTTCTCTTCTTATATATACTCCAAGGTGTAAGTACTATGATAATATACCATAGAACAATATGTTCTTAAAGCATGGAATATAGGGACATAGGATTTAATAAAAATGAATTAGAGAGTGTACTCTCTTGGCTAAATTCATATGTTCATATGTTCATATTTTTATAACTGTATATATGTATAATATTCCCTTATAATTATAGTTTATAGAATTGGTGCCGCTTCTGAATTTATGAATTTCTCTAGTAGAGAGTCCCTACTCCCCAACCACAGATAATCAATGCTTTTTAAGTGACGCGAACACGTTACATCAATTAACAGGTCAAAAAATACTGATACACCCAATAACCAAAACTTAACACAGGACAACATACCCTATAGGTTAACATGGCCGTCTCCTCAGCGCTAGTCTGTATACTATTTTTGGATTTGTCTACATTTAGAGTTGGGCACTTCATCTGTGTATTTCAAGTACATACTCAGAACTCAGACCAACCTCATCTACATGATTAGTCTTCATCTATGGACCGTTGCAATAGTGTTTTTTTTTTACACTGGATCATGTATGGAAGTTTCAAATGAAGAACAAGTCCTATGATATAAACCCTGGAGGCTGTTCCAACAGATATAGATTTGCCAAGAGAAATCACGTTGACATTGCTTTGGACTCTACTCCTTACTACATTAAAATGGATGGGCTTAATTCAGAGACGCTATCATATCACCCTTATTGAGATATTAAATAACTTGCAATCACTTGTTGTTTGTTATCATCACTTGGGCAAGAAATCAAACGTGGGCCAAATATATTCCTTACATCGGTACTCGGTGATAAAAAGCTTGGTCACCATTTTCCTTGGCTGCCGAGGGCACTATAATTCCCTGTTAACGATAGCCGGTCACCAGTTTGGAACAATGGCGCTACCGCGTTTCCGTGTGTGGCGGAGATTTTTGGTGTTCTACGGATGGAAATAAACGGGAATTATTTCACTCGAACTTGGAAACCCGAGAGTTGGCTTTCTCACTAATTGCATAGTCTACTTGACACTTGAAGCTAAAAAAGTAAGCTAGAGGTAACTGGTTTTGCCCTATACTAGTAATTAGTTGCCACGAAGCATTACAGGGAACCTTTTGAGAAGCATACGACTTCCAACGTTGCAGCCAGTCTTTCCGATCTTTATTAAAAGTTACCACTTGAAAACCAGCCATGGGGATTAATAATCCGATTCCAAGAAACTTGAACAGCGAGTCAAGGTATGTACATGCTACAGACGATACATCTGAAGTTTTCCCAATAATACTAACACTATCTATTCAGAAAGGCAGCTAAGATTCTTGCTTCGTTTATCAAGCCCAACCAAATAGCAGGTGCTGATAAAATTATCCCCCCGCATGTGCTTAAGAAGGCCAAAGGTTTAGCAATTTTAACGGTGTTGAAGGCTGGGTTCCTTTTCTCTGGAAGAGCTGGCTCCGGTGTCATCGTTGCTCGTTTGCCTGATGGAAGTTGGTCAGCCCCTTCTGCTATAGCAACTGCGGGTGCCGGTGTGGGTGGTCAAATTGGTGCTGAATTGACCGACTTTGTCTTTATTTTGAACACCCAATCGGCAGTTGACACCTTTGCCCAATTGGGTTCCGTCACCTTGGGTACCAATGTTTCAATCGCAGCCGGTCCTTTGGGTAGAAACGCAGAAGCAGCTGGGACTGCGTCGTTCAAGTCTGTTTCTGCCATTTTTTCGTACTCCAAGACGAAGGGGTTGTTTGCTGGTGTGTCGCTTGAAGGTTCAGCCATTGTTGAAAGAAGAGAGGCAAATCGTAAGTTTTATGGTAACAACTGTAAGGCAAGACAAATCTTGCTGGGCCAGGTGCAACCTCCACCAGGATGTGAGCCTTTAATGAGAGTGTTAGACAGTAAGGTTTTCAGCAACCGTTCCCAATATGAGGAGGATGATGAAGAGTATTATGATGATATTCCCACGTTTTCTGATGAAACTTCCCCCAGCAGTCGTTCTAGACATAACAGAAGAGGTAGCAGATACGATGAAGACGACGACTACAGTGATGATGATGATTACGGCACTCGTCGTAGCAATGGTGGATCCCATAGATCCAATAGCATTCGTCAAAACGACAACCCTCCTCGATATTCTTCAATAAATGGAACTGGTAGTGCCAGACAATCTTCGTGGGAGGATGATATTTATGACAGTGGTCCTTCCAGACGAGGAACCATTTCGCTGAATCTGGCACCTTCTAGACCTCCCACATCGCTGAAACCGAACTTTGGTTCTAACCCTAAAACAAATGCCAATCAAGCCATCGCTTTATATACCTTTAAAGGTGAACGTGCTGGTGATTTAACATTTAAAAAGGGAGACGTCATTGATATTGTTCAAAAAACTGCTACTAGTGATGACTGGTGGGTTGGACGCAACAATGGCGTGCAAGGTGTTTTTCCTGCCAATTATGTTGAGTTGATTTAAACTGTGGACAGATGAGTGTTTTGAATTTTTTTGGAGTATTATTCGCTTGCTTGTATTACTATCTAGTAGCACTTGTGTTTAGTAAAGAGACCTTGAGTTAGTTGTATTCTCTTTTATATTCTGTTTGTAGCATATAAATATGATATAAAGATCCATTTTGCTTTCACTACATTGTATAGTATTTTGATAATCAATAATGAAACGTCTTAACCAAGTGCTCCACTGCCAATTTACCTTCCAGAAACAGCTGGTCTTCATGTCTCACTATGGCAGCTGCATGAGTAGCCTTAGTTCCTCTAATTAGAATAGGGTATTTTTCCCAATCAAGTGAATTTAACTGTTCTATGATGTACTCTTGCTCCCGGGTCAATTTCAACCGGAACTCATCCTCGCTCTTCCGTATAATGTCATTCCTATATTTTGAACTCGATAGGTTGAACTGCACTGTTGAAGGAAGAGGCAGTTGCATCTTGGAAGAAGAGGTGAACCCATAGTGGTATGGCTTGTAGTCTTGGCTGTGCATGGCATCAAACACAGACTCCATCAAGGAATCGGTTTGCGTGTTCAACTCGTTGGAGAGATATACAGTATCTTCGTTTTCGTGGTTAGTAGTAACATCTTCATCGGTGGTAGCCGAGTACGTAGTCTTCAATCCAATTGATGGAGAAGTTGTCAAAGTAACCGTTGACGATATTAATGGTGTTGAATTAAAAGGAAGGAGCAATCGTTCCTTTACTACTGTAATGTTATCTTTATCCAGTAGTACCTCATCACCTATTCCATCTTCAATAATATCGTACAAGTGTAAGATTGAGGTTTCTTTGAAGAACTTGCGCACCCGGAAATTCAATTTGACTCTTTCGACCAAGCTTCTACAGATTAAGCTAATGGCCCAGATTGGAGTAATCACAAGAAGGCTCAATAAGACCTTAAGCCAGTTGAACTTCCGCCAAATGAAGTTAGACAAACGAGATGTAGTGTTAGATTCATAGTTGTTATCCACGAGAATCTTGGAGTATTGGATCAGTTTGGAGTAATCAACTACTACGGGAGCATAGCCCGTCACGTAGGCCAATTGATATGCCAGAGCCTGTTCATTGTGCATAGAGTCAAAGGGATCGCGGCTACTAATCCCTGCAGTGAAGAAGCACGTACGCTTATCGTTGATGATGTTGGCGTATAATGATCGGCGCTGGAAACTAGCAAGCCCCTTGAAGAAGTAAGAGCGAGGGTCCGTCATCAATTTCAAAAGAGGCAATTGGTGATTTCGTTGGTTAATCGAGTCCTTAAGCACCAATTGCTTTCCTGTGTTTGCCAACACGTATGGAACGATTCTGTTAAACAAACTGGTTGACAAATTAACCTGAGGCAACAAAACACCCACATGAGGTGAACAAATGGTGACAAAGTTTATGGGTTCCACCAAATCAAAGTAATTGGAACTGTATAGTTCTCCAATGGCATAGCGTGACATTAAACCCCCAAGGGAGTATCCAACACACGAAAACTTGGTAACTTTACCCAGTTCATTTAAGGAAGCCGTTATTTTGCGGATCTCGTCGCTAATTCTCTTACCATTCACATCAATTCCATCGTATGTGACATAACCTGGATGGGAGCCTGTAGTGTAAACGAATAAATGTTCGGTCTGTGATGTGGGGAAGTGGGTTTCCAACTGACTTTTAATGTAGGCCATATGAGTAGGGTTCCCCCAAAGGCTATAATTTAAGTGTTAATATAATACTTTGATATCACATGCTTCAATTTTGACGCCAAATGTCAATGTCTCTATCTCCACATACCCATGAACTAGTACTATTAGGTGATATTCAACCATAGCAAACCCTCTTTTATAATTTCTATCTTACACCGTACTACACCTTGTCAACTACTTCTATTTGTTCCTTACAAGTACAAAGAGTTGTAAGACAATCACTAATGCCTTGTTTATTTTGGGGAGGGGGATACGCCTCTTTTTATATTGTCGCATTACCCCTGAGTGATACAGTTGACACAGTAGGGGCTCAAATCTGTTGATAGGTGGGTAATATGATAGTGCCCTGCCTAGTTTAACTTTGTGGTAGACACGATATGTAATGCACTTTCGCTCTGTAAGTTAATAGGTAATCGCTTATTATATTTAGATATCCGTATATATAACTAATTATACATTCTCAGCTATTGTATAAATCCAGCTCACCTTTCATAATTAAATTCCTTGTTAAGTTGAATCTGAGCTCTGTATTTATACCATCGAAGTCTGTCTCCTTCGTTTCACATTATTCGCCACCCTCTTTCCTTGATATCTTTGGCATGGGTTATTTGATTCACACATCACCATTGATCTTCTCCTTTTATCTGACTAGTCACTTACTACATCTGACCAGTCAATTACCTGCACGCACATATCTTTGTGTACTATTATCAATTATTTTTGGGACCTAAAACTGAATTACTATCAACAAAATATATTCCTTCATATAGACGCTTCTCTTATCATCTGGACAGTTGCCTAATTCGGCAGTGGTATATACTAAATTGCATCGTTTTGTAATAATACGAATGAGAGTAGTTCTGGGAAGGGCTGGGTAGAGATATCGAATATTCTAGAGCAAATAGATATAAAAGAGGGGATAATTTAATACTTTTTTAACTGCAATGGGCTGTATGCGATCTTCTTCCATGCGAGACGGTACTATGGATATGAATTGTAATAAATGTAGTCTGAAATCCTAAATCATTACAACTATTTCTTAATGGGTCAGTTTCTTAGCTCTCAGCCATACTAAAAATAAAATATTTACAAGATATTGCACAACTAAAAACAGATTAGATCTGACTCAAATCCTTAGAGAAGGAAACGCATTTATCAATCACTAGTGCAGATGCAACACTGACATTCAAAGAATCCACAAGTCCCTTATCAATAGAATCATCTCTCATACGAGGTAACCCTACCAAATAGTCAGATCTCAACTTGACGTGAGTTCTCACACCTGCACCTTCACTTCCCATCACCAACAACATTGGCCCCTCCAAGAGAAGTGCGGCCAAGTCTTCAGGCTCAATGAACTTGGAATCGAGCGTTTGGGCGATTTTCCTATCCTTGCCCTTTAATTCTAATTGTTCCACTGCGTTAGAACGGCCGGCAGTAGTTACTACTGTCCATCCGTTTTCTCGCACTCTGTCAATAAGCCGCAAGGGTTCATCCGTCGACATCGCTGTGAGATACTCCATACTTCCTGCACTGGCCTTGTGGGCTACACCACCTAATTTTGCACTCTCACTGTTTGGCACGAGGAGGAAGTCAACCCCTAAATAGTATGCTGATCTAAAAATGGCTCCAATGTTCTGTGGGTCGGTAATCCCATCCAAGTAGACACCAAGTGGGAACCTTTTGGCACCACTGGGGGTCTTTCTCACCACTAGGTGATCTTTTTCAATGGTAGTCCCGTATAAATCATTGTAAATAGACACTTTGAAATCTCCAGTGTTCCCGTTGGCCACACCTAAATTCTGGACTGGCCAAACTTGAAATGGCCTTGTCTCCAACACCACACCATTGTGGACCCCACCATCAGAAAGTTGACCGAGTTCCTGTTTGGAAGATTCGACAATACGAATACCCATACCCTTTGCGAGCTTGAGAATTTCTTCCTCCTTGATATTGTAGTGGTACAATGCCGAGTACAGATCCCGTTTATTGACCCGGAGCGTGGCCAATACCGAATGTGTACCGAAAACATAGTCATTCATTGGGTTCTTTATCCTTTTAACTAGTTGAACAATCGGTTTCTTTTCTGGAAGGCCCAACTTTGCTCTTTCATGTGCCTTTTTCATTTCCCGTAATCGTCTCTGACGGTCGACTTTAGCATCTAATTTCTTCCGTTCTTCTGCACTAATGTTACCGTACTTTCTCTGGAAGAATTCGTCTTTGGTGATCCCCCTAGCGTCCCATGGCTTCTGGGGCTTTTCCTGCAGTGGAAGTGTCCTGGAGAGTGATTTGCTTCCACTATTCTTTTTTGCGGTTTTCGCTGCTGGTCGGATTACATTTCTGGCGGACGCATGAACTCTGAATCCGCTGTGCAAGAACCTCACACCCTGTAACATGCTCTATATAATGTACGTTTGGGAGATCTATGGGTAGAGTGCAAGTATTCTGATTATTGAATTGGGGTTTAATTCTGGTGATTATTTCAAGATGTACTATTTCTATTTTTCGTATGCCATCGCGAAAAGTACCACTTATGAAAAGTGCAATGTACAATATGAGATTAATTATAATATGAGAATATCTACTATGTGGGAAGTTTAATATGGGATATCTATAATATGGGAATAATTGATATAGAAGAAGTATTATACTGCTCATTGAGTACGAGTACAAGGATTAATCTCTTATATATGCAATAGCCACTACAAAATAATTGAAGAAAATATATTGTCCATCTCCATTATAGTGAATTTTCGATTCCTATCCCCACAAGTACTATGTACAAATCAAGCAAGTTTTCCCTTGAAACGTCTAGAATAAGACCCCCTTGGTCGAAGGAACATCGTTCGTCCCATTGGACAGAATGGCTTCCTTGATAGCAACGGCCATAGCCTTGAACGCAGACTCTGCCCTATGGTGGTCATTGAATCCCCTCAAACAGTCGACGTGCAAGGTAATGTGAGCTCCCTGTGCAAAGGACTCAATAACATGGGGGATCATCTCACAGCTCAAGTCACCTATCTTCTCCCTCTTCAAACCCAACTCGACCACGGCATAGGGACGGTTGGATAAGTCGACAACAGCTCTACTCAAGGCCTCATCAAGAGGAGCAAAACCAGTACCGAATCTCTTGACACCTCTGACCTGCCCAAGGGCCTTATGGAACGCCATTCCGAGGGCAATGCCCACGTCTTCCGAGGTGTGGTGGTCGTCAATGTGCAAGTCTCCAATACACTCAACGATAAGAGACCATCCACTGTGCTTAGCCAAGGCATGCAACATGTGGTCTAAAAATCCTATACCGGTTTGGACATCAATAACTTGGGAAGAAGTGGCCTGAGCGGCGTGGCCCTCTGACTCGGAGTCAGTCTTCTTCTTTTTGGCTAAAAGTGACTCATCAAGCGCAACTGGCCCGCCGTCCAAGGAGATGGCGATCTGGATCTTGGTTTCGTTTGTGATCCTCTTGATCTCAGCTGTTCTGGCCATGGTGGTGCTAGGGTATGGCGTGGAAAGGCGATATAGCATCAGTAATATGACTCAGTTTGTTTTATTCGCCAATGATTAGATCAATGTTGATAATGATTAGGTAAAGTATTAGGTAAAGCAGTAGGTAAATGGTCAGTGATGTAGACTTCCCAATGAGGTAATGCACATATTGTACATTCCGAAACAACAATAATTGTTCATTGTATGTATTACAACATTTACAATACTTATATTGCAATATTTACAAAGAATATATTATAACATTTATAATATACTACCTGCAATTGCGATTCATTACCTTTACATATGACATAGAATAGCGCATATACCAATTCATATTGTGTTGATTAATGAGATTGCCACATTGCTTTCCGTAAAGTTTGCCCTTTTTGGGCCCTCAGTAACGGAAGAGTAGAATCAATTCCTTATAGTAGAAAAAGACACAGTATCTGATGCCTATATTGATAATATCATTCTATTGGACTCATATTACTGACGTCTCTGTCGAGCGGAGTTACTTGCAATGCCTATCTTTCTTCAACCCGTTCACTACTGTGTCAATTTGGTACTACAATGAAATGGAACTGTAACAAGAAGGAGTAAAAACAAAATATATCAAAGGATGTTGATATTATAGCCTCAACAGTTTATTCCAAATACTTTCAAGAATTGTGATATTTCGCTTATATTCCATGTTTTTTTTCTATCGGAACTAATACTTTATTCATTCACTTCTTTTCATACTACCATCCATTTTCCATCGAGTACTTTTTGTGATTGATTTGAAAACAGAAAAGTACAATATCCGTATCTGATCGATCCATACTGGCTACTGCTCTTTTCTTGCTTGCGACGAGACTCCGTACAAATAGGTCAGCTTTTGCAGATCGCATACGTGTAGCGGGCACAGGGGGTTCCATCAGTCTCTTTTTCGGATAGAGAAGACTACATAAGGCGAGATCAGAGATCACAACAACAATAACTTCAACATATATTCCATCACATCCACTATACACCCAGTACACTGGCCCCGGATCAGAGTGAAATTAGTACCAAAAAAGAAACCATCTGTTCAACAACCATTCTCACTGCATTGATCCCATAGAGTCTCGCAAGTTGGTCATGCCCTCATCATTGGCTTCCAGCCTCTACAAGCGAACCGAGATCATCGGCAGAGGCAAGTTCGGTGTAGTCTATAAGGGGTACCACAAACAGACAAAGAAAGTGGTTGCTATCAAGGTGCTAAATCTCGACACGAAGGAAGACGAAGTATCCGAGGTTCAACAGGAGATACAATTCCTCACAGAGTTGCGCAATGTGCCCAACGTCACTCACTACTATGGATCAATCTTGAACGATACCCGGTTGTGGATTATCATGGATTACTGCGCTGGGGGGTCGGTGCGGACCCTTCTTCGGGCCGGAGTTTTTGAAGAAAGGTACGTGGGTGTGATCTTTAGGGAAGTTCTTATAGGTCTTCAGGCAGTACACAAACTAGGCGTCATCCACAGAGATATCAAAGCTGCCAACATTTTGATATCGAAGGAGGGAAATGTCCAACTTTGTGATTTCGGTGTGGCAGCCAAGGTTCTGGCCAACGCTACAAAGAGAACAACTATGGCCGGTACTCTTTTCTGGATGGCCCCTGAAGTCATCAGAGAAGGCGATACCTACAATGCAAAGGCCGATATTTGGTCATTAGGTATTACAATGTACGAAATTGCTACTGGAAACCCTCCATACTGCGACAGAGACACCCAATGGGCGATCCAGATGATTTCCAAACTGACTCCTCCCAGATTGGAGGGAAGAGAATACTCACCCATTTTAAAGGAATGCATAGCACTCTGTCTCGATGAAAACCCAGAAGAAAGACCTTCAGCCGAGGAGTTGTTGAAATCTAGAATCGTGAAAACCTATAAAAATTTGCCCCCAAGTATATTGATGGAAGTTATCTCCCGTTATTTGTTGTGGAGAGACAAACATTCGTCCAGAGAATCAGTGTTTGTCAATATCGAAGACGAAGTACACCAAGTAGATGAAACTAATAATCAACTCCAGGTGAAATGGGACTTTGATTCCTTATCGAGTAGGGAATATATTGTTGAAAATGACATAGAATTCGATAGCAGAGACGAAGACAGATACGATGATACCCATGATGCATACAACACACATCCCACTTTCCAATACGAAACTACAAATATCAGCAATATGAACACCCTAACGGGAACAGCATTAAATTACGCCAGCAATAGCAATACCATGACAGGTTTTGGTGGGAGTAGCCACATATCAAGAACTACATCTACTACGAATATTCCCAAGTCGTTAGCACTGCTTTTTGAGGATACAGAAAATTCGACTCCAACTGTAACTGAAGCCCCTGAATTACCTTCCCATATTCGTTTGAAATCTCCAACTATAGAAATCCCGGACATGGACAATATATCGTATTCGGCAAGTACATCTTCTGCGCATCCTGCAAAGCCATCATTAAGTTCTACTGCATCGGCCCCTCAACATCAGGTCTTATATAAACCTCCACCATTGTACCATTCCCAGTCTTCTCTGGCAACATTAGAGGGTGGATCTACACGAATGGGTAGGAGCAGAAAGAAAACGATTCTGAATACGTTTTCCAACGGCTCTACCAGCTCTAGTTCCATGAGCCAACCACATACTCCACCATATACTCTAGGCACAACTATGCGAACACCATCGCCGAAGCCACCGGCAGTTTCAAATGTTTTGAGCAGCTTGAATAACAGTACCTCACCTTCAAAATCCATGAAAATCTTACAGAATAACTCCAATCCTTTATTACAGCCTATCAACTTGAAGCCTACATCAACCAGCAATCCTTCATCTGCATCTACCATTACAGCAGGTGCTTCATCTTCTGCTGGTGCCCAAGTTCCTGCAGTTGTATCTGCTTCTGTTGGTGGTGCTTCTTCATCTGGTGCTAGTAGTATGATTCTGGGATCATCAACCCCAACTACGTCTACGATTGGCACTGTTCCTTCGTCTTCGTCTTCTTCTATTAGTGCTGCAGCAGGAACAGCGCCAACCTCGTCTTCAAGTGGAAGTACTCCAACTGCGGTATCTGTGAAGGCAAAGAGAGGCAGACCAGGATTACACATCCAGATGCCAGTTCCTTCCAACTATTTCACTAATCTCACGGTTCTTAATAACCAGGAGTTCAATCCCGGTGCTACTGCTAATGGCAGTGGTACTTCTGCAACTCCTCATGCGCATTCAGAGGATGTGAACCAGTTTGGTGTGAATATTGCGCTGGCACAGGGTTTGAGTATGACTCCTTTGGCGGAAAAGGATATAGTCTTGGATCAACCAGAAGATCGTCCAGGAGCAAATTCATTCCCATTAAATGAAGGGTCCAGAAGTCATCCCAGCTCTAAAAAGAACTCCCTTAGCCATGGAACGGGTATTACTATGGCAGGAATAGCAGGAACACCAGGAACAGCGGGAACAACAGGAATACCAGGAATACCAGCAACACCAGGAATACCAGGAATACCAGCAACACCAGCAACAGCAGGAACAACAGGAGCAGTAGGAACAGCAGGATTATCTGCAGCAATGTCTACTTCTTCCGGAGTTCCAGCAGCTACGCCTACTTCCAGCCAACTGTCTGTATTTCTTTCCAAGGTTACTAGTGGATCCTCTCCTACACCCAATGTAAGTGGAATCAAAAGCGGCGTTGCCAAATTTCCTGCTGTTCCTACCATTGATCCTGATATCTTCTCTGACAGTAATCCCAAAACCAAATTGGTGAACGATTTGGAAGTAATGGTCAAATTATTCAGACAGGGCTTGGAGGCATTAGAAGATTCGCTCTGAAATAGGATAGAATGTGGAAGACTATAGAAACCGTACACTTATCTGATGTATATAAATGTGGGCATATTTACGCTTAACCGTTTATATACAAAGCATGGTGTAATTACAAGGTATAGGGTTTAAGTAAAATGCGCGAAAAATCGAAAAATCGGTATAACCTTTGGTATTTTTGTGTCAGAAAAATAAAAGTAAAATAATACCAAAATAAATAAGATTTGTAAACTATAAGTGCACTTTATAGTTTCTTTCTTATCGTTTCTTCTTATTCTATTTCACCAATTTCCTCTTCTGGTCTATTATTTCTTATACAGTTATTAGATAATGCCTCCAAGAATAAGACGACGTATTACCCAGGCGAAACTAGACGAGATTGCAGAGCAACAGCGGCAACTTTCACAGGAAATCGTGAGGCCGTTCCAGATCCTAGAGGATTTGCCCATATCTTTCAATCCTCCGCCCAACGGGCACTTTGAAGATGTTTTCAAAACCCCATTGACAATTAAAGACACCGGTGTACTCTACCGTTCGCTCATGAAGCTGCGCTACTACTATGTTCATGTTTGTCCGATGTTCAAGTTGTATTGGGTGAAACAGACCAGTTATGCAAAGAAGCTAGCAGAAATGGATAAGCCTGTGCCGAAATCGAGTAAGGACGAGGCTCTCGCCGACAAGAAGGCGATTCTAGGGAATGACATTAGTGCAAGAGACATTATGGTGAAGTTGTGTGAGGCCAACTTGACCCTCGGCCCGCACATGTTTGAGATCCGGCTTTTCATTGCCAAAGATGACCGTAGTGATAAGGATAAAATCAAGCAGGAAAAGATGGAGAAAAAGGAGAAACGTAGGGAAGAGAAAATGGCAGAGTTGGAGGCCAAGAAGGCCAAGATGGCTGCTCGAGAAAAAAAAGCCCGGGAAATCGAAGAGAGAGAAAGAAGTAGAGGTGTTGGGGCAATTCAATTAGAAACTCCATCACAAACAAGTTTATTTCCAGCACAACCAAATGCGTCTACTGTGAGTGTTATGGAAAATAGTACATCGTCTGAAGCTGATGCAAAAGATGGAAATCTGGATTCTCTGGAAAAGAAGGATGAGAATGAAATGAAAAATGATGGAGCCCCTGCTCAAAGTCCAGCTCCTACTCAAAGTCCAGCTCCTACTCAAAGTCCAGCTCCTACTCAAAGTCATGCTCCCGCTCAAAGTCAAGCTCCCGCTCAAGGTCAAGCTCCCGCTCAAGGTCAAACTCCCGCTCAAAGTCAAGCTCCTTCTATTAATTCTGAAGCCAATGCTGACAATAAAGATAATTCAAGTCTTGATATTTCAGCTAAGAAAAATGAAGTTGAAAAGCCTAAAAGAAAGTATAACAAAACCGGGAAGTACGAGAAGAAGAAGAAGTTACAACAGTCATTGCCTACTGGTCCCCTTCCTCCTCCTTCAGACCCTAATAATATGCAGTCGATAGAAAACAAAATTATGATTTCCAACTTGAATGCAATTGCCAGACAAGATTCATCTTTGAATTCTTTGATGAAGATAGTTGCGCTGGGTGGAGCGACCCCTGATCAAATACAGAAATTCCAGGAGTATATAAAAAGAGCTCGAGAAATGGGTCCTCAGCCATATCACGCATATTTATTTCAAGAGCAGCGGCAATTGGTGCAGCCGGTCCAAGGGGGTGAGAAATCGGCTACAGATAGACGAGAAGAAAACAAGGAAAAGCAACCCAAAAAGGACAAGCCACCGAAGGAAAAGAAAATTCCCAAATCTAAAATTCCTAAAGAACAAAAGTTGACAGCTTTCCAAGAACGGTATTTAACAGGTGCAACGATAGTGTTTGAATTTTTGGAGAATGCCAATATTAGGTTTCTCTTTCCACAGATGGCAGTGTGTGAAGCAATTGAAGCAGCCAATCCACCACCAGAGAATCCAGAGGATAGCACTGATTATAATGATATTTTGGTGAGTCATCTCTGGATTCACAACCAATCGGAGCTTGATGAATACGAAGCAAAGTTGGCACAATATGAGAAAGAAGTCAAGGAACGTGAACAGGCAGAACTTAAGAAGTCACAAGAAGAGGAAGAGAAGCTTAAAGAAAAAGAAAAGCAAGAAGAGGAAAGCTCAAAGAGTCAAACCTCTAGTAATGAAACTAAACAAGATGCAGATGAAAGTGGTGAAGGTGTTCCAGAATCAACAGTTAAATTACCACCAGACCAAGATAAAATGGATATAGATTCAAAGAATAATGAATCTTCTGACACAGTTGCAGATTCAGAAAAACCTAGCGAGATTCAAGAGCAAGAGCAAGAGCAAGTTCAAGCACACGAAGCAGAAACTGAAGTAGAGGTGAAAGAAGAAGTGCCTACCTCCCTGCCAAAGAGAAGAACACCCGCACGTCGTGCTGCTGCCAGTAAAAAGAAGAAACAACCACCCAAAAAGGCGGTGGTGAAGAAGTTGGTTCCTCCAGTCAGACCAGAGATTAGGTTTACCTCTTTGACATTTACTATCCACAATATCCCCGTTCGCTTCACACCTATCGTTGTAAATATGGCCAAGCCCTTGGACCAAGTGCAGCAGTATATGACTAGAATTCTCAACATTGGTACAAGATTGCCCAACTACTATTTGTGGTATCTGGTGGATGCTCGTTTGGATGAGTCCCTAGCAGAGAACATCAGAGTGCAATTGGTTCAGGAAGAAAAGAAGATGGTTGGGGTTCCTACGACGCAGGCTGAGCCTGTTGAGAGACATTATAAGAAACGAAAACCAAAGGAAGGTGTAGAGCTGAAACTGAAGAAGTTGAAGAGTGCAGAAAAGGAGGAAAATGGAAATGATCATAATAATGCTGAACTTGCTAAAAACGAACATCTCCAGAATATGAAGGAAGAAAAGACCGGGCCTCTGTTTGCTGAAACTAAACTTCAACCAGATAGTACGCTGCCACAGCCAGAGACTAGTGTGTCGGGTGATCCACATGACTCTGTGCCGATGGAAGAAGTCAAGAATTAAATAAGTTTATTCTAGCTATATTTACAGGTAACTCATGGATATGGACATGGGATCATTTTGCTTTGGAATTGCATTTGCTTTGATGTACTTTGCTGAGGATTCACCTTTACTTGAGGTTAATCAAGTTCAACAAGTTCTGCAATTGGGCATTATCTTCAGCATTTCTCTCGCTCGCTCTGGCAAACTTGGGGTTGGAAGCCTCGTATTGACGGTCGTAGTCTCCGTTCATTGCCTTGTGCATCCATTTGCCTGTGGCCACCCCATCGGCGAACATCTTGACTCTACCGTTTTCACCGATTTCCACATCGGTGATCTTGAAAGGAGTGACGAACTGTCTAGAATGGGCGTTGGGGACGTTCTTGGAGAAGTTCAGTTGCAACATGATAGTTCTGTCGTTGACCCCGGCGATTATACCACCTATTGCGGCCTCTCTTTCGTGTACTATTCTCCCGGGGGCAATTGCTCCATGTTTAATCCCGTTAGGGGAGTTGGCCAATCTACCTTTTTGGGCATACGAGAACCCACCGGTCCCCTGGATCTTGATGTTGGAATTGTCACTTCTCACCATGTCTTGCATGGAGAACTTCTTCCGGGTAATGCCAGGGTTGGTCGACATAAACTCAACAACCAAATCCGAGAGCGTTTGCGTGGACACTTGTTGAACCAAGAACTGAGGATGGTGCACCAATACCCACTTCTTGAACTTGGCGTACAATGCAGGGTTCTGCCCCAAGACCTTGTTGACTTCTGCTAATGAGGCTCTGGTGTCCAAGTTGAGTGCACCCAAAACAGAAGCATCGGTGCTTCTGGTCTTTGTACGGGTTTTTTCCGATGGGAACAACGGGTTGTGTTCGGAAAAGTAATTCTTGACAGGCACTCCGGTCTCCTGGAACTTCTTCCGGGTGTACAAGTGGCCCGAGTATTTTTCCACGTCGGGCATGTTCTTGGCGTTGTCGATATCGTTGAAGACGATGTGGGATTTGCCGATCTGGGCGGGCAACGTGGTCTTGATACCAAAGTTAGATCGGTAGGCACTCGACTGTGGAGTGAACACTATCTGGTGGGTGGGGACGCTGGATTTGCCTCTCAACGTTTTGCTCAAGGGCTTAGCCACCTGGGCGAACTTGGAATTCTTGAACAAGCTGTAGAGCTCGCGGTTGTTCATGGTTGATGGATGGGCTGGGGGAGGATGATGGTATGGAGTAAATGTATTGATTTGGTTGACTTTTTACACTTCCAAAATTTTTCACTATTACCTTTTTCCGCAGTGCGAGGTTACCCGGACTCGAAACGAAATTAGGTATACGGATGGAATGTGGAGACTTACAACGAAATACTGAATTAACAATGGATACAATGGATAGATCTATCATTGGATTAAGAAACTGGGTGTGAAGTCGTACAGCGTGGAACTGGTAAATTTGCGAACTGTGTTATGGTAGAAATAATGTGTTTATTCATACTGAGTTGAAGTGTTTTTACATCTACCATGTCGAAAAACTCGGCTAATTTCGGTGAATCTTATTCCCATTACTATTTTTATTCTATGATTGTTATTTTCTTATGTTTATCTCTATATCTCCTGTTTTATTCTACGGTTGTGAGTCATATTCTTTTAGTAAGTTTTCTACAATTCATCGTTTCTAATTCTTATTCTGAGAATCTTATTCTGGAATTCTTATTCCCATAATTTATTTTCCTATAACTTATTTTCCTATAATTCTTGTTTCTACTGTTCTTATTCCTCTAATTCACTTGGCTAACTTATTTGTAAAAACTCTTCACTTATAGTATACTTTCGATATTCACATTAACTATATTACCATCAGTGGAACGAATTGTTGGAATACCATTTGGTTGAATATAAGTTAACTTGGCTTTAAGCGAGAATACGTAATAGACTATTTTTACTAGAAATGGAAATAATCAATGGTGCACTAAAATGCGCTTTCCAAATAAAGAACTAAGATTCTTGGAAAGAAAACATAAATAATTTCTAGTCCATGGTTCATTGTATTTGTTAGCGATGCAATCTAAACTACATCCCCGTGACGTTTCTGATATTTCATTATCGTAATACATTCATTAGTAATTCATAAATAGTAGGCGGTGTGTCTAACCTTGTCTATTGGCAGAAATGCCATGGCTCTTTCCCTCTATGCAGCATAGGAGAGAGATACACCAAAGTTGGCGATTTCAGGCTTCAAATCTGCTGCATTAAGACGTACTTTGACCCCGGTGCTCACCAAAAAGTCCTTGGCTCGGCCCTCCCAAAGGAGCTTCACCTGTTTATCCTTGAAACTGGTCGAACATTTGAATACAGAACTAAAGTCGCTCTCATTGACCAAGTGTTGGAACGCGTCCATCACGGTCTCGTTGACAAGCTGTGGACTTGTGTCGAATTCTCCACTGGAATTGGACTTCTGACTCGGAAATAATGTGGGACTGATATGAAAATAATCATCCTGTGTCTGTATGGGGTTGATTATATTGTGGTTATGACTGAAGGAAGTCGGCGTTTTAATTGCTATGACGTTAGGTTCTTTTCCCAGATTTTCCCCTTCTGAATCCCATTGCCCATTGTGATTTGATCTCTTCTTTTCGACAAGAGACCGGTTTCTGTTTTCCACAGATGAGTAGTTGACTGTATGGTTGGTAAAAGTGGTGGGGAGATGTTTGTTCGAATAATTGAAGATCTCAAACCCAATCTGTAAGTTGGACGCATACGAATAAACGTTGAAATCATACCGTGAACAAAAAGTGGATGCAACCGATGTTTTCACCGAATACGTCGATGATATATGACCCAACATCGGATTGACCGACAATGTCATGGCCAATGGCTTCCCAGTAGAGGTAGAACGTGTAGAATACCGCATTGAAGCAGAAAGACCAGGGCTCAAGCTACGAGCCGCGTACCAAATCTCAGTACCCACGGAGAAAACCGAGTTGTCGAACTTGGGGATGATGTGTTGGTTAAGATCCAGCAATGTTGTGTCAGAATCGTGAGCAGAACCAGCGGAATGGATATTCATAACAGGATTGGATACAGAACTAGTGGTACCACCAGTCTGACTCTGAATCTGGCTATTTCCGTGGTTCAAGTTGTACAAGCATCTGAAGCCAAACAACAGCTCATTGGTTGAGTAGATAAACTCGCGCAGATACGCCGGGGTATTCTTCTGTAAATACACAATCATAGTCCCATCACCCTGGAGATGAGGGTTATGTATACATTTGACCAAGAGTTGGGTCTGCGATGTCAACTTTCGAATCATCATCGCCTCCAAGCAACTTCCGGGGAAGTACATGCGGCCGTAGAGCAAAGTTCCATTGGAATTGGAAGTAGATTCCATACTATCGCTATTATGGTTTGTATTGACATTATTACTACCACCTCTCGATTTGGAATGAGTCGGCTCAATCACCTTGAACCCAGCAATAGCGTCCTGTAACGAGACATCGCGTGTGCCCAATGTATTCCGCAACGGAACCGACGAGTACAAATATGCCAAGGAGCCATTGACCGTCAGATTATTGGAAAGCGTGAACGTCAGCGCCAGATGGACAGTGGCGTTGCTGGAGATATCGAGTTTGCAACCCTGGGGAATGGGGAACTCGAGAAGCGCCCGTGAGGTGGCGGTAACATTGGAGAAGATGTTATCTTCGTTCCAATCGGTGGATTTGTAGAAGCATCGCTGAAGGTATTCCATGTACGTGTACATTAAGGCATTAGTGGAGTAGAAGGAGAGACTGAAGAAGGAGAAGAAGAAGAGGAAGAAGAGGAAATAGAACCATGAGAGAAAATGCAAATTAAGTTTGGTGATTATCTTGAATTTCCTTATTATGCGCGAAACGAGGAAAACTGCATTTTCAAGGGGGGACCCTTGGGCCTTTAGTGCTACTGATACCACTACTACTGATACCACTATTTGATCAGTTATACTTGAACGTAGTATTGTTAACAAATACACTTCAAATAATTGTTGGCTGTTCTCAAATCTCTATATTATCTTTGCTGTCGTTACGGTATGTTGCTTGCACTTGTGTTACGTACTTAGAATACAACTGATGCACTTTTCTTCTGAAGGTGCTACTTTATTCTAAACTGAGCTGGAGGTTTCACCAATCACCCTCTCCTCTGCTGGTTCCCTCCAACTTCATACATACCATGCACCATAATGCTTACCCAAATCCCAAAAATATCCCATTAAATTATTGATTCATTTCATCAGACTCAAAAGCTGGCTTTCCTCGTAGCTGAGTGCCCGTCTGAATCTCCGTTCTGTCAGTCCGTAGTTTGTCTCTGCTCTCTTGGATACTCCCAAAGCAGGAATATTCTCATCTAGATGAATTCGCTCGTCAGGCTGGCATTGGCTCCGCATATCATCCCAGCTGATAAGCACCACCCCAACCAAAACTTGTAATAGTCCCACCACAATCCAGATCAACAGACTCAGAATCGCCAAACGGTTGAACAAAACGTCGTTGATCAAGTTGGTCAAGTTGTACACGAGAAAACATAGCGGGTAGAGCACTGCCGTTGATATCTGTGCTAGACCCAAGTTGAAGGCGGTCAATTGACATCCTATAATCACACCCATCAGTAAGAGCATTATGTATGCTGACATATCTTTAAGAGTGAAAATATTCTTGAGTGATTTCTGATGTAATAGCACTTCAAATACGATATCAATGATCGACTTGGCAAAGAGAAATGTGTGTGCTGTTAGTGTTCCACTGATTACTCCGAAGAGAACGCCTCTTAATGTCGATCTGCGCTTGAAAATACTATAGTTTAGCACGAGAAGGAGGCCAATGCACGCAAGAGTCGCTAGAAACCACGGGAAAAATGGTGCAGCAAAGAATTTACCCATAACCAACCGGAATTGGAGCTCGGGTGCAGTTGGAGTCTCTGTAGGAGGCTGCTGAGCAGTTATAGATGATCCGTTGTACGCTATAATAACTGCACCTATAGCTATAACTCCAGTGCCCCAGAGCAAATTCCGCGTAAATTCCTCGCCTGGGAGCATAAGAACACTTAGCACGCTATTGGATATAAGACCTATGCTCTGCAAGGGCGAAAGGATGATTAGCGGTAGCGTAGTGATCTGCACCACTGAGCCGAAAATGTTGGCTATGATGAAAAGAAGGAACCCGGTGTACCACATATTTCGTTTGCGTCGTATAACGTATTCGTTAGCATGATATGACCTGGGAATCGGAATCAAATGGGACTTTCGTTGCAATGTTATTCCCAAACTCTGGATTACAGAGGAAGCAACAGCCACGGTACATCCCACCACTATAGCTGCTGTCATTGTGGCTCCAGTGTACAAGATTAAACTCAAGAAGAGTATGATTCTGATGATCCAGCTTCAGAATTTGACTTGGGGGAACCTGAAAGACAGTCTTTGGGAATTTGAAACGCAGCTAACAGATTCATACAGCAAGACAAGACAGCAGGACCTGCCATATTTTTGTTGATGAGTAAATGTTGTGCAAAAACGGGAGCTGGTACAAGCCCTACTATAGTTCAAAAGCTATTGTGCCCAAAAGAGGAAAGAGGAATCCAGATGAAGTCTAAGCAGTCTGTTTTCTCTGGTAGTGTGTACAGTAGATAAGATCACGGGTTGGAATATGGCAACATAAGTATTTCGATAGTTGCTTCAGAAATTAGGATATCTTGTAATGTAATCTGAATCCCATTATTCCCACAGCAAGAATATTCTCAGCACTGCCAAGGCTTCTTCTTTTCTATATGTCCACTCAATGATCCATTACCCGAAAGCATAAATATAAATAGGAAACTCTATTCTGTCGGGTATTTTTATCACGTGAAAGCCACTTCAACTTGAATCCATTTCAGTCCATTTCAGTCCATTTCAGTCCATTTGATGGCTTAACTCACATCCTCTCGTCTCCTGTTCTCTTGACTTGTGTTGTCTTGTTTGTCTTGTATTCTCTCGCACTCCGATGGACAATACGGCAGAAGCTCTAGCAGAGGTCATAGAGCTCCTCGATAGTGACAGATGCGACCATGTTGTTGCCGGTTTGGACAAGTTGGAGTTGGTGTTAGGCAAGTTGGTGCCGATGATTCGAGGTGGAACGCACCAGAGCAGTCCCTTCGTCTCTCTCCAGGACGCATTTGAACACAACGTAGTGGCTCACTTGGTCGGAGCTTACTCCATTCTCGCTGCCGAAAATGATAGCGAGCGTTACCTCCTTCAGTTCAATACATTATTGCAGGGCTTGCTTCTAGTGCACCCTCGATCTCGGATTGTCTTCCACCAGAACAGCAAAATGAAAACAATACTTGATGCCTTAGATTCGACCACCAATGTGGATGTTCTCATTGCGACTGTATCAACCATAGTCCATATTATCCTTAAGGACTTGGCCAATTACCGAACTTTTGAACGGTGCGATGGGTGCACCCGTGTGATGCGCAAGTTTGACTTGGCTAACCCTGCCAAATCCGACTTGAACTTCAAGATCATCGAATTCCTCATCGTGTATCTTATCGACGAGGAGTTGTTGGGTCCAACAAAGACTCCAAAGAAAACGATAGCTGAAAAGGCGCAGTTGCTTGAACCCGAGTTCGCTGACATCAACCATTTGATTGCCAATTTGAACGAGTTGAAAACTTAAGTGGATTCAAGACCAAAATGCTTTTTGGGCATGTCGGACGCTCAGAGTAGTATTTCCTCGCCATTTTAGGGTCCTTAAGTTTGGTTGAATGACTAGGACTTGATGTTGATAGAAGGTAAGGTAGCTTGATCGTGGTCGGACGAAACCCGTTAAGACCCTCGGAAATGCTCACAGTAAGATTCTGTGAATAGCAGAGTTCAACTTTCCTCAAAAAATAGAGACTATATCGTCATTCAGTAACTGCCTGTGGTAGGCCTTTCAGCATAGTTGCACAATCACTCTCAAACTCACTTACAAAAACATTAAATGTCATAGTGGAATATGAGTGAGATGGGACAATTACCGTTTTTGGATCGGCCCGTCGTGTATAACTTTCAATTAATGGGAGTCGACAGAATGCATGGCCGTCCAGTCTGGGGTAATTCCGACATCTAGTGGCTGGTGCAAGTGCATGGGTGGGGATTAGCCCTTGCCTATATGCTGAGAAGGTTTGTGTAAAGGTCGACTCATAAACTCCGTTTCACAACTGAAAAGTTGACTTTGTAGCGTCGATAAGTGTCGCTCTGTTAACAGAAGTCGGTTACTACCTTATCAATAGCTTATCAAGATCATTTTCCACATTAGTAATAATTAGAAAGCTCATAGTTAATATATCAGAGCACCACATAATCAGATTATTGCGTAATTGTCGTCTTTTCCTTTATTTTCACCCCTTCCCACATTTCATGAGTACGGACCAGAGTGAGTCGCCGTACTTTATAGACTTTGAGGAGGAGACTCTCTTCATTGACTCGAACGATTGGCGACACAGCCGGTTATTGCAGGGCCAGATCTTATGCAGCTTCTTTCTTTTCACCCTCTTTGGTCTTGCAGAACAGACAGTAGGGTCGATTATACCCAAACTCCAGGAGCAGTACCATGTCAACGATATTCACATTAGTTCGATCTACTTTGCTAGTACGCTCGGGTATTTCACCATGGCGTTGTGCAATGGTGTTCTCCACAAGAACTTCGGCATCAAGGGAGTAACGGCACTCGGGCTCTGTTGTATGACTGTGGCTTATTTTACAATCTCTAACGTTCCTCCATTTGTGGTTTTCGTCTTATGCTACTTTCTCAGTGGTATTGGCTTTGGAGCCATGGACGCGGCATTGAACACCTGGGTGGGCAACTTGGTGGACTCCAACCCGTTGATGGGGGTATTGCACGGATGCTATGGCTTAGGTTCGTTGATCTCGCCATCGTTGATCACAGCCTTGCTTGAGAAGGAGAGTCTCCACTGGCACTGGTACGACTATTACACCATTTTGATGGTGCTTTCCAGTATATGCTTGGTTTCGGCCCTCTTGCTCTTCAGATACGAGACGCCCAAGAAGTACAAGTATTCGATAGTGCTGAGGCTCGAGCACGGTGAAATTCCCATGGACACGATCAAGAATAACGGGAACGGTAACGTTAGTATTAATGATGAGGAATCCATCAGTGTACAGTCTGTGCATGAAGAAGAAGAGCCACCTTCCCATGAGATTACCATCTTGGAAGTGCTAGGGAAACCACTAGTGTGGGTGTTTGCCATAGTGTTGGCTATGTATGTGGGTGGAGAAGCTGCGTTTGGTCAGTGGCTTCTTACGTATTTGATGAGAATTAAGTACATAACATACCAGAGGTCTTCCCACATAGTGACCACATTCTGGACTGGTCTCACTGTCGGAAGAGTCGCCTTGGGGTGGGTAACTGGGCACTATTTTCTGACAGAATTAGTGGCTAACTTTGTATATATTGCAGCTTCTTTTGCCGGGTTCGTGATAATCTGGTGGATCCTTTTTGCCACTTCGTTTATAGGGATCTTGTTCCCGTTGGTGTTCGCTACTGGAGTTTTTGTGGGGCCCATATTTCCTACAACTGTTATGACAGCTATCCGGTTACTTCCCAAGAAGGAGGAGGTGGCGTCGATTGGCTTCATCACTGCTGCTGGCGGCTCTGGAGCCGCTATTTTTTGCAGTCTCATTGGTGCCATCGCCGAAAGTAGCAGCATAGCAGTATTCCCCTTGATCGTCATGTTGATCTTTGGCACCATCACTGTGTGCTGGTTCTTTATCTACCAGCGGTACAAGTTGCTGTACGGACGAGCACGTCTATGGGCCTAGCAGCCTGCAGTGCATTGATAGCGGTATCTAGTGAGATAGAATATTATAGAGTGGTAGTGTAGCTAGTTTAGAGCACTATAGAGCACTATATTCTACTATATCGAGTCACTGTATCGAGTCACTGTATCGAGGTACTATATCCTACTATATCCAGTATGTAATACTATGATAACTGTAACGTGTATTGAAATGTACATTTGCAAACATGAGATAAGGAGAAAAGAGGAAGAAGAGAGAAATAAATATTTATTTATCCCTTTGCCGCAAAAACTTCTACCCATTTTCAGTGTTCTACTGCATCATGAAGAAAAGCGATACGCCTGCTTTCTGAATGTTGAATGTTGAGTCTTGAGTGTTGAGTCTAGCTGGCCTCCCCCTATTCATATCTGAATGTCGTCTATTCAATTTCTCTGTTCATCACTTAGTCAAGGCTTAGAGAATCGCGTTTCCTCTAGAGATTTCCTCCTTGCGTCACCCACTCCTCGGGCGTGAACTGCTTCTGTGTGAATGCGTGGATACCGGCGATCTCCTCCTTCAACTCATGGTTCACCATCCTATGTCTCATCAACTTATTCTTGCCCTGGAACTTGGATGACACTATCACCACCAGAAACGCCTGGCCACATCCACCAGACATGTCCTCCACTTGGACGAGATCTGCCTCCAATCGCTCCTGGATGATCTGCTTTAACAGATCTGCCGTCAAACTCATCGTGTGTTCGGTAGAGAAAACAGATGCCCTTTCTTTGTCAGCTGGTAGAGACCATTTTCATTTGACACTTTTTTTCGTGCTACCAGCATTTGTAATCGCAAACCATCAGATAAGCCCAGGCACTTGAGGAGTGGTTCAGCATGATATAATTGAGGTTAGCTAAGGTTAAATTAGTGAAACTCAATTTGGTATAATTGATATTAAACTAGTCTAACTCAATTGATATAGTTGAAATTAAATTGGTCTAAATTTATATAATTATAGTTGAAGACATAGTATGGAGGCCTTGAAACTTGCAGTGAACTGTTGTTGGAATCTAGATTCACTTATGCCATAATATAGAAGTTATTCAAGTAAGTGAACCTTCTCGATGGTTTAATTATGATTCTTTGGGGTTCCCTGAAATCAATTCGGCTATATGTGCAATAAGTTCTTGGAACATTGAATTTAGTCCACCGAATTATGAGGACTACGTTATGGCATAGTTGTGCAATTACCTCACGACCACAATATAGATGGGTTGAAATATCCAGTTGGCTACATTATGACATCTACAATCTCTGGTGGTTTCCTCATCCTAATGAATTGAATGTGCTGCTATTTATGAACTTTTCCATTTCAACACTACATCCTATGCGATAGTCTAAGACCCACAATTCATTCCAGTGGATGCTCAATTTTTGAGTGTCCCCGAGATACACTGCTGCTCTGTACGTGTATGGGAGACCGGCCGGCCATGTGAGTCTGCGACTCGCTAAACATGTACTTGCCAAAGAAATCAGGCTCTTCCTTTACTGTCTTGTCGATCTTGGCAATAATTTCCTTTGACGTCATATTGGCACCCCCGTTGGAAAACCCAGCTTTCTCGTAGAAAAACATGAGATCGGTGGGAACAATGCTGAGCTCCTCATGGATTTCCAATAGTTGGTTGATTACTTCAATGGAAAGGAAATACTTGTCTCCGCCGGCAATATCAGGTGCACTGCCCTCGTGTGCCACATCAAGAGAATTGTTCTCATCGCAGTATAAAATGTTGGGGGCAATAACAGTAGCAATATTATGGATATCCATCTTTGACCCGGATTCTTCATCAATTTCGGCAAACGATGCAACCCAGTTGAAGAAGTAAAGCAAAACCTCTAATAAGTTCCGGTGGCTTCGAGGGAGCAAGGCATACACCAATTGAAGAATCCGCTTCCTCTTCACCAAATCTGACTCCATCTGTGAGCCAAGCCACAAATCGTAGTAGCTAAATGTTAATAACGAAGTGGGCAAGTCACGTAGCCATTTCTTCAAGAGAGCTGCCAATTGAATTGCTGTTTCATTGGCAAAATTAGGTGACTTCAATGGTGATTTATTGATTTCCTCTGTCAATTGACGCAACTTTTTGATGTTACCATTTAATCTGAAAATATATTGAACACTCACATCTTTCTGACGAAGAGCGTTGATAATATCATCCACAATGATAGGAATCTTCAACTTGGAAGGACCCACTCCTAAATCGGATTCTATACCATATTTCCGGGTCAAGTCATGTAACTCCACTCCAAAGACACCGGGCATTTTCTCCTTGTTACTTCCAAACTTGAATTTATCCCAAAAGTTCAGTTGCTTCTTAGCCTGGATCAGATTAACTAAGTCGTCACGGTTGAATTTGTTACTCACCACACTACTCAATGCCTCGATAGCAATGTACCTCAAAATGTAAAGCTCATTCTTGGATAATTCCGAAAAGTACTTCGACAGAGGAGGCTGAGACGATTTGTCCATCTTACCTGAAGAAAGTCGACCAGGATGCAATTTATCAATTGAAACTTCCTTAGACACAGCATATGGTGCCCCAAGTTTTTTATTAGTTTGATCATTTATCTGGTTGGAAGATAACAGTTCGGGATTAGGTGTATCCAAGGTGTTCTGCAAAGTGAATGAAGGAGGAACAAATCCATTTACAGGTAGTGAAGATTTCAGCAAGAGGGAGTTGTTGTGTTTGAAGGCATTAGGTCTTTGTTCTCTAGCCTGTTCGGCAGCCACAATTCGGGGAATATCATCCAAAGTCAATGACTTCTCATTGCGTAACAAGTCTGAAGTTCTATCCAAATGACTATTGCTTAGTTGACGCTGTGGCTCATCCCGTATAAGCACCGATTTAGGCTTGACCTGGAATTGTTCTGTTTCCTCTCGAGACTTATAAGATAGCAACGAGGTTCCACTGACATTTCTAGATCTTTGGGAGCTTGAATATGAGTCTTCGTTATCAGAAGAAGCATCTGCTTTATCTGCCTGCGGCATATCAACAATAACCGATTTTCTAGGATTTTTCTTAATAGATGTTTGTAACTTCTGCGATTGACGTTTAGATCTAAGACTTGTGACATCTTTGATCGTTTTGCTGTAATCGACATTAATCTGTTCCTCATCAACAGTATCCATACCTCTTATATTCTGTTTAAGAAGTTTCGTGCCATCGCTGGAAATGTTCATTGAAGCACGAGACCTGGATATGGCAATTTTTAACAAATAAGCCAATTGCTCAAGATCAGTGATCAACTGGAAAGTTTGAACAGAGCTCTTAATATCATCGTCGTTTGCACAAGAATTACAATACATCATCTTATCATTCTCATTGTAATGAACTTTGATGTCGAGCATCGATTGTTTGTTAACACTTTGAAGCGCATTGTTGACCGCATCAATTGAATGACCACACCTCGTACACTTGAAGCATCTGACATGCCACCTTGAATGGTTGTAGTTGATACATTGCTTCTCTACTGACTTTGAGCATTTGCCACAAATATCTGTCGCATTATTGGGCACCTCTAATGCCTTGTTCATGACAGCTATCGTACCAGACAGAGCTTGAGCATCCTTGTTGAAGACTTCGCAAGTGCTTATTATGGAAAGGAAATCCTTCGTAGCATCGTCTGTCCCTGTTATTTTATTCACTTTAAGCGCATTTTGCAATCCTAAGCGAATAATAAGCTTCAAATAATGCGCCAAACTAGTTATAATAGAGAGAAGTTCTGCCGAAAGACTTCCTGATACTGGAATCTGTGATGATTTTCGAAGCATAGCAAAATAACTCATGAGCTTACCTGAAAGATTACGGGCTTCCTTTCTCAAGGGCTGGTAATATTTCCAAATAGGATCTGTGAGTGTTTCCTTATCTTTTTCCCTGTCTACTTCCGAATCATCTGTATCCAACTCGACTTTTGGAACCAAGGGTCCTGATTTAACACATAAAAGAATAACTGCATCAATTGCTCGAAATAAGATTTCAATGTTTAAAACCAACCGAGAGGTGGTCATCATTCCCTTAATTTGATTGCAAGTACAAGCCAGTAAAAGCATGTCAGAAATGCATGCGGCAGTAGCTTCCTCATAGTTCAGCAATACACGCCAAATTTCCAAAACCGTCATATCCATTTGATTTTGTATGACAAGAAGCGTTTGAGGTGAAATGACATTTTCCTGTAAGTTCTCTAAGTTTATGGATGCCGCATTTGGAATATGTAAGGAGTTGGTGAGACCAACGTAGTCAGAAGTTATGGCAACGTTCCAAAATTTGTGAACCATGTAACATTCTGGATGCCACTGTTGGTTTTTACCACCTCTGAATAACTCCACAAATTGTTTAACAATCAGCAGTCGACATCCATGGCAATTCAGTGCATAAAGCACAGAATAATGGAAATGGCAGTATATTTCATCTTCATGCTCATAGAAGGATTCATCCGATTTGAACACTCGTTGGCATACTGCGCACTTAAAATGATCCAAGTGATACTTGCGGCCTAATGCAGTTATATATGGCCCACGAAGGGCGTTGTTGCATCCATAACATATAAGATCCAAATTCTGGAAGTAATCATATTCACATAGAGGAACTTGAGATTTAATCCCCGTTACACTATCAACCTTATCAGAAGGGAAGAACTTAGACGAGCACTGTTTTCCACAGACATCACAAACAAAGCAGTCAACATGGAATGTTGAATTCAACGCACGCACAAACTGTCCTTTTATTGGAAGCAGACATTTGTTGCAAATTTTCCTCTTCTTTTTGATGCTCTTGCTTGTAGCTACCGTTATAGCTGCTGTATTTATGGAATCTGTATTATTGTCGGGCTTGATAATTGCTGGAGCCGGGGAGGAAGGGAGTTTGATTGGAGCTGAGGACTGTTGGGCATGCTGTAGCTTTTGAAATAATTGGGGTTGCAGCAGTTGCTGAAGTTGTGATTGAGACAGCGATTGATACTGATAGTAGTTTCTTGCATTCGATCCTTCATTGAATGGGTTCTGAGAGGTCATCACAAGGGAAGAATTATTGGAATTTACTAGACTGTTCCCCGTGAAGTCGAATTCGTTGTTCGTGTCAATAGGACGTTGGTTCGTCTGCGAAGAATACTGTAGCTGAGGCATCGACAGCAGCGGAGATTTCTGGTTTAAATGTTGTAACAGTTGGTGGGGTCGGGTAGGCATATATTGAGAACTGTGATATGGTGAAGGGTTAGGTGGAGTATGGGAGGGCATGGGGGGGATGAGGTCTTTCCACGATGGGATTGACGACTGTGAGCCAGTGGAAAACGAATAATTATGCTGCTTTCTATGGGCCAACGGACTTCCTGGTGCATTCTGACTGTTGTGGAGATGGCTTAGACGAGAGCCCTGGGAACCGCCTTTCTGTGGTGAAAGCGACGTTATGAACAAGTCTGGTGTGGAGGAACTCACCATTCCAGACAAGTTTGCCGAGCTATTTCGAAGACTTTGAGGAGCTGAGGCAGCAGCACACCCTTCCGAGGACAACTGGCGAGAATGCGAATAGTCGGCCATAGTGTTAGTAGCGGCAGCAGAATAGTTAATACTAATAGTAGTAATACAAGGGGGGAAGAACTAGTTTGAACAGAAAAGGAACGAACGAACGACAGCAGCAGTACAGTCAAGGGCGAAGATATTGGAGATATTGAAGATCCTAACTTTGCGAAAACAACTGAAGCGTCAAAAAGCACCGAGTCTTTAACCAACGGCAGTGTAGGCTTAGGTTTGAATCCCGGGGCTAATGATGCACGTAATCTGGGTTGGTATAATCCGAATGCCTACGGCTCTGGATGAGTTGGAGGGCACTTTTCGCAGGTGGACTTTAGTGGGTTTGAACAAAACTCAACCACACCCACAAACAAAAAATAACGGACACCACGATCTATAAAAAGATCACAACAATTTAGTACCGATAGTTAACAAGCGGACTCGAAGGTTCTCCGCCGACTTGGCTACCGTACAGACAATGAACTCTGTTACGGTCGGTAGAGCCTACTTGCACGGACCAACGGTGCTGGAACACGCTGTGTGGATAAAGATGGGGAGAGGCTTGTACTGCCAGTTTTGAGTTTGGTTTTCATTTTGGCCCTGTTTTAGATTTTTGTTGATTTCGCACAGCAAGACACAGTGAG
The DNA here is from genome assembly GCA_030463055.1 of Lizanozyma gosingica. Taxonomy (NCBI): domain Eukaryota; kingdom Fungi; phylum Ascomycota; class Pichiomycetes; order Serinales; family Debaryomycetaceae; genus Lizanozyma; species Lizanozyma gosingica. Next base: position 74,892 of record JAKVQZ010000016.1, on the reverse strand, counting down.
GGACACGGCGTGGGTGGGAGAATAGGGTATGTGGGATTGTATGGTATTGTGGGATACGAGTGTAGTACAGTATACGAAGTAGTAGGGCGGTGGTATAGTGTATGCCATGGTAGAGTGGGTATTATAATAAAGGGGTGGTGTAATTCATTCCCTATGTTTTGGTCTGATACTTGTACAATTGTTGTGACTGTGAGATATGGTGATACGGCTATATGTTGTTATATTTTACTCGTAATGTACTAGTGTATTACTGTTATAGTGTACCACTGCTATAGTGTCATACTGTCATACTGTACCACTGCTATAGTGTCATACTGTCATACTGTACCACTGCTATAGTGTCATACTGTCATACTGTACCACTGCTATAGTGTCATACTGTCATACTGTACCACTGCTATAGTGTCATACTGTCATACTGTACCACTGCTATAGTGTCATACTGTCATACTGTACCACTGTTATAGTGCTATACTGTATTACTGTCATATTGTATTACTGTCATATTGTACCACTGTCATATTGTACCACTGTCATGCTGTGATAGTGTATTGTCTATTATTTTGCTCTGCTCTGCTCTATTTCTCGGTTTTACTCTGAATCCACTGGACTTTCTATCGTTGATTTGCCTGGTATCCAATTGCTACATTTGGAAGACAACATCTGCTTCCAAAAAGTCGGGCGAAACTACGACACCCGGAAATGCTGAACAAATAGAATTACTCATTCCACATCTTTGCTGTGGGGCCCCCCAAACGAAATAAATAATACCTCCTACGTTATAAAGTGAAAGTCAGAACAGGCGACCAGCCATCAGCAAAAAAAACACGACATTTTGTTAACTTTATCATCTGAAACTGGAGATATTCCTGTAGTGGATAAAGACTTACCTTGTGGAATACTTTGATTCAAATAGCTAACATAACAATGTTCCAATGTATATCCCTGGTAGGATTTAATGTCGCTAGGAAACAACACAGTCCACACAGCTGGTGCACTACTCCAACTAAGATGTGCAGTAACAATGGTGCAGGTAGTGTGGATGAAGGTCAATGGATCGGCGATGCTTATGCATAACTATATGGTACATTTAATTCTACTGAAGTTTTGTAGGGTAGATGAGGCTGTAGAATGAGGTGTATGGAGCAACAGATTAACCGAATAAATGCCAGAAATATGCGGCAACATTTGGTCGATTTTTAGCGCAAGTTTTAAAATTTATTCTATAACTATAGCCTAGCGCAATTCAGACCAAATGCTAAATGTCAAATTTATAACTGTTTCTCTACAATGGCTGCGCTGCTTTATTGTTTCTGTTGTATTCCGTCAATTATTGCGTGGTACATCCACTTTCATTCCCCAGTGCCCTATTTGTCTGCACTATCAAAAACAAATATGTGCGTTGTACGATGCACCGTAGTGAATCTGGCATATTTTATTCCCATTAATCATTCGCCCATACTTTGTCTCATTGTACCAAAAATGGTGTACTTTGACATCTCCATTGTTGTTCAGGTAATTATATACTATAGAGTATTATTTTCCACTATCTTTTCTTTGCATATGGCCCATATTCCACCAGTTTTTCATTTCTCCATTATCTCGATGCACTGTTTCTCTCCTTGACACTCATAAACTGCTGCAGCCACTGCTACTCCAAGAACATCCTATGCAACTACGTACACCCATTCCTTCTTTAAGATGCTCTGTTCCTATTACTGTATTTGGAAACCAGACGATCACGGGCTTTGACAAGAAAACTTATAATAGAAAATGAGGTTTTGTGCTACATACCACAAACACGGCCAGAACTTATAATATACTCTTCCTGCATTTATATATATGTTGTATGCATGATTCTTCATTTAATGTGGCACAGTGGTCTTTGCCCAAATCTCATATTTATGCTTCTCAGTCTTCCCGGTTCGACTCTTCCCCTCATATCTTAATGTCGCAACTGGAAAAAATTTTCGGGCACCACGACAATGTCGTTGAAAATTCTCCACTTGGCACATCTAAGTTCTTGGCTGATCCAGTAGTACTTAAAAGAATATACTCCAGGTAATCAGTATTAACTGCTCCAAAAGACGGGTACAGTACCTATTTGCAGTAGGAATATCCACCACAGCATACATATACATACCGATGTTGTCAAACATAATCAGATCTGCCAAGCCCAGCGTCGGCTATAGAACGATGGCTTTCGCCACCACCAGAGCTAGAACATCCAACTTCATTCGTCCAAGTGTCCGTTTCAACTCCAGTGCTAAGGCCAAGGAAACCGAGGGTGCTGCTGCCACTGAGGCATCTGCTGAGGCTGAGGCCGAGGCCGCTGCTGAAAAGGCCGCTGCCGAGTTGAATGCTGACGAACAGGAACTCACTAGTTTGAAGGACATGCTCGCTAAGAAAGACAAGGACCTTGCCGACATGAAGAACCACTATGCTCGTGCGGTTGCAGACTTTAGAAACCTCCAGGAAACCACCAAGAAAGAGGTGCAGAAATCAAAGGATTTTGCTCTTCAGAAGTTTGCTAAGGATTTATTGGAATCTCTCGATAACTTTGCTTTGGCATTGCAATCCGTTAAGGACGAGACCTTGAAGGCCAACGAAGAGGTAAAGAACTTGTATGAGGGTGTTAGCATGACCAGAGCCGTTTTTGAAAAGACTTTGAACCGTCATGGGATTGAGAAAATCGATCCTATGGGAGAAGCCTTTGATCCTAACATGCACGAGGCTGCATTTGAAGTGCCTCACCCCGAGAAGGAACCTGGTACTGTTTTCCATGTTCAACAATTGGGTTACACTTTGAATAGCAGAGTATTGAGACCTGCTAAGGTTGGTTTGGTCAAGAACCCCAACTAACTTTCATGAAACCACGTTTATAGTTATGTCTTAACGAGCTTGTATATACATATTATCGCTAAATAACGAAACAGCTACTGGTAGAATAAAATGGATAATAGAATGGATGTAAGAAAAGATGAAAGAATAGCTAATGATAGCGAATGTTTTGAATATGGTGCATATTTTAGAATGTATTGAATATTTGTAGTTTGCGGTAGTATACTTTATTACTTTATATCACAGTGTCATGTATAGTAATCTTTTTATCAGTGAATTACTGGATATACTATAATGCCATATCATTCTTTTACGACTGTATTACAACATAATAAAACATAATGTATCAAAATATACCATATAACCTCAACAGTGCATCACCTTACGTCACCATTCGTATATCTAGTGTTTGGTGATTGCGAGTCATAGACTCATACATTCTCATTTCCTCTCATACGCCGTGTACTGTGACTCAAACTTGACAAATGAATCATGCGCACACACCACACATACAACGGCACCAGTAGACTTTTGACATCTATTCTCCAATTCAATCACACCATGCACCTAGCGCACATATATTGCAACATGTAATGCATCATTCATATAATATAAATTACGCTATTAGGTTACGCTTTCATGTTTTATCCCATTAATTTGATTGATGACTCACCGTGACTCCAATCGCCTCGCGCCCGGGCCCGGCACCGGTACAGGATCTGGAGAGGAATTTTTTCACCATGACTCCACATCAAACACAAGAATTTACATTAAAAGATATATATATAAACTCTTCTTTCATTTCTGATTCCGATTTTATAGTTCAATTGATATTGCTGACTCTGTGCTGTTGGTTATCAGATTCCCTTTAACTATGTTGTCGTCTAGATCGTTGCTTTTCCGCCGTACCTTTGCCTCCACCGGGGCCAATCTCAAGAAATTGAAGATCGGGTTGATTCCAGGTGACGGGATTGGTAGAGAAGTCATCCCTGCCGGCCAGGCTGTTCTCGAGGCTCTTCCCGCTAAGCATGACTTGCAATTTGAGTTTGTCAACTTGGATGCTGGTTTCGAATTGTTCCAGAAGACTGGTGTTGCTTTGCCAGATAAGACAGTTGAAGTCTTGAAGACCGAATGTGATGGTGCCTTGTTTGGTGCAGTTTCTTCTCCTACCGTCAAAGTTGCTGGCTACTCTTCGCCCATCGTTGCCTTGCGGAAGAAGTTAGGCTTGTACGCCAACGTGCGTCCAGTCAAGTCCGTCCAAGGCATTGGTCGTCCAGTCGACATGGTGATTGTCAGAGAAAACACCGAGGATTTGTACATTAAGGAGGAGAAGACTTTCGAGGCTGCTGATGGGTCCAAGGTGGCCGAAGCCATCAAGAGAATCACCGAAAAGGCCACTGTTCGCATTGCTAACAAGGCTTACGAAATTGCATTGCTGAGACAAGCCATTAGAAATGCTACTCCAAATGCTCACCACTTGCACTCGACTCCCTCCGTCACTGTGACTCACAAGTCGAATGTGTTGTCTCAATCTGACGGTTTGTTCAGAGAAACATGTCGTCGTGTGTACGATTCCAACCCTGACTACGCTTCTATCGAGTACAAGGAACAAATTGTTGACTCCATGGTTTACAGAATGTTCAGAGAACCTGAGATCTTTGATGTTGTGGTTGCTCCTAACTTGTACGGTGATATTTTGTCCGATGGTGCTGCCGCTTTGGTTGGTTCTTTGGGTGTTGTTCCTTCTGCCAACGTTGGAGACGAATTTGCTATTGGTGAGCCCTGCCATGGTTCTGCCCCAGACATTGAGGGTAAGGGAATTGCCAACCCTATTGCCACGATCAGATCGACTGCTTTGATGTTGGAATTCATGGGCTACCCTGATGCTGCAGCCACTATCTACGAAGCTGTCGATGCTAACTTGAGCGAAGACACCATCAAGACTCCTGATTTGGGCGGTGACTCTTCCACTCAGGAAGTCATTGATGATATCATCAGCCGCTTCTAAATGAGAAGCTTTTTTGCTTACGATTAATGCATGTATGTTGAGCTGGATCAACTGTCACTGTAGTAGTTTATATTATTAATGAAATAAAGCAACAGAAATTAACGAGGCCTTAAATTCAAGTATGAGAAATAACTCAATGTTAAGTTTACCATTATAGTTTATTCTTGATCATATGAAATAAATTGTTAAAGAGTGTTTTATGGGAATTATGATAAATAATATAATATGCTGTGACTAATGCATTATTCTATAATGGCATATATAAGTGGAGATATATAATTGGATATTTCAAATGATTATCATATTTGAAACAAATAATATATAGAATAACACAGTACTAAACAAAAGTAGAATTATTTATTGTTGACTACAACTCATTCTCCTATATTTCTTCTTAGTAAGGCTTATACTTAACATCTTTCCGCTTCTTCTTCTTCTTGTCCTTGTTCTTACTCTTATCGTGTTTCTTGCTTTTTTCTTTATTCTTACGCTTCTCTTTCCTCTCTTCGTCTTCCATTTCCTTGTCCTCTGGTTCTTCCATTGTAACTTCCCTTATGTCAATTGCTCCAGTCTGAGGTAACTTTCTGGGCATTTCCCAGATATTAATATGTCCATCTTCACCGCATGTCAAGGCCATGGTGGAATTGGGGATCACTAAAACATCTCTAACAACTTCTTCGCCGTGTGCTTTGGGGAAAACTACGGCTTCGTCCAAGGATATAGTTTCTGATGCTGGATCAAATGGAACTACCGTAAGAAGCTGTTCGGAATTGGCTCCATATGCAATATACCCTTCGGAACCAGGATACAAGTCCACCACATATTCGCAGTGATCCCATGATTGTCTTACATCCCCCAAGTCTCTTGGCTCGGGCTTTTCACCGTCGTCATAATCAGCCGAAAACAAAGTGTCAAACTGAAGAGATTCCATATGTGAAAGTACACCAATCTTGCTGTCTGTGATAAACTTGCACAGATGCACCGAGGCATAGTTGATAACCTGGTGTAAGGCTTCATCCTCATCTGGCTGAGTTAAGTCGTAGATGTTGACATAACCATCGGTAGAACCGGACATAAGATACTGCGATTGTGAGGGATGGAACGTGAGATAGGTGACGTCGTCGTTGTGTGAATCAATGAACGATTTATACGCCTCTGTAGGCTTCCTAGTGTCCCACAAATGAACCTCTGCATCGATACTGAGCTTTTCCGTACCTGCGGCCGCTAGATTACTCAATGGATTGTATGCCACCAGAAGAAAGGCCGAGTTTTTGGTGTTGGAAAGCGTGGCCACTGCTTTGGCGGATCTGAGGTCCCAAATCTTGACTCCATCGGTCGAACAGGAAACCAAGGTATTGGAGTCTATTTTAGTCATTCCATTAACACTAGTCTCGTGTTGGAGTCGGTATAACGGCTGTGAAAAATCGGAAAACGAGTAGCCTAAAATGGACCCGTTGCTATTAGACACGGCAAACGATTGGCACTCGGGGAAATGTTCGAGTTTGAGCGTCCAGTTATCACCCGGAAGTGGTTTCCAACTCTTCTTCAATACGGAGGTCATTCTCGGTGTTTGGAAGTGCGCTTTTTTCTATAGATAATTCAGTATTATTGAATGTAATATAATCCGTTTCTGCTCCAAATGACCCCAATTCTTATCCACGCGTATACTGCCCCTATACTATACCAGATAGAGTATATATAGCAGTATAAATAATATATAAATCAACATATAAATATATATGTATGTAATAAATGCGTATATCTGCATATCTCATCGCGTCTATATGCAGTACCCGGACTTAATTAGAAAATAAACATAATGTCAAAAATCCTACCGCGTTTCTCCTTCTCCTTCTTCTTCCTTTTCATCCTCTTCTAACTACACTATAACAATATGAGTTTCCTCAAGAAGGGAGCAGGGAAGTTCAAGCCGAAGGTACAGCCGAGACCACTCCGGAAAAAGGCGGCCGAGACGGCTACTGCCGCTGCGGTTACTGCCGACCTTTTGGCGTCCCCGCCATCAACACAGGTGGATGAACCAAATGAGTCTGAGTCTGTTCTGGGGGTTGTGTTCAATGTCAATGCGGGCAAATTGCTGGAGAAGAGAAATACAGCCGATGTCGGCGATATGGCTGATAATGAGAGCGCTGTTGCCGATGACGGCGATGGTGTGGTTGATCCTAAGGAATCTATGTTGTGGGAAAACACCATTCCGGAGAATGCATTGGCAGAATCACAATTAATGGGTATACAGCCCCCTACGCCGGCTGCATCACAGAATGTCTCCAAGAGAAGAACGTCGTCGGGCACAATGCAGCACCGGCGATTGTCGGGAATCACACCTCCTACTTTTAGGGCACGGTCGTCTTCCATATCGCAAACTGTGGCCTTTTCCCGGGCACAGGAGGCGGCCAAAAGAACAGAGGAACGGGAAGAACGTACGCCTATGCCAATCGATATTCCTGTTAGCGGTAAAAGACGGAGATCTCTGGTGAAACCTTCGTCAAATAAGCGTTCTTCAGTGCATAAGGTTACCCCCATTAGAGAGTCACTGGTGACTACGGGGAATGACACTGAAGCTGAACAGTCACCCACTAGCCTTGGTTCTAGTAGAGAGACCCTGAGAAGATCGACACCTGTTGCTATACCGAAACCTATTGAGGATCCAAAGAAGTCTACTCCCATATCCATTCCAAATCTTATAGAGGACCCAGGAAAATCTACTCCTATCGCCATACCAACCCCCAATGAGGTTCCAAGGAGATCTACTCCCATATCCATACCGACCCCTAATGAGGCTCCCAGAAAATCCTCTCCCATATCCATACCGACCCCTAATGAGGCTCCCAGAAAATCCACTCCCATATCCATTCCAACCCCTAATGAGGCTCCCAGAAAATCCACTCCTATCGCCATACCAAACTCTATAGAGGCTCCTGTCGCACGAGAGCCTGAGCCTGAAGCTGAACCTAAAAGAATAGTTATTCCACAGGAAAATGCTTCAGCGCAAGATATTGGTGCAAGTACTAGTGATAATGCACAGATTGATCCTGCTGTTGCAAGTGCTGATGGCACAGTAGAGAATAAAATCACTCCATCGCATATTACTTCGCGTTTTCCAAAGGATACCAAGTTTATTGTGGCTCTTAGTGAAGACGGTACAAGATTACAGAAATATAGAATCTGTTATGGTGAAGGCGAGGATAAGAAACGATTTACCGATGAGGAATTGTTGGTCCCTGTGTGTCCTGAGAATGCAATTACAGAGATCAAGAGTCTTAAGCAATTACCTCGAGGAATAAAGTTTGAAGATACTGAGTTTTTTTCCCGAGTCAGCATTGATGTCTCCCATTTCACGATGGCAGATTTGTGCAAACCATTGTTGCCAATCGGAGAAGTTAGTGAGAATTTTGAAATGGCACATATGGCCAAAGAGAAACAGAAGAATGCTCGAGAGCAACGGAGAATGGATCGGTTACGTGCTAAGGAAAATATGATATCGCTAGAAGATAATGATCAGGAGCTGGAAACTAGTAGACGAAGACGAATTAAGGCGGAACTCGAAGAGGAAGAGGATGAAGAGGAATCCAACCATGTATCTAGTGGTATTCAATTGCAAATAACAAGTGATGGTAAATTAGAAGTTGATCAAGATTCAACGGTTGTCAATCGTCACCAAATGTCAAGTCTGAAGAACAGAACAAGGGAAGAAGTCAATCCTTTTGAAAACCCTGTTATTTCTCTGACTTATTCTAAACGGAGTCATACGGATAAATGGACCTTGTCTGAAGAAAAGCAGTTCTACCAGGCTATTCTGACTTGGGGTACCGATTTCACATTTATTGCCCAATTATTCCCCTATCGTACCCGGAAACAAATTAAGGCCAAATTCAACTTGGAGGAGAGACGTAATCCTGAAATAATTGAGATGGCTCTACAGAGAAGATTGCGTGCTAATTTCGATGACTACAGCCGAGGAATTAAGGTTGATACTAAGTCAAAAAAGAAAACTGTTAAGATCGCAAAGCAGGAGGAAAGTGAAGATGGCTCTGCTGCTCCTGCGGCGGAAGCAGAAGATATCGAAAAGGAAGCGGCAGAAGCAAACGAGCAAGCAGTTGAAGACGATGTCACGAAGACACCATTGGACAGATTTAATGAAGAAGTTCGTCGTTTGAGACAACAGCACAAGGAACACATGGCATTGATTGCAAGAGAGAGAGAAAAGGCCATAAAGGAAGATGCTGAGGCCAATAGACTTCGGGAAATCAAACTCAGAACAGGTAGTACCAACGTTATTACTCGGTTACGCGGCTCAAACAAATTGCGGACGAACGAAGAGGTTATGGGGTCCATTGATGATTTTAAGAAACAGCGGTTTCAAGAGGCGGATGATGATGACGATTAAGAATTGTTATGCATTGTATTTATTGTTCATTAACATGTGGCGTTATTGGGAAAAAGATTAACAAGAAATTGGCATATTTAACTGGAGAAGGTATAGAAGATTACTGTAAGAATTCGTGTATTCGGGATTTCACACTTTCAAAATCTAAGTGACTATTTCCTGATTTGAATCAAAAACTAAATTCTATACTATTTTTGTGTTTTAGATGGCTTTACTTAAGTCTCTGTTTCATTATTATGTTTTATATTTAAATACTGCGTTTCTTATGTAATCAGTAATTACAAATATCAGTATTCTAATTACTCTACGAAACTTAATATTTATGTGTAAAAGTTCTTCAAATCGCAAATGTTATTCTAGAACAATTAGATCGATGAGTCTTTATAGTAATTGAATCTGAAGCAGCAAGGGTGACTCCATATGACTCCAAGTGGCTCCAAGTGAGTCCAATTGAGCCAAACAACACTTTAGACATTTAAAAGTCGTGCGCGACTTGGAGTCAAAATTAAAGCAGACATCGCCAGTTTTACGTTAATGATTATCAACTGAATTTGACTCCTCCAAAATTCAATTTCAGCTTCTGAGTCACACATTAACGGCATCTGCTGTATAATAAAAGACAACGATGATCAGGTGAAACACGGCTGTGCTACTCATACAAACCCCAGTTATGTCTCTGAAGAAAGCTTATGTTTTGGAGATAGAACCTAAACTCGTGAGCGAAGACTCACTAGACGGAATCAACATACTCCGATTCAAGATCCGCTCCTCAGACGAAGGGGTCTTTACCCAGTACAAGACCATAGTTATACTACTCCTTCTCGCCACCATTGGCTATGTTCTTCAGCGATCAGCATTCACGTGGACGTCTATCGACGGAGTCGTCGTGATTGCATTGATGCTTGCAGCTACATTAGCTTATTTCAAACAGGAGGGGTATGAGGAGATCATTGTGTTGAAGGATGTGGGGATCCAGACTGTTACCGTTCGTGGCTGGGGATTCCAGACAAGTGAAAAGCGATTTATCCCGTTAGGGGAAATCCTCGATTTGGTGATCCACGAAGGGTTCCATGGCTACGGTCAAATCATATTCTATCTCTGTGTGTTGAAACGGGGGGGTCAGATGATTCAGGTGTTGATGCCATCGTTGTTACCACGGAAGGAGGTGTTGGTGCAAATCTGGCGGCTTTCTCGACAGCTTCTTTTTGGTACGAATCGACGATTCACAGCAGGTTTAGAAAGGGAAGAGTGTGATATACAAGGTGCATAAAATCTTGCAAATGAAGGTTTTTTCGGAACAAATTAAAGTAATCAAGTCATACGTATTCTTGGTGTAAATGCTTTAGGTTTTACATCTCAATGTTCATGTAATCACATATTATGAATTCTATTATGAATAACCGATATAAACTAAACACCCAACATTAACAAAAAAAATAATAACCAGAACAAACCAGAAGTTCGGTGTTAACAAAACAGAAAATCTCTGACAACTGGATTAAAAGTGGCCCAATTGCTTAAAGAGGTAGTTGTACCCCTTTCTGTCAACCATGGAAGCAACTCCCAAGGTGGCAGCAGTGTAGCCGAAAACGGCAAGAAGAAGTTTGCTAGAAGCAGCGCTCATTAATGGCGTAGAAGTAGTAGATAATTGACGAGCGCTACCTCTCAATAGGGTTTGAGCAGCTGATTGAACGGCAAAAGACAACATTTGACCTAAAGTGGAAGTTTCGGAGCTAAGGGAAGCTGACCTGAAGTAGAATAAGAAGCTGAAGTATCACGAAGTGGCACTGGAGTGAAGAACTAAATCTACAACATCTCTACATATCTTCAAGATGCCACCGCCTTTATATATGATGGCTCCCATACCGTCTGGACATACCCTAAACAAGAAGGATGCAATAGAATAAAATAAAAAATAAAAAAGTAACAAGCCATCAACCCATACAAGAACATGCCATCCTAATCAATCGCCATACAAATTCCTGCATGTAGAAAGTGGGAATTGAAGCCCGAAAGTCACCAGTCAGATCGGAGATGAATTCGGTAGGCCCTTCCAAGTCAAATGACTCCTGCTCCGGCTGCGACCGCGGCTGAAGTCGGGTCTGTTAAGGGGTGTCGCGGTATAGTGGTATTGACGCCATGTAATGCGACGTGGACGATGATTCAAAACATGAATCACCTCAGTGTAATCATGGAATGCATGGTTATGATTCAATTGTATTGATTGATGCCATCTACAGCGATAGATTACATATTATTAACTACATTTTTGACGTTATTTGGGCTTCATTCAGATGGGTAATGGCATTGCACCTACGGCTGTCATTTCTAATGGTTTAGATTTATCCGATATGGGTATACAGAAATATGACTATTTTGCGAGTTACGAATATACTAATGTCTTACTAGGGTTTCAGTACCATCAAATACCCTTACTAACAAGAATGCGCCCATGTTCATCGCTCATACTCCATCCCACTTCTATATATGGTTTTTTCACTGCTTTGGCTGTTTTCGGATTTTCTAAAAGTGAGCTCCGCCTTTGTGAACTGATGACTTTCCCGAGGTTGCATATTGTTCCGTGTTTCCTGTATATAATCCGTGTCGAGCTTCCATAAACGGATACCATCTGGTGATCTCAACTTATTCAGTTGCAAATCCAACGATTGAATCATTCGCTATGTCCAAGAGATTCTCCCCTCCCCCTAGTATGTTGTAACATACCCACCATGGACATCACCAATAGCCTCCTCACTTCGATATCATGAAGCTCATTTCTCTTTCGCAGAATGTCTGCCGTTTTTTAATGCCTTTCTTAGGGGCATCTCATCGCTTAAGTTATTCCCTCAATTTGTTCCGATGCAATTACAAGTCTGCGTCGACTATTCAGTCTCTGGCCATAGGCTTGCGAAAGCCACATACTCCGAAGCCACCGTAACCAATTCCAATTGATTCTCCGACGCCTGCGATACTAAAACTGGTGCCGTCCTCATTACTTCTATTTTTACTTTCGGGATACGATGATTCAGAGTCATAGTCACTCCACGGCTATACCCTACTGTGTCACGTGGGCGGGTGTGTTCTTCCGTTCCGACCAAATTATGATCCAATCTTATGAATTATGATTGAACAATAATCCTAAGGTTAATGAGCAGTTATCTGGAAGCACGTCTGCATCTACCTAAATTTAGGTATTCTTTGTTTGCTATCTATGGTTAAAGAATTTTGAGTCTGTTCATTGAACTGAATTACAATAGAATTGCAATATGCAATTATCTCCAATGAATCCCACTTCAATTCTGTATCAGTTCTATATCATTTCCAGATCCCCGTCTTCTATGGTTCCCGTTTCGAAAGGATCTTCCTTACCTGTCATGCTCAAGTTCCTGTTCGAACTCCATAGTGTTCGATCCTCTCCTTTCTTAACCGTCGAGCAATAGACATAACCCCCGTTCTCGTAAGCACAAGGGCCCACATACAGATCCTTCCCCCGAAACTCAGGTTACTCCTTAATCTCCCCATTCTCTTGCCTTATCGATTTCGATTACCACTAACTATCAGAATTATCCTTATCGTAGACTTCATAGTATGCAGTATTTTCGCAGCCAGTTCCAACCGATGTCGGCCCAATGAAATTAGTTGACTACACAAAAGTACTCAAATACAGTATGTACATCACTATAATAATCAATATATTAAATAACAAGAGCAGAAGTGCATTTCAAGAGATTAGGAAACATCAACCACCGTCTCAGAGTCAGTCTAGTAAGACTACCATTTGGAAGGACCAAAGGCTTGACCCTTTTCAAGGGTAACTCTAATGGCCTCATCGTTGTAGTCCAAGGTGTTGATAACATTGTTACCCCACCAGTTGGGGGCAGCGGTGTTAGTCATGTAGAGGGCCAAGAAGATGATCAATGAGGACCATGCTAATCCAATATCCAAACCAGCAGATAAGGAGTAGTTATACTTAGTCCACCAGTGGAAGAACTTACGCTTAATGAAGTAACCGAAAGCCAAACCAACAGCACAGTACGAAGTGTAGTTGTAAGGGGTAGCTGGAGGAACGTAACCAGTACCGGAGAAGAAAACGGGCCAGTGCAACCATCTGATAGGAGAACCAGGCCACTTCTTCACGATCAACCATGAAATGACGGGCAACACAGCACCAATCACGAAGAAGAACAATAATCCGTAGTAGATTTGACCGCTGGAGAATTGTCTTTGAGGACCAATAACACCCCAAATGATGGAGGCGTTGAAGAAGACTCTACCGTTAGGACAAGTGTAGTGGTCAACTTGAGTTGGAGAACACAAGTTGTCGATACTGCCATAAGCCCATCTCAAAATGGCAACTTGAACAATCGAAGTCCAAACAGAAGCAATGATTTGGACCCAGAACATCAAACGAGGTTGAATCTTCATGTAGTGTCCCAACTTCATGTCTTGAGCAAAAGTAATAGCTTGGGTGTTGGTAATATAAGTGTAGGTCTTGAAGAACATCATAGCCAAAGGCTTACCGGGGACCATGTAACCTATGATGAATTCGGAAATAACGTTCAAACCAACAGCAATGTTGGTCGTAGCGAAAATGACACCGACAGGAAGCAAAAAGAAGAATCCAATGATCAAACCAAGAACTAAGGAGTAAATAGGCATTTCAGTGTTCCAACCTCTCATGGTACCAACAGCCATACCGAAGAAGACAAGGAAAACGACAGCAAACCACCAATCAGGGGTAGTCCTGTAAGCCTTCATCAATCTGTTGTGGACATCCTTGGCCTCTTTCTGCTTGAATTGTTGGATAATATCCTTACCATGGAACAAGATGGTGTGCACGATAGTAGCGGTGATTGCAGCAAAAGACATACCGTATGACAAGGCAAAGGTAGTAGACAAGAACAATGGAGAGTAGTTCTTGTAAGCTTCCCCGTCAAAAGTCAAAGTCTTTTTGTTGACAATACGAGAAACATTGTAAGTTTTTTGGAATCTGTCATAAGAACCGGATGACGAAATTGGCAAGTACTGAGCGTACCAGGTGTTGGAGTAGTGCAAAGCAGGAGTGACAATCCAGAACATGACAACCACAGAGATCAAAATGGTCCAGATAGTACCTGCTGGTGGAATCAATGGAGAACCAATATAACCGGCAATTTGATTCCAGTCCAATGCAATGTTGTTAGGGAACATACCCAAACCAGTAGAAGAACCAAAGATTTGGTTGATAATGACATTGTTTGGCTTGATCCAAGTGATCCAGGAGAAGTAGGACAAGGCTTGGAAGATGAAACCTGGGAACCAGTACCACACAAACGAACCAATGAAGATAATAAGGAAAAATGCCAATCTAGAGATTCTCCATCCATTAGCAGTGTGGTTTTCGTTAATATGCATGTTGGTCAAGAATGTAGTTGTGACCAAGTTAGAAGGCCAAATCATCGATGGTGGGTCAACCAAGACTCTTCTCAACAATCCACCAAAAGCAAAACCAATACATTGGGTAGACATAACGGCAAGTAAGTCAAAACCCCAGCCGAAATCGGAACCATAGAAACGGTTCTGAGCAAGTAAGATGTCAGTAGCGTAAGCTGGGCCACCAGACAACACAACGTTAGCAGCAATACAAATTAAGGCGTGCTCCTTAATAGTGAAAGGACCGGGGTTCAATTCCATGCCAAATATCTTCCAGTTGGGTAAGAAAACACCCCAGTAATGACCAAGGGGCCATGCCAAGATAGAAGTCACATAAGTAGTGATAGAAAATGATGGAGCGTGGAATGAAAACAACATATTCATACCAGCACCAATGGTGGACAACACCATAGAAAGGACCCACATTCTAAGGGTGTTCTGCAACATAGAAGGATCGTCTTCGGAAGGGATAGCAGCTCTAACTTCAGGGTAAGGGGAGTCGTCCTCAACCTTAACAGCTGCGTAGTCATCTTCAATAATGTCTTTAGCCAAGTTAGAGGTAACCGGGTCGAATTCCTGGGACTTGGAGGTGACCAAACGCAAGTTAGCTTCTTGGATCTTCTCCAAGTCGTGGGACTTTTCCGGAATGATCTCCTCTTCGACCTCTCCGGACTTGTTGGAAAGAATATTCTTAATCTTGTTCATCTCCGCAAGACTATATTAAACACTATAAGCTGGTTATAGTGTGTGGTAGGTTAGTATTCTTTCCAATACTGGAGACGGTATTAGAAACGGTATTCTTAAGAATGTACTATGGGAGGTAAGGGAGGTAGATGGTGTGAGATGATGATATCGAAAAATCACCTCTTACGAGCAAATTGAAGGTATTTATACCCACATTATCATATCGGGGACATCTACAGGAGCCGTGACAGTACCCAGTATCTATCCGTGGCGTCAGATCACGGAAGCTTTTGGTGAAGCCGTACGGCCCTGCTCATTTGAGCTTATCAAAAAAAAAAAACTGTATATCAACTGATGGGATTATTACTCTTTGGGAGTGCACCCAGGCTTCACCCGCCGTTTTCCAGACAGGGCCGGTACATGGTCACAGAACAACACAACTATGTACCGTAGTTCGTACAGTAATGTAGAGGGTTCCACTACCACAACAACAGGATGATTTTAGTACAGTAAGTTCGGCCCGGTGATACGGAGTTAGTGGATGACAAGAGATGAGATGAGATTGGTTGACTTCACGTGAGTTCTTGACTTAAACTCAACTGAGTTCAGTTGAGTTTCTTAGTCACCCAGATAGAATAACCAGAACATTCTCCTGAAATGAGGAGAATGTCAGCGTGTGACGGATACTGTACGGGGTTGCAGGTGGAAACAGGTCGATTACCACAGACTTTTACCGAACCAATGGGCCAAAGGATAATCTGTCGAATGTCGCAAGGTTCAATAGAGACATCACCAATGTCACACTGTGGATGTTATCGGCACCACAAACAGATCCATTTCGGCGTACGGCCCCAAATAAGACGTGGTAGCGCGGGCGATGTTTCGACATTGGACGCCTTGGAAATGTAAGGCTCTCTCTCTCTCCGTCACGTATCCCCATGGGCATGGGGAAGGTGACACCCATATCAATCAGATCATCTATGGCATCACAAGACATTCCTTATCAGAGCCTTATCAATCAATAAAGGTCGCACTCAAGAATACCATGTACAGTAAATTATATCGGTAGAAAAATGACGTTAAGATAAAAACAAAAACCATCCATTATGTTTGACAGAACACTTCCAAATGCAGTAGGGCGGGTCATAAGTGCTTCCCCTCGTCCCTTTCCTCCTAGTCTTTCTATCCCTCAAGAAAACGGGCATCGGCATATGATGCGGCTGGCCTGACATGGGAAAGTGTGCATGGAAGCCTATTCTTCTTACCGGAACCGGTCGGCTCTACCACCAACCGGAAAGTAAACATATATGGCGGGGTACCTGACTTGGTGTGGCCCAATAAAAACTGTGGAGAACGGCATGCATTTGTTTTGTTAGTTAAAGCGGCCGCACTTTGGTATGCACCATAAGCCTATTCCGCATGAATCGAAGAGTGCATAAACTCACACTATTCAAGAAGCCTTTGCCATTGGCACTTGTGTTCTATGGCAGTAGTTTATTTTATTACTTGCATTTTTACTTTGTCGCATTTTTTATGATTGTGTGTTGCACGACCTTTATTTATTGTATGTACCGAGTTCTTCCATTCAGTAAGAATATGTTATTATTCATGTTGTTGTGACTACTCATATTCTATTGACTTTATAGCGGAAGATAGCGGAAGACAGCTTTTCTTACCGACATGTTACTCTACTGAGACATAACAGAGGATAGTAGCATTTTCTTTGGTCTTAAAAAGCCTTGATTAGGAGCAATTAGTCACTGTTGTACAAATTTATGGATAGTATAGCTCTTTTTGGTGTACGGCTTTATGAGTTACGTAAAATTGTGCTAATTGCTGCACCGTTACCCTATTGTATTATCGTACTTACGTGCCCATTGTTAGAAAGTATGATTAGAACCTGGTAATGGAGGTTTAAGCGAATGGTACTAAAGCCTTGAGATTCTCGTATACAATAAAACGGAAAATGAGAATAATAAGTGAATGGTCAATTATTCCAATTATTGTTTCCGCCGGGTTTGCCTTTCATTCAATGGTTGAAATAGTAATACTACATCATACTCCAACTTTTATCATTTTGCACCCATGACAAGTTCAAGTTCATTCCCACTACTAGCCCCACTTGATTTCCATCTTGACCCGATCTTAAATCAGAGCCATTCCAACATTAGTGTACACTACTCCTCCATTAGTCAGCCTATACAAAAGGACTATCCACAGTTTGCACCACAAATTACACTTCATGATTGCAAAATTGAACTGCTTCAATAATGGATTATTCTATTCTTTATAAAATTCGACTATGGTTACATGCACAGTGCTAATCATCGAAACCAGTCCATTCATCGATATCATTGTCCTGTGTTGTGCTTTCATCTTGAGCTTCACTTGAAGTGCCATCTTGCTCTTTTTGTTCCTTATTTCCTCTAACAAAACAGGCGGCAAAGAACCCTATACCCCCGTCTTCACCAGGATTACTTCTTACACATCCTCCAGCTAATTTCTCGCATGCTGTTTCTCCGGTAGCTATGGCCCTGAACTCTTCAGGCCATCCTCTACGTTCCCACGTAGGAATGACATCCTTCCTGGGGGCCAAAGTCCATCCCAATTTGGAAATAAGTGGATCCCGAAGTAAATCAACTACAACCCGCTCGTTCTCCTCGGCGTGGATAGAACATGTCGAATACACAACCTTGGTGGCCAGAGGAAACTGCAACGCATGTTTCATTACGGCAAACTGGAAGTTGGCCAATTTCTGCAATCTGGTGTGGTCTACAGCATCAGCAGCTCTGCCCTTAATACCACTACCACTGCAACTGGGATCAACCACAAGACCGGTAACCTGGGTAAATTCTTCAGGCTTGGTTGTGGTAAAGTCTGCATGGGTTACTTGGATCAACAGATGTGTTTTCTTGTCGAGAGCTTTGTTGCACATAGTTCTCAAAGTTCCAACTCTGATCTTATCTCTTTCAAAAGCGTATACACAACTTTCTGGATCCGAATCCAAATCCATGTATGAGGCTGAATGTGTAGTCTTGTTACCTGGAGCAGCACATGCATCGATAACCTGGGTGTGTTGGTGGTCATAATTAAGAATGTGACTAGGGAAACACGATGCTCTATCTTGAATAATGACATTTCCTTCAAGATATGCCTTGGTAGAAGTGAGCTTGTCTTTCTTGTGCAAACCGTATAAATGCGGTATGTAAGGATCGGCATAGCACTTTCCAGGACCATTTACATCGTCAAGAGAGTCCACCATCTGCAATCTAAGCTCAGGGACCACTTTCTGAATATTCTTCTGGTAAGACTTTATGGTATTTATGCGGACCCAACGGATATCACTGATAAACTCCGATTCATCGTCATCTTGGGCTACGGCCAATTCGTCGACGTTTCTAACTCCGTGTTTCACCTTCAACCGAGTCATTTCTGCCAGCAACCGTGCCTTGTGCAGAAGAAACCACTCCTTAACTGGGTGTTTCCCACTCTGGATCCGTCCTCTGTTAGAGAAGAGGTAATCATGCACTAGCAATTGTACAACCTCGTCTGTAGCGGCCTTGGGCCGTTTCCCGCCGCCTAATTGCGCTTTCTTGATGATATAAGTGATGTACAGCTCGAACCGTCGAGTCAGACTCACTAGCGCATATATATGTTTAGGCGAATTGGTTAACTTGGAGTCGTTGAAGACATTGGCCAAAGAAGCCGGGTTTTTCAAGTACCTCTCAGCTTCAAAGTAAAGCTTCATTTCTAAAGCAAAAAAAAATGAAATCGATGGCACGGAAAAAGTAGATTTCCGTATTTGACACACCTGTCTGTGTCTATATGTCGTTTTCTGACTCCCGTTGGGCCCTCCAACGCCCACAAATAGCCTATAAGCAGAGTACAAATAGTCTTTGGCCTACACATTACAACTATTAAGAAGAGATGAGATTATGATTTTTATGCAGATCCCTGATCATGTTACACAAAGCCGTCCACCCATTTTTAGCCAAATGTTCAGATCAATTTGTTTGTTATATTTTTAATGGGGCTAAGTTCTTTTACCCTAAGAACCAGTCCTACAGCATAAGTGGCGGCTGTTACTACTATTGGCGATTGAATAGGTAATATAGCAGAGCTGCAGGTCCAGAGAGCGATTTCCCCTATTGCATTTTTCTACGAGAAGTTTACTATAGAAATAGTCCCCATATTGCTGTCCTGAACAGACAAGACAACTTTCAAGTACTGGAGAGAAAGGCATTTCTAGGAGTTAGTTACCGTGGGAATAAATCGAAACAAGTATCAGGATTGTGGTATACGCCCTGTGCAAGACGATTCTAGGAAATCTACAACCGATTGGTTCATATTAGCGTTGTTTGTTAACTATTTAACCATTTGACGTACTTGTTGTTTTAATCCGAACTAGTGTAAATACTACGTAAGGTGCTCAAGTTGAACTACCGTTAATTTCTAGCACTATGGGTGGTATAGGAGGCATGAAATATGCGCCAGGAACAAGGCTCACGGTGGGCCATCACCAGGTTTCCATCATCAAGTACATTTCAGAAGGGGGGTTTGCCCACGTTTACACTTGCAACATTGAACCGGCATTCAACAAGTGCACGGTGGCGTGTTTGAAGAGAGTCATAGTGCCCAATAAACTCCAGTTGACTTTACTAAGACAGGAAGTCGATGCTATGAGACGATTGAGAGGGAACCCCAACATCGTCAGCTACATTGATCTGCATGCCGCAAGGTACAAACCGCATCCACTGGAAAGCAGTGTTCGTGGTGAACAGCAATATGAAGTTTTCCTTTTGATGGAATATTGTTCAAACAATGGGTTAATTGATTTCATGAACACTAGACTTGTCCATAAATTGACAGAGTCTGAAATCCTCCAGATAATGTATGACGTCACGTCTGGATTAGCCATGTGCCATAATTTGAAACCCCCGTTGATCCACAGAGATATCAAAATTGAAAACGTCTTGATAGATGTAAATCACAGTTACAAATTGGCAGATTTCGGTTCAGCTGTGGGATATGTGCCGCCTCCAACAAACAGACAGGAATTCGATGCTCTAAAGCAAGATTTAATGTATCACACAACACCGCAGTATCGGTCACCAGAAATGATTGATTTGTCCAAAGGTTTTCCTATTGACGATAAAGCTGATGTCTGGGCATTGGGGTGTTTTTTATATAAACTCTGCTACTACACCACTCCCTTTGAAAGACCGAACCAGAAATCTCTACTGGAATTGGACCAACTAATTTTGCATGCAGAAAGTACCCTTCGCTTCAATGACCAGCCCGGCTCCATCTTCTCTCCCAGATTGAAAAACATCATTAAAGTTTGTCTTCGGGAAGATCCCCGAAGACGTCCTTCAGCAGTACAGGTGCTTGCTGAGGTTTGCAGTATGATGAATGTGGTTATCCCTAATGTCATTCCTGCCAGTGTCTCAATGGCCCAACAGCAATTACAACCTTTATTGCAACCTGGACGTCCTGGATCCCCCACCAAGAAATCCTCCGAAGATCTCACCAACAAAAGGCCGAACGGACTGTCAGTTGATTTACCTTATACGAATTCATTGCATCCTTCAAAATCGCCATCTTCATTTACCAAGGAAACTACCCCCAAGATTATGCGTGATTTGGTCAAGTCACCGGCACCTCCTTCGAAGACTTCGGAATCTCCTGGTCCTCTGAACTACAAATTCAGAGAAGTGTTACAGTCGGCTACTTCTAACAGGCCCTTGAGCTTTGTGGGTCTCCTGAGCAGTGATGATCGGTCAAAGTCATCAGCTTCACTCCAGTCCTTCATTCATTCTCAGCTAGAGCATGAAGAGCTGCACACCTTTGAGAATAAGGTAAATGACTTGGACTTTTTGCGATCCAAGGAGTTGGAACTGCAACAACGGCATCCAACTGGGGGTTCTTTAAAAATGTCAATCTACAACGGCTTGAAACGCATTGGAACAGGCAACAGTAACGTGAGTTTGAATAGTCTCACCAGCCAAGACACTGGACCTTCCAGTAAATCCAACAGAAGATCATCAATAGCTTCCATCAAGCAAATTCTCACTGGGGGTTCATCTAGAAAAGCTAGCACTAATACTGTGGGGAACACACAACCTGATGTAAAGAAAGACAGCATCGAACCTAATCCTGATAAAGTTTCCCGAAAGTCGTCGATCCAAAATAGAATGAAGATGCTCATGAAATCCAAAGATGCTCCTGTGCCCAGAACAGCCAAGGGATACGGAAAGTTCAATGATATTAGTCCCGAATCCTCACGGAGCTCGCAACAGATTCACATTGAAAAGTCAAGAGCAAGAAAAGTCATGAATGAAGAGGAGCCATTGGTGCCTCCCAAGATTCCCCCTGGTTTATCGTCAAAGAGAACCACAGATAATAAAGCTTCCGATTCCACTTCCAATCCTAAGTTTGCCCCCTCCAAACCATCCAAGAAGCCACCTCCAAAGCCAAAGAAACCAAAGCAATTAATGGATGCCAGTAAAGATATGACAAGATTCAGTAACTCCAGTATTGATTCGGTTCCCGACGTGGAAGACTTAGAAAGACAATTTGCTAAACGGTATCCAACTTTAAAATTGGCCTGAGAAATTGCATACATAAAAAAAATGAATATGAATAGATAGATTGTTTGATACGGGTTTATTGCTTCTTGCTATTGCTATTATTCTATGTTATAACTTTTTGCACTTTACACTTACTATTCTTGATTTACTCTTCTTTATTCCGACTGTTATCATTATATCGGTTCTAACTAGCTAGTCCCCTCGCTACTGGAAAATTCCTCAACGGAATCCAATATAAAGTCCACTCCTTCATTAAATCTTTCGCTTATAACGTCCCATAATCCGTCTGACAGTGCCCGCAAAACCCGACCAAACTTCCTTCTGGGCTTCTTCCCTTCTTCCACACCATTGGAGTCGGCAGAGCCGTTCCGTGTGCCCACTGGGCCGGCGGTACTGCTTACCCAACATGGGTTGTAATGCCCTGTGAAGACCACGGAGTTCTGGTAGAACCAATCGATCATGCTTTCGTCCATAACTGGCACCAAAGGTTTGAGTTGCGTCCGGTTTAAAAACACAACCGTTCCCTTGACCAATCCCTTCAAGTCATGCGACGGCCGTTTGCCATACAAGTGCACGATAGCCTGGTAAGCTTCGCCAAAACCAACAAAGACAACCTTTTTTAAGTTCGAGAAGTACTGGATGTAATTGTCCCATATGTAGAGGAGCAATTCCTGCCCGAATATCGTGGCATTGTAGTCTATCGATTGCTTGGAAGTAAACGAAGCAGAGTTTTCGCTCTTGGGCTCACTCAATACGGAGAATAATCCATTCAGTGGCACATTCACGTCGATGTATCCAAAAGCCTCATTTTCTAAATCCTCGCTCTTCTTAACCTCACTCTTAAGCCTCTCCATCAACTGCACAAGCGGATGTTCCAACACCACCGACGAATTACTTTCTATATTCCCATTTATGGGGTTGACGTTGGCCCATACTTCCGCTGGATCGTGGATGGTCACCACAAGCACTGTGCTGTCATGAACGTTTTCTGAGGCAAGCACTAGGTCTTCCAAATGGCCAGCTGTTCCAGTGGTAAATGTTGATTTCTTATTAATGTGAGCAGCAGCAGCAGCACTGGCTCTGCTAGTGGTACTTGAGTCTGCTGTCTCCGAAGGGTTGGATACTTCGGGAACTATAGGCAAACTGGTAAAGGAGTGTTTGTTGCACAACTCTGCAGCCTGGTACGCCCTTATTGGATCCGCTATGTTGATAAGTTTATGGTTTGTCAAATCAAAGACATCTTCGAAATTCTTTGAGGGAACTCCGATTCTCAAGCAACTCCAATATTTGGACTGGATCTTGATGACCTCATCAATGACCTCGATTGTTTCCACATGTGGCTGCTTGGAAATCGTAGCTTCTGGTGGTTCTCCCACAAGCACCTTGGCCACACCTAAGGCACTCTTACTTATAGAGTCCAAATTGTAGCCCCCTTCCAAGATAACAGCTAATTTACCTTTGCTAATGGCCTTGAGCAAGTGAGTCATGTAGCCGTACCCAGCAGGAGTAACGTGGCAGCCTCCAATAATATCGCCGTCTGCTGCATCGAATCCGGAGGAAATAATACAGAGATCCGGATCGAATTGTTCGATTATTGGCATTAATACTCTGTTGAAAGCGTAGACATAGTCTCCATCGTGCATTCCCGGAGTTCTCCAGGGAATGTTGACATTGTATCCTTCTCCTGCTCCCTCACCCACCATGTCAGCTCCGCCGAACTTGGTTCCCGGGTAGAAGCGGCCGTTCTCGTATCTGTGAAGGGAAATGTAGAGAACTCTAGGATCATCATAAAATGCCTTTTGGGTCCCGTTTCCATGGTGAATATCCCAGTCCAACACTACAATTCTTCGGACAGAGTCAGGGAAAGACTTCAAGATATTCTTAGCAGCTACTGCAACATTGCTAAAGAGACAAAAGCCCCCCGGCGTGTTAGGCTCGGCGTGATGGCCTGGCGGTCTGACTATGGCCAAACTATTTTTAACTGTGCCTTGTACCACTGCCTTACAGGCCTCGATCGAGCCTCCGCAACTCAACTTCGCCAGCAAGTACAGGTCGTTGTTGACGTAAATGGAATCGCCCTTCTCTGTTTCTTCGAGCAACTGGTCTCGCGACATGGTTTCTGTCAGCTGAATAAACGCCAAGTGCTCGGGCAGATGGACCTCTAAGATTTCCTCTGCGGAAGCTTCTCGAATAGGAATCTTTACCATCAACGGTCCCAAGTCATTGGACCCGCTCAACGAGCTATCGTGGATAAGGCCAGCCTCGGCCAATATCTTATATATGCGGTAGATTCTTCTAGGGTCTTCCGGATGTGGATCAATGTATTCGAAATATGACGTGAAGATCTTAGCATGGTACCGCATTCTGACATCGTACACTATACCCGTTTTCAACGGCGTATAGAACAACTGGGGTTTGGCTGGCGGAACGACCACAAGAGAAGACGAATCTTCCTCCTTGGGCCGCTTACCGTTGATTTCCCCTTCGCTGGCCCTTCTTTTCATCTGGGGTGTTCGGGTGCCTTTTTTTTTGTCAGCCTTTAAAGATGACGACACCAGGGTCTACTGCAACTTCTTTTTATAGGGCAGTACCAAGAATTATAGCGCTGTTGGTGGAGAAGTAGGATAAGAGTGTTGATATAGAAGGTTAGTGTTTTTGACTTTTTCTATAGTCTTACTTAGTTCGGTTTTGTGTCACTTGTATACGGGGAAGAATATGGAATTCTGGGTTTATAATTTTGGTTACTATGGGAGTATGTTGGGTGTATATTGAGCATACATTGGCGTACAATGGGAGTATAAGATATAAGATTATGGCTTTTTAACAGTGTTAAATTTCTTATTGTATTTTGCAATCGTACATGCTATAGTCTATTATAATGAGGAAGAGGGTTCTCTAGCATGTATCAGTGGAGTGAACAATGTATCGAAAGCACTACCAACTTCTAAGTTTGTATATAGTTATTCTCTGAAAGATCATGAATGGAATATTCGAATGTGCATTCGAAAGTTTGTTCGAAGGTGTAATCTAGTATTCTCTGACATTCAGCATTTTTCAGAAAAATGGATATATTGTTGCTAAATATTGTATAATAAGAATAAGAATTTAAATGAAAAATAGATCCTTTCAGGTGGATTGAACAGGCCCTATTCAATGTATATACTCTAAGATTGGTAAGAAATTCTACGGTAAATATCTTAGCTCTCTATTGGAATAACCTGGATCGGCTAATCGCGGAAAAACGAGCCAAATATAGCAGTTAGAACAACTGACTCAGGTATAATGCACGATGGTAATATAGGATATAGTTGTAGATGTTACTTAGAAATTCGTTCCTGTAGGATATCACTTGAATAACTGATAACGTACTAGTATAGCATACTAGATCTCTTATATGCTTTACATATTGATTTTTTCTAATTTTGCATATAGTTTATAGGGTATTATCTATTGTAGATCTACCATAGATCTGATCTGAGCGGATTACCCATTAGGTAATCTACCGCCTACATTTTAGCTCGTATTATGCAGGCCCACTTTTCTCTAATCTATAATGTCTATGTATTCGTCCTTAGGGGAGAAAAGGGAACACTTACGTCCTCTGATCGTATGCGTTTTCTTTTATCCTCGGAGAAAACAAGGTACATCAGCAACCTAAGTTTACTAATACATTTTCCATAACATTATCGTCAATTTAGGATATTCCGAACCCAACATTTATAGGAGTAGAATTTATTTTATACATTAGTAAAATAAATGTATTAGCTTATAGGATATAGTACTATATTTATTATATATTTCAGTTGATAGGGAATAAAATTGCATTTATTTCATTAGTTTATAGGACTAGTATTAAGTGTACCATACCCATGGTGGCTATTATTCTTGAACCAATGACGTAAGCGCCACAGTAGAACTTCCTCTGATCTACTTCACTCTACTACACTAGTATACTAGTACTCAAGCACTCCAGTACACTAAAAGCATATATATCGGACTAACAAACCGGTATCAACCTTTACCCAGTTAATGTCTATTACACTCCACTACCTTCTACAACGTACCCTCTAAAACTCAGTTATAGTACTTAGTATACCTTAACTTTGAATCGGTGTTAGGGGTCCTCAATACTGCACACAATGCCCTATAATAGTCATAATTCACCAGTTGAGTAATACATTATAAATAGTTATTTACCCTGTACTTATTCTTACTTCTATAAACTTTATTCCACTCGTTTTCCATATCCGTTAACTATGACTGTAAAGCTTGAGGCCACCGCCAGAGACAAACTAGACGCATACGGCTTCGAAGAACATGAGGATCTCTACTATGCCCTCTATGACAAACACAAAAACGACAGGCTTCCTTCTGGAAAGCTTGTCTACCCCTACACTTTTGAAGCAGTGGACGGTCTTTTCTGGCAAACAGACCCCAGCACCGATGACATGGCATTCGACTATCTAAGCAACAGTTTTGGAGCTAGAGATAAGTGGGGACCAACCATAAAGAAAATCGATGCCCTTAATGCCGAAGCTCCAGAAACCGTTTCTTACAAATTGTTGTTCATGGCTAGACACGGCCAGGGATACCACAACGTGGCATACGCCCGCCATACAGCAGAGTGGGACTACTACAAAGTGCGGTGCACTGACGGAGAAATCACATGGGGGCCCGATGCTCGCTTGACTCCCCTTGGCGAACAACAGGCCGAAGCTAATAACGAAAGCTGGAAACATCAACTTCTGGTCGGGTGTCCTGTGCCCTCCAGGTTCTATGTGTCTCCCTGCAACCGCTCCTTGAATACTCTCTTTGGATCATGGCAGGGAATAGACATTCCCCAGCCGGTAGTGCTCGAGAATCTCCGCGAGACCATAGGATTACATCCATGCAATAAGCGGTCTCCTAAACGGGAAATAGCATCTGCATTCCCTGTCCTAGCATTTGAGGAAGGTTTCCCTGAGGAAGATATCAGACACGAGCTGTACCCTGCTGGAACAAGGGAACAGCTTAACGAACAGTTTCTTCGAGTTAATTCTGCTCTTCAGCATATCTTTCTTGATGCTCCCGAGGATCCTATAATATCTGTGACTTCCCACGCAGGCACCATTAGAGCAGCCATCGTTGTGATAGGACACAGGAGATTCACCATTCCCACGGGAGGGATGATTCCTTTGGTGATTAAGGCTACCAGAAGGGAGTAAAGAGAGAAAGGGCAATCACAGTAGTAAATATCACCCGTTAGAGTTATCATTGCAGAAAAATGCACTCGTTGAAATATACTCACATTATCTTGTTAAAGGTGCAGAAGACATAGAAGGCATCAATACCAATACCACAGCCAGAATATAGAACATTACCCTAGAATGATATCCGGAATAAATATAATGCCCAAAGAGTATTTCACGGAAATGAATCCACTAGAATTAGAGAAAAGATGCAACGAATTAGATAAAATATGCAATTTTTTAGAGAATCAATGCAATAGAAAAGTTAGCAAATATCAATAGCCACCCATTTAAAATCCGAGTACCCAATATATTCAATTAACTGTAAAATGTTGCACCATACATGTAGCATATTTCTTGGACAGTAATGCACGTATTAATGGCAATTAATATGGAGAACCCCTGATAAACTTCCCCAATTAACAGTACATTCTAGTTCGGCTAAAGGTTCTTCCACCATCCTTTGTGTTTTTAGGATTCCATTTTGTGTAATTTCCAAGGCGATGATCCCATCACCAAAAACCATATAACGAATTTAGAACCAGATAAACCCATATTAAACGCACTCCACATCCACCAAACTACACATACTTGGTTCAAAACATGAGACAGAAAAGAGCAAAGTCATACAAGAAACAGATGAACGTGTATTTGCACACCTTCAAATTCCGCGAACCATACCAAGTTCTAGTGGACGATGAGATGATCACAACCTGCGTCGGAGCCTCCTACGAGCTCGCAAAAGGGCTCGAAAGAACAGTCCAGGGAGAAGTCAAGCCTATGATCACACAGTGCTGCATCAGATCGCTCTATGACGCGAAAAATAATGAAGCCATTGCCTTAGCCAAGACCTTTGAACGGAGAAGATGTAACCATTCCCAGAAAGACCCCAAGAAGCCGCTGGAATGCATTGCTGACATCACCAATGTCGATGGCGTCAACAAATTCAGATACGTTGTCGCCACAATGGATCCCGAGTTGCGTAAGGAGCTCAGAAGTGTTCCTGGTGTGCCCTTGCTATTCATGAACCGATCAGTTATGGTGATGGAACCAATGTCTAGGGCCACAGCCAAGTACACTTCTCAGGTAGAGGCCAAGAAACTCACAGGAGGATTAAACGACGTCAAATCTGGCAGCAAAGAACACAAGGAGAAGAGCACACAATCGGACGCTTCCGATGAATCTAAGCCAGCTTCTAAAAAGAGAAAAGGTCCCTCTGGACCAAACCCTCTTTCTGTCAAAAAGAAGAAGACATCAACAACCAGTGACAATAACTCAGACGGAAAGGCCAAATCCACAACAAGACGTAAGAGATCCCATGCAAGGAATAAAACGGATAATGACTCAGAAAGGGATACTAACGGTCAGGCAAATAACGAAACAACCCAAAATTAAGCCATTAGCATATGTATATACAGAATACTCACGAAATTTCAATTCAGTCCCTGAAGAACGTCAAATGTGTTCCGGCTTCTGGACTCCGATGCAACAGTTTGCTCAATAGGAAGTACAACATCATTCTCCTTCACTATCACCTCCGATTCCAAGGAAATGTTCTCTGCTTGTTGAGCAAGATCATCAGCAATCCCTACAGTAGGCTGTTCAGACTTAGGTTCCAGTTCAGGCTCCCTCTGAGCCTTTTGAACCGGGACAAATGATTCCTTCAAGATTGTAGCAACTTCCTCATCAATCAAGGCCAACTTGCACTCAAACGCTAACGACTTGGTTCGAAGACTGTTCTTGACAGATCTCATCAAGGCATACAACTTGGCCTGATTCTCTTCTGTTGGAGTCTGGAATGTCTCCTTATCGTAGTAAACAAAGTCTCTCAACTTAACTATGCACCCATGCTCGGAGAGTGGATCTACAAGCATTTCGCGTTCCAACTTCTCCTTGGTAACTCCAAAGAAAACATCCTTGATAACGATAGCATTCATGAACAGCAGGTCAATTTTCTCCTGATGGATGCGAATGTTTTCTAATGTCTTTTCTTGTTCATAAATAGCAGCTTCAATAGTCAAGGGAGGTAATTCAGTTTGGTCAACCAGGACTATCAACACTTGTTCGTCTGGTTCCTCCCCCAGAACCTCAAAGTAGAGCTTGTACACAACGGCCAATTCTTGGATAAATTGACGCTGCGGAGTAATCATACTAGGAAAATAGTAATGATGCTTATCCGGATTTTCCACAAAGTCTCTCATGAAGCTTTCCATTCTCGAACACCAAGTAGTTTGCTTAGAATAAGTATCAACAATGCTCTTAGTGTAGGGGAACTTTTCTTCAGCTTCAGCAGTGGCAGCTGATTTTTCATTGCCAAAAAAGGCCTTTTTCAATTCCAAATCTCTTTGATGTCTGAAGCAAAGATCGTCGCACTCCAATACTGTACCAATCTTAGAGGGCGTAGTCAAAGAACTGCCACAAGGAGTCTTCAATTTTAGGCTGCCACATACACATGAGACTTCAACCATTTGAGAACATACCGTTGCGTCACACTTCGGCGATTTGCCAGACTTGTTTGCATGACACTTCAACTTGCAATAATGTGGACAGGTTGTTCTCAACTTCTTGCACATGGACTGGCATAGCGAAGATGAAGCATGAACATCATTTTTGGTGCAATTGGGCGAACAAACATTCATACATGGATGCCCACACAGTTTCATCTTGGTACAGACAGTTCCACACGGGACGTTTTGTTGCGAACACAATACACCCTTGACGTCCTTTTTAGCACCACAGTTGCATTCTTTAGTCACTGGTGTAGTACACTTTGGACATTCTACTGTTTCGTCATGACATTCATGCGGTTCTTGCGGATGCCCGCATGGTTTCTGACGGACACATTGCTCGCGACAAACTAGCTTTGTTCCACATCTAACAGGAGCATGAACAACTGTCTTCCCGCAATGGCAGACCAAGTCTTCATTGGTTGATTCCAAGCAAACTTCACAAGGACCTGCATGGCATAAAGCAGCACAGAAGTGTCTTCCACAAGACTTTAGTTTGTTACAAGCTCTTGTACAAATATGAACTGGCTCGATGGTCATTATATCGTCATCAGAGTTTGTACGCAAGTTATTTCTGAGGGCCTTTTTCCTTTCACGGAGCCGTTTTAACCCTATTTGCTCAAATTCACAGCACTCTTGCCGGTGATAATGCTTCCGGCAGTTCAAGAGAACCGTACACTTATGAGTGCATCTGGGCAACAGCCCTGTCTGAAGAAATTTGCAGGGTACCAAATAAGTACCGTTTCCGCAAGAACAACGCGAATTAATTATGTTGAAGCATTCACAGGGTCCACTGTGACATTTGAATTGGCAGGTGCAACCACATGGTAACAACTTCCCGCAAACGTTCTCACACTCAGGAATAGGATCTGTGCATTTGTTTCTGTTCAACGCACCTACTTTTGTCTTGCCACAGTAGCAAGTGGTAACTAATTCTGGGGAATAAATACATTTCTTACTCTTCCCCAATGGCTGACAAGACACCGTTTCGAAATGGACACCACAATCGTAGTACTCCTTACTCAAGTGGGTGCACTTACCTATACCGATCCAGGTCTTACCCTCTGTATCGCTTGCTCTTTTTAGCAACTTTTCCAGACACTCGAGTGTCAAATCCTCTTTACCGCAGTAACAGGGCATGGTAACCTTTTCGTGACAGGGCCCACAGAAACCCTTATGGCATCCCTTTTTACATCTGTGACCGAACTCACAGAGGTCTACATCGCAAGCTGAGTTACATCTCCATCCCTCGTTGTAGGGGGTGACCAAACAGGGTAACTGCTGTTCTTCCTTTCCGCACTGGCACTTCATCACTGGGCCCAAGGCACCACAGAGAGGGTGTTTCGCAGGGTGGCATACCGAAGTACATGAATGGACGCAATTATGGAACTTCTGATCACAAATGCTCATGCAACTGAAGGGATTCTCAGCATTAGGTTTGGGGTTGGTAACCTTGCCGCACCAACAGGTAAACCTGGAGGGAATGTTTCTGGTTTCCTTAGAACACGCGGGACACCGCCAAGTCTTGTTTTCTCTGTTTGTTGAGGAGCCCCGCAGCGCCCAGTCTCTGATACACTCAAGATCATATACTCTGTAGCAGTTATTACAGGACCATATTCTTGCACTAGGGCCTATCTCCCCAGTACACACTAAACAGATATATGCACCCTCTCTGATTTCGTTGATAATTGTAGTTGACAAGTCTTCCTCACCGACATGGAGGTCCAAGTCCAGGTCCGAGTCGTCTTCTTCTGCAGAGTCAAAGTCGCTTTGTTCCTCGGTTTCTGAAGTCGATGGTGATGATGGTTCTGGAGACGGATCGAAGGACTGAATCCTCGATTCAGCCGCTGATTCAGGAAAATCTTTACCGGCTACTTCTGGCTCGCATTGCGTTGGCGGTTGGAGTGATGCTGCCACGGCATCACTCGCAGTTAGCTGGCCCATATCACCGTTTTCCATGGCACTGGTGTAGAAGAAAGAAGTGTAAATGAATAGAAGAAGAGTTGAAATGTGGGAAAAGTTTCGCTGCAAAAAACTACTGCGAATCTGGTGGCGAAATGGTGGAGAAGCTAAGAGTTGCGATAATACGGCTGAGGAAGTGATAACAAGAGATGGTGACTGGTATAAGATGATGAGGCGACCTGTAGTTTTCTTAGAGGTAATATATGGTGGTAGAAATAGAAATATTGTGGTTGAATAAAGGGGACAGTTAGTGTGAGTTCGCAGATTGAGTGTATGCTCTTAGACATGGTATATGTATCAGATAATATACATGGAGGAAGGTATTTATAGGAAATGGAATATGTAGAATGTTATGTACGTAGAATATTGTACATATAACATAGAAATGATTGGTACTTCAACCATAGTCGTTACTTATTTACTAAGTAATTTATAGACGTTTAATTTACCTTACTTATTGCCTATTATTTGAAGAAAAACTTAGAAAACAATCCGCTAAGATCATTGTGTCAAACTGAATATTATTATTATTATTATTAATAACATTATTATAATTAACATTTATTAGGAGAATTTCCTTCTGTATTCCCCAATTATTACAGCATGATAGAGTACCATTTAGCAGAGTATTCAGTGGTGGTGATGCATTAAACCAAACTCTAAAAACCTATATAATTATAAAGACAAAACATCAAGCATTAAGAAACCAAGTAATAACGAGCGTAGCTAGTTAGAAAATAATGCTTTAAGACCCGTAGATCAATCGATTAGCATAATATAATATCGCTGGCCCCAGCTTCAGCCAATACGGACACTACGCCGCTTAAAGAAGTCCATCACTTTCCGAGCAGCACTGGCTTCCTTCGCTGATCCTCCACCACTATGGCTGCTAACGGATGAAGATGACGACGACTTCTTGGAGCGAGATCCAGTCGATTTCAGCGACCCACTGGATCCCACCCTTCTCTGACTGCTGCTGCTGCTGGCCGTGTTGGCCCCGTTCGAGGGCTCTAATACCTTTTTGGGTGGATGCCCGTGGTGAGTATTAGCAGATGGAGCCTTGTTGGTGTTTATATTGCTCTGTGAATCGGTGACTGTGGCCATCGAATTCACAGAAGTGGTTGACCCGCTGTACGAGCTGTAGAAAGATAACAAACTAAACCGGTTCCGCTTCTTCTGTTTGTTGACATTCTCCTTGTTCGCTTCGTACATGCTCGACCGTCTCGAAGCATCAACAGAGTGCCTTTTCTTCACATCCAATATGTGCTTAGATGCTGCTGGTTCCAGTTTTGGCTCCAGTTTTGACTCTGGCTTGGCCAGAATTGCAGGCATAGGTTGTTTCTTGGAAGGAACAGGGTGCTTGGTTTCCTCAAAAGGAATCGAAGACAAAGTGGATAACAGGGTAACCTTCTCCGAATCGGTGAAAACGGAAGTTAATGGTGTCTCATGAACAGATGCCGAGAGAGCCACATTCTTATCACTAGTTAATAGCATAGGAATATTGCTCGTTTGGAGAGGTGCTTCAACTTCCTTCTCCTCTTGAGTCCCGGTCTTCCCTTCAGGAGAACAGTTTTGGCTATCAAATACAGGAGCCTGGTTGATTTGAGGTGTAATAATTATCCCCTTCTCCGCATTATTGGAAGCCTTCTTTTCAATAGAGGGACACAAGTCCAAGCCTTCTATCTTGTCTTCCAAATAGCTCAAAACCGAATTTCTCTTGTTGGAATCTTCATTCAGAAGCACGCCATTAACGTGCACGTGAGCCACAACAGAGTTTCTTCTTGAGCTTATGGATCCAGGTCTAGTAGGCGAAGGTTGCCCGCTCGACATGTACTCATTTCTGGTATTATCAAAGGGGGGCGACTTTGTAGGCGATCCCGACAAAAGCAGAATCCCAAGGTTGTTGGATATTTTCCAATAATCCGACATTAAATGTTGTTGTGCAGCATTTACTAGAGACGAAGACACCGAGCCATTCGAAGGAGGAACATTTGTCAAAGATGAAGATAACGACGCAGGATGGTAAGATGTAGGTCTTGGTTTCTTGTTATGATGAGGAAGCCTGTTAATAGTGTTTGAAGAAGAAGAATTAGGAATCAGCAACTCCTTCTTTATGGGAGAAACATTCCGTTCAGATGCACTTCCCAGTAGTTGTGGAGGAGATTCAGTGATGGTGGAGATATTGGAACTGGTAAATCCGTTTGCTCTTGATGTGCCAGTATGATGGTGCTTTGATGAATTGGTACTTGCATTGTCATTATTAACCGATAATTCTGTAGTTTGCTCATTCACCATTGCCTTCAATGCAGAGCTAGCAGAATAAAATTGGGAACCTGTAACGGACATAGTTGCCGAAACTCCATTACTAATAACCGATGATGATGAGATTGAGGCTGCCTTAGTATGGCCACGTCTATGAGGCGACGTAGACGCCGATCTAGGTGCGGTGCCTGGAGATGATGAAGTTACAATAGATCCTGCAAGGGTAGCGCCTGGAGAACCAGCCTGGCTATGGGTTCCAGGTGGGGATAACAATACAGATCCGTTGTTTGCGTTAATCAATGGTGTTTGAGCCATTGATCTCGAACTATTGTTGAGCGAGGATATTTGTGTTGAGGAAGAACTGGTGGTCTTAACCATTGCGTTTGTGAACGACGAAGATGTAGATGGATTAGCATACAATTGGGTGATTGTTGACGAAGAAAACGATCTCGGGGTACTGCTGGATGCCCCCAATTGTAAGGCTTGGGGATTTCCGGTGTAAAGTGAGGATGAGGTTGTCATGTCGTTGATCATAGAGAATCTCTTGTTGTGACCTGAGTTTATGGCCGCTAATTCTGCGCCCTTGCGTTCTTTGTGCAACTTATCCCATTCGGGTTGTCTTATCGATAACAAATTAGCATAAGGCATTAACCATGGGTGGTTTCTAATAGCATTCATTGTTATTCTTCTCCTGGGATCTGGCACAATAATCTTACGAAGTAGATCTCTGGCCAATGGACTGACATATTCGGGGAAAGTTAAAGGAGTTTTGCAGATGTAGTGGTACAATTTGACGATGTCTGCACCGTCTTCGTTCTCAGGATCATCATCAAAGGGTAAATATCCTGCAAGCATTGCATAAAGAATTACACCTAATGACCAGATGTCGACCTTTCTACCTTCATAAGGGGACTGGGTTAAGACTAATTCGGGAGCGGCATAACAGGGGGACCCACAACTTGTTTTCATCAAGTCGTTCTTGTCCTTGTTGTAAGAGTTGACAAACCCAAAATCACTAATGATAACATTCTTGTGCTTATCTAACAATAAGTTCTCCAACTTCAAATCTCGATGGACCAACCCCTTTGAATGCATATAATCGACACCACTTACCAACTGGGCAAATAATTTTTTGGCCACGTTCTCCTTTAAATATTTGTGGTGTAAGATGTAGTCGAATAATTCACCTCCCAGAGCATACTCAAGTACTATACCTATGTATTTGCCAGATTTCATTACCTCAACCAAATTAACAATATTTGGGTGATTCAATAATTTTAATGAGTTGATTTCTCGGTGTATTTTTATTTCACTCTCAGAGTCTTTGACCAAGGCTTCACGTTTTATCAACTTAATGGCAACCTGGGAAGGTTGTTTCCCATCTTTACGCCATCCTAATTTGACTTTACCGAACTCACCTTCTCCGAGAGTTGAACCAAGAATGTAATTTCCAAAACGCACTTCTCTGTGGACACGTTTGGAGAGGTTACTTGATATACTGAGACTCGTTGGGAGTGTCGGCATCGCCAGTTGGTGTTTATAGGAGTTATCGTGAACGTCAGGAACAGTCATTTCTTGTGTAGCTTTCGTGGGAGGCGTCAGAATCGCCGTAGATGGTTCCTCCAGGCTCAAGGCACTGATACTGAAGTGAGAAGGCGATTGGGATGTATTCTTACGTCGAACAGGACTAGTAGCTGTTGGCGACACTATGGTAGTTGACATAGTTCCAGACAAAAAATAAAAACTTCCGACAATGCGAGGGTTGATTATACGGAATTACTAGTCAAGAACCAAGTGTATAAAAATCCGTCAATCCAGAGCTATGCGGCGCTGTATGTGTATATGATATTATGGTGATGCCAAACCTTGTATAGCCTCAGTTAAGATATAAGTACCAATTCCAAGGGTATGTAGGTAGGGTAAACCAACTATTGATAGAGGTCAATGTGAATCGAAGTAGGTGCGACAAAAATTGGCCGGAAAAACTTTATCAGACAATTGGACTAGGACCAACAGGAATGAATGAGGACTAAGACACACCAATAGGAGGAGAACTGTTTCAAGAGATATCTGTATTTCAGGATATAGGAAAGTATCTCCGGACGATGGATGGACAAATTGTTTTGAAATCGTGCTCACGAGAAGTAAAATTCTATGGGTCAGAAACTTGGTTTTGTAAAGAATGCTGATAATTCAATAGGACTAGTAGTAGAACAAAGTAGCCGACAGGTTTCTTAGATAGTATCTGACTAGTGAGGATATCAACAATCGAGTGTTTCACCTGTTGAGGATTTCCTAAATGTGGTGTTGGCTGTAGTGGTTCTTCTAAGGTACTCCACAAATGGTATAGCTTGAGGCGAATATATGGCCACCTCTAAGAAATGCTAACCAATTCACAAATCCAATATATAATATAACGTGGAATACTCCACCTTTAGTTCTTTGGTGAGGAAGAAAAGATGAGTTTACCAAACAAATTAGTCTTTGGCCCAATCAGTTCTACTTCTTGTTCTTGTTAGAAGGATACTCCGTCGTAGTTATTCCTGGCACTGGTGGCCCTTGTTGTTGTTTACTCTGATGGGCCATTCTGGTGAAGAGACGCAAAACCAAAATAAACATCCAAGTCCATCGTCTAAAAGGAGAATCTGTACCTGACTGGGACTAAAAGTAAACATTGTGTCAGACCGTCAAATGACGTGTGTCAGTAGTGTGAGACATAATTACTACTAGTCACTATCGAGTGGACAGACAGTACTATGAGATGAATGTTTGAGATAAATGACTGAGACACCAGGGCATATAATGGGTAGATGAAGTAGTAAAAGTGGGAAGAGGAGTAGCAATAGGAAGAATGCCATAGCAATTATTATTAAATTGAGGTTGATTAGTCCTGGATACCAATGGAAGTGACATTAATAATTCCCGTAGTAAGTACTTCTTTACACTTGAAACCACAACTGTAAAGATGTCTGAGATACCCATAATCCCAGCCATAGCCTCTGTCCTCCGATAGTATCGTGTACGCAAAGAATCGTCATTATCGTCAGTGCAGTCGTATTTGGTTAATCTGTGGTTCATCTGGTCCGTGTAATAGGGCGGCTACGCATTGCTACCACACTGCAATGGTGTCAGATAACCAGAAATGTTGTTATCACCTCATTTGGGCAATCACTAAATGGCTTGCCCTACTAATCGAGCACATTGGGTACCACTGCATCCAGTAACACCGTCATCTACATCTGTTGCTTTCCCTAGTTGGTAATCTTCGTCTAAACATGTCGGAGGCGGATGGCTTCGAAGGGAAGACTGTGATGCCAAACTTCTGGAGATTGGAGATGGCTGTGAGATGAACAGTGGCATAACCAACTTTTATGTCTAGACGAATATCGTCAATGTTTTAAATATGCAACATAGACGGTATCATGTAGACAATCCGACACTGATTAGTCTTTGGAGTATGATTACTTAATCGATTCCTTAATCCATTTTCCCTTGCAGAGTACATGAAGGGCTAGAACCAATTGTTAATGCTGGACCCCCAAACCAACCGACGGCATCACAATACTTGGACCGAAATCCCAGAATGATAATTTGACCACCAAAGCCAAACAAACATGTACGCATAAATTGTTTAGGTGCCACCCCCACCACCATTCTAAGGGCGAAAGAAGTGGAATCAAACTTCTACAGGATGCATGACCAACACTTGGAATGATACCAGATAACACTACCAAGAATGTGTGGTAAAACAAAGGGTATGCCGTCACAAGGGTCCCACCTTCAAATCCGCGTGGAATCGTTGATGAGATCGATGAATCTCGATAACCCCAGGTTTTTACATTGCTACAACAAGCAAAGAAAAAGAATGAGTAAGAAAAACCGAGTTTCCTTTCCCATTGATTGTATCACATCATTAGCAACAATCCACACCAACACATTAGTCAAACAAAAGCTTCAATACAACAATGGCAACGCCCAAAATGGGACGAAGTAGCACTAACTAACAACAAAAATTATCACTATAAAAGAAGTCCAATTATTGATCATGACCGTTTTTCCCATTAGGATTATGCACAATTCCCAACCATTTTTCCCATTAGGATTATGCACAATTCCCAACATCTGAACATCTGAAGCACCTTGCAGTTTTTCTTCCACGCACACTCACTTATCATTCATTTGATCTCTGCCTTGGAAACAAACAAAGGGAAGATACTATGGCTGCTATATGCGGGGCCAAACCACAGGTATAACTGTTCCAAATTAGCAATCCACACATAATTTACATACGCAGGGTAAACGCAAGGCCCACATCAGCCACATGGAATCACCCTTCTTTACGCAGAGGAGTCCCCACAAACACCTTGTGACTATAGACACCACATTGGGATTAGTGTACCCTACACTGCATCCAGTTGTTAAGTCGTAGTGTGGGATTAGGTTGATGTAATTAGAAGACTATTTTTTTCCCTGGCTAAATTACTACTTCCCAAAACGTAAAATGCGAAGTTTTGATTTTGATCTTTTCGCACGCGTTTTTCTGTTTACCATTTTCAATTTGCCATTACTTACGCATATCGAGTGCTACTATTTCCACACCATTGAGGATCTCATACAAGAAATTAGTAGATTACGCGTATTTGCTACCACTGGCGAAACGACTACAAGCGCAGCTGAGCTTCAAATACAAAAACACCAACTAGCCATATATATTAGTTAATTCAACTAATGCCCTCACAGGAATTGAATAACTCTACCGCGTCAGTGCCAGAAGTGGAGGATGGCACCGATGGCCAACCACTTTCCGTTGACCACCTTGAAGGGAACGGGATCTCCAAGAATGATGTCCAGAAGTTGAAACTTGCCGGTCTTTGCACTATAGAAAGTGTGGCATACACATCCAAAAAGAATTTGATGACCATCAAGGGTATAAGTGAGGCCAAGGCCGACAAGTTATCAATGGAAGCAGCTAAAATCGTCCCACTTGGCTTCACCACTGCCACAGAGTTCCATCACCGCCGGTCGGAGTTGATCTGTCTTACCACAGGCTCCAAACAGTTAGATACCCTTTTGGGAGGAGGTATAGAGACGGGCTCAATTACCGAGTTGTTTGGGGAGTTCAGAACTGGGAAATCGCAGTTATGTCACACTTTGGCAGTAACGTGTCAGTTGCCCATCGACATGGGAGGCGGAGAGGGAAAATGCTTGTACATTGATACCGAGGGAACTTTCCGTCCCACTCGTCTTGTGCTGATTGCCCAGAGATACGGAATGAATCCTGACGATTGCTTGGACAACGTAGCATATGCTAGAGCTTACAATACTGAGCACCAGTATAACTTGCTTACACAAGCAGCGCAGATGATGAGTGAATCGCGGTTTTCTCTTTTGGTGGTAGACTCCATCATGAGTTTGTACCGTACCGACTTTGCCGGCCGTGGAGAATTATCAAATCGACAAACTCAGGTGGCCAAGTTCATGCGATTGTTACAGCGTTTGGCTGACGAATTTGGAATTGCTGTTGTCATTACAAACCAAGTCGTTGCTCAGGTGGACGGTATGGCATCGATGTACAATCCTGATCCCAAAAAGCCCATTGGGGGTAACATTATTGCCCACGCATCGACCACTCGGTTATCGTTGAAGAAAGGCCGTGGCCAGAACCGGATATGCAAAGTGTACGATAGTCCCTGTCTACCTGAAGCTGACTGTCAGTTTGCAATTTACGAAGACGGTATAGGTGATCCCAGAGATGACGATAATGAGTCATGAGAGCTGTGCACTGACAACTTTTAAATTTTAATAATTGCTAATTGCTAGTGCCAGAAATAAAATGACAGCCATCAAACGTTGCAAAGTGAGTACAGTCACTCATCCTTCTGGCAAACTGTACTACTTTCTCTTGTTCTTCAAATATGTACACCACATTCACACCACATTCACACCATATTTACACCATATTTACACCATATTTAGACCATATGTACTATTATTGCATTGGGCCTATTGTCCAAATCTGTTACACCCAAAAAATAACAGGTCCGGTTTTAACCGATCTCATCGATACCAGCAAAAACACTTGTATATGGGCCGGAAAATACTACTAGCTTAGCTGTATGTCTGCCAATATGCCATTGCACCATTTATTTTCCCTTTTCGGGTCATGGCTAATACTTTACCCGTTCATAGTACTACACTGTGTGCATGAGTATTATGCAAATATCCTTTGTTTCTTCCATCGTTAATTGATGCCGTTTCCTTTCTCT
Source organism: Lizanozyma gosingica (assembly GCA_030463055.1). Lineage (NCBI taxonomy): Eukaryota > Fungi > Ascomycota > Pichiomycetes > Serinales > Debaryomycetaceae > Lizanozyma > Lizanozyma gosingica. The sequence continues at coordinate 34,727 of JAKVQZ010000016.1, read as the reverse complement.
GTGCTCCAATATTATTCCGGTACATTATGTCCACAACCAGAAGTTTTTTTTATCAAAACGATCAGTGGAGAAAAGTCGTGCACAGCACATGATAAATGCCGGATTTTATCTATTTCATCAGTGACTCAAGAATCAGGGATATGGGGAAACACGGAGAAGGAACAACCATTACTTTAGAGGACTTTCGCAAGAGCTTCCAAATACCGGCGCTTATTGTCCTGGTCCCGAAGTTAGAGATGTTCTGCTCCATCTACTATTGAACTCAGCTTATTGCACTCACAGCAATTTAAGTGTAGAAATTAGCAGTTTTTTTTGGGCATATTGTTAGCAAACCGTTTTAGGCATTGGGCAGTACGTTCCATGGATCCCCAAAAAAAGAGTGTTTTTCACCAGGAAAATAACGCCCACTCTATATTTAGGATTTATTTAGGATTACAGATATGTTGGACAGATGGGGCTAAGAGCCAGGAACCGATTATGCCCTTCTAGTAGCTGCAACTGGAGTAGAACTGTTGAAGTTGATGGTGACGAAATAGGAAATAGAAAGCATCTTTTGTGTAACAAAGCACAAAAATATAAGTCAGAAAAAACTAAAAATCAAATACAGTCAAAAAATTTTTCCCAATTAATTAAATATTAAAAGTCAACTTTTACTTAAACAGACAGCTTTAAAGTGTTCTTGTTCATTTCAATCGGAGCGGGAGGAAAACGCATCCAGGATACTCTGCCACAGACAGTGCTCTCCTTAACTTGCAGCAACAATAAAAAAAGCACGTATTTACTATTGGTTGCAACAGCCATCCTCGTGATATTAATCCTCAACTACAGGTATCTTCCAGTTGTCAGTGTGAGTGGAAAAAGTGCTAGTGCTGTGTACACAGTTTGTGCCCCATGAAGTCGGTCTTACCAAAGGTGGAGCCTAAGGAAACTCAAATGCCCATGACTTTCCTGAGTCCAGGCATCGAGTCCAATAGTGCAAATACTCCTACTATGATAGCACCCTCAGTGGCATCTCCCGCGTCTACAATGGGGTCCAATTCCTCGTTGAACAAGCGCAAGGCTAGCTCTGTCAGAGAAACAGTTCCGCCAAACATAAAGGCCAAGCGTAAGAAATCAAGCCTTTCAGGTGCCGTGGATTTGGCACCAGCTGGTTCCACAAACTCGGTTACTTCTGCTGCGTCGAATTCTGGCGGCTTTCCCGTCTCCGCATCATCATCATCTACAGTTTCTTCCAGCAAGCATAGACCGGTTACCAGCTGCAGTTACTGTCGTCAACACAAGATCAAATGCAATGCTTCTGAGTTGTTCCCCAGTCCATGTACTCGTTGTGAACGTATGGGCTTAAAGTGTGAAATTGATCCTGAATTTAAACCGAAAAAGGGGTCACAGATTCAGCTGTTGAAGAACGACGTGGACGAATTAAGAGCTAAAATCGAGTTGCTCACCAAAAACGAATCACTTTTAACACAGGCCTTGAACCAACACAACCTAATATTCCTCCAGCAGCAACAACGCAACCAACAACAACAACAACAACTGCTGCTGCTGTTGCTGCATGCTCCAACTCACAATCAAGCTTACTTCTCTCTGGCCGGTTCTCCTCAGTCAAGTTTACATTCAAATTCATTAGGCGCAGCAACTATTTCTGCCAATTCCCCAAGTATCTCGACTCCTCATCAGAACTCAATCATAAATGACTCCATACCGTCACAGTCCATACAAAATGACCAAACACTGCAGTACCCTATGCAGCAAATGTTGACAGATAAAATGGTCGACAACGACCAAACTTCATTCCCTCCACCAATCAGCAACAACATCACCTTAACCAATATTGGTCTGTTGACCAAGGGCTCACCAGATTCAAATATTGAACGTCGGGAATCCCAGTTACCCAATATTTCAGAATTCATTATTGGTGACGTTCGACTACTGTTGGAAAAAGCAACTGAGCTACATGATAGATTCATTGCCAAGTTCCTTCCATATTTGCCAATTATGACACTGAAATCAGCATTGGAATTATATACTAAGTCACAATTATTATTCTGGACAGTCATCTGCACAGCTGCTCTTTCAGAGCCTGAGCCTACTTTGTACATGTCATTAGCCTCCCTTATCAAACAATTAGCGATCGAGACGTGCTGGATACGAACTCCTAGATCCACCCATGTTATTCAGGCCTTGATTATCTTGGCTACATGGCCCTTGCCAAATGAAAAAGTCCTTGATGATTCATCTTATAGATTCATCGGTTTGGCTAAGAATTTATCTTTACAACTTGGATTACATCGTGGGGGAGAGTTCATTCAAGAATTCAGTCGTACACAAGCTTCCTTGGGTCCTGATGCAGAGTGCTGGAGAACTCGATCATGGCTTGCAGTTTTCTTTAGTGACCAATTTTGGTCCTCTACATTAGGATTACCACCTTCGATCAATACCACCGATTATTTATTAGAGAATGCTCGTGTTGACCACACCTTACCAAACAATTTCAGGTGCATTATATCGTTGTCTATTTTCCAAAGCAAATTGGTCAATGTTATGGGTATTTCTGTTACTCGACCTGATGGATTATTGGAACCACTGAATCGTGCTGGTTCCTTGAATATATTAGACAGAGAATTAGACAGATTACGGTTCAAATTGCCGATAGAGGAGGGTTCGGCTGTCGAAGTTTATTACTTATATATTCGTTTGATGATGTGCTGTTTTGCATTTCTTCCTGGTACTCCCATTGAGGATCAGGTCAAATATGTTAGCACCGCATACACTGCTGCAACGAGAATCATCACGGTCACTTCTCAAATGCTCAAGAATGTGCATTTGATAGAATTGCCTATCTACGTGAGACAGTCTTTGACTTATTCTGTCCTTTTGTTGTTTAAGTTACATGTTTCTCGTTATTTAGTTGATAACTGCGTTGATAGTGCTCGTCAATCTATTGTCACTGTCCACAGGTTATTAAGGAATACTTTGTCGTCTTGGAAAGACTTGCAGAATGATATAAGTCGTACCGCCAAAGTTTTAGAAAATTTGAATCTTGCTTTGTATTCCTGTCCTGAGATCTTTGTTGAGGATAATTATCAAGCGGGAAGCAGTATTATCACTCGAATGAGATCTCATTTAACTGCCTCATTATTCTACGATTTGGTCTGGTGTGTCCATGAAGCACGTAGAAGAACCATTGCTAACAAAAAACTGTTTGAGGATGCAAAAATTACGACTGATGCAGTGCAGAATCGGACTTTGGCCCCATTACCCTTCTACAATCAAATTACAAAGGAAGACTTCCAGACTAAGACTTCTATTTCTCCCAATGGGACAACTATCACAACCTTGGTTCCTACAATACATGCCATGCAACAGGCCCGATCTAATACAGGAACAAATAGCCCCATGGCAATCAACGGTATACCATTGGCAATGCTTGGTGCAACTGGTAGTATCAAAGACAAATTAGCCTCTGGAGTTCAGAAGGAAGGATCTCAGGAGCAACTCAACAATAACAACAATAGCAGTACTGGCAATAGCACTAATAATATTTCTCCAAAGTCAAAGAATGCTAAGGCACCAGTTAACAAGAAACCTATAAAAAGGCAATCTAAGAGAAATGTTACCGCACTGCAATTAAGAACTACTCCTTCTCAACAGGGAAATCTGTCCATTCCAACACAAACATTTACCCCCATTGCATCATCAGCAACTACGTCTCGTCTTCCTCATCAAATATCACCTACTCTTTCACAGCCTCAGCAACAGATTCCAGGACAAGTGGATGGTGGTCTTGGAGATCAAATGCAATTCAACGGTTTTTATTCGCTGGACAGACCGGAAACTCCATTGATTCCTCGCCCCATGGAGCCTGCATTAGCTACATTGACAGGAACTCCTATAGATGCGATATCTGGACGGCCACTCTTAAGTGGTCCTGGTGATATGAGCGAAGTAACAATGACTGGTGTCATGGATGCCAATAATCTTTCAGCGATGGGAGGAAACAACGAATTGGCTGACCATATGTACAGTTTCTTCCAACAACAGACCAACGGATGGCTCAACGAAGAAAAAAATCAAGATGACGACTTTTTAGGTTGGTTCGATGCTAACCTCATGAACGACATGTGAATATAAGAGGGTACACTAAGCCCTGCAAACACATATACTTATAGACAGCTTGCATTATTATTATCGAGAACAATTTACGACCCGAACTCAATTTCAGTTTATCACCCATTGCATATATTCGTGTCATTTTTAGCTAATGAATATGTCATATTTAATCAATTAATTAGTTTTCTTAGTAACTGTAGAGAATTAATCAATTAGTTCCCTTAGTAACTGTAGAGAATTAAACAATTACGTAAATAAATTATTCATAGTATATACATTATGTACACGGACATATACACCCGATCACGTGCAATTACCCAAAGCAAGTAAAAAATTATGTACCAAACCCCGGACCTTAAGAATAAATTAATGTAATAAACTTCCTTCCTTCTTCCATCTTCTTTGTCCAATTGAGGAATATCATAACTATGCTTGCCAGATCTTTGTTGCGTGTCTCCGTGAGAGCCCCATTCGCCGTCCAGGCATTGAAGCCTGCCACCAGATTCTTGTCTTTCAAGGCCGAAGACCAACCCAGAATCAGAATCGGATCTACTGCCCCTAACTTTGTTGCCGATACCACCCACGGTAAGATTGACTTCCACGAGTTCATTGGTAACGACTGGACTGTGTTATTCTCACACCCTAAGGACTACACTCCAGTTTGTACCACTGAATTGGGCGCTTTTGCCAAGTTGAAGCCCGAGTTCACCAAGCGTGGAGTCAAGTTGATTGCTTTATCTGTTGATGGGGTTGAATCTCATAAGGGCTGGATCAGTGACATTGAAGAAGTGAGTTCTAAGGGTGCTAAGTTCGATTACCCCATTATTGCCGATGAATCTAAGGAAGTTGCCTTCAAATATGACATGCTTACCGAAGCTGACTTCAACAACATCAATGCAGGAATGGTGTTGACCGTCAGATCTGTCTTTATCATCGACCCTAACAAGACTGTCAGATTGATCATCACCTACCCAGCTTCCACCGGTAGAAACTCTGCTGAAATCTTGAGAGTCATCGATGCCTTACAATTGGCTGACAAGAGAGGAATTGCTACTCCTATCGATTGGACTGCTGGCCAAGACGTTATCATTCCTCCTTCTGTCTCCGATGCAGATGCTGCCGAGAAGTTTGGTGAATTCAAGACCGTCAAGCCATACTTGAGATACACCAAGGCCTAATTGAAAGCTGGCCTAATGGAAAGCCTATGACTAAATTCAGATCAAAACTATTAACATGTTAACATTATTATTATGTACAAGTGTGCATTTTCGCTGAAACAATGGATAAAAATATATTCAAAAAGATAAGCATTTTATTTAGCGAATTGTAGCATTGAAAAGTCTGTGGACAAACGCAGCTTCTCCACTGTCAGAAGCCTTCAACAAACGCTCGTTGCCTTCGTCATCGACAAATATCGCCTCACCCCTGCTATTGGTCTTCAAATGTGACTGGAGCTGCTGCCATACCAGTTTTTTCAACTTTGCACTTGGAGCTTCTGCCACAAACGGAGTGAACTGGAGGTTATCACCAACATTACTATCGGCCGGAGGAGAAACCAATTCCACATCGAACTCCGGGCTTTCGTCGGAAATCAGACTCTTTTGAACTTCTGCTGCAAGTAGCATCGCCTCAGATCGCACACCCCGCATCTTAGCTGGCTTGAGGTTCGTTAATACCACCACATTTCGTCCTTGCATTTGGCCTATAGGGATATATTTGACTAATCCAGAACACACTTGGAGAATTCGTGATTCGGACTTGCCTGTTTCTATTTGGGACACATAGAGCAGATCAGCATCTTCGTGTTTACGGCATTCGAGGATTTTGCCTACCTTGAGGTCAAGCAAATGGGGTTCTTTATCATTAGTACATTAGTATTGAGTCTTGCGCATGGATTAGGGTACTTATATATTCGATAAGCAACATACTGGGGACGACACTTTTGGCCGAATACCGACGAATAGCGCCTCTCAACATTATATGGAAGTTATAGCTTGTTATATAGTATGGTATTAAAAGTACTTTATTGTAATAGTTGACTCAATTAAGTAGAGTAACACTAAGTGATATGGTTGAAATTTTCACTGGGAGCGCAGACCAAAAAAAACCATAATACATAATAAAATACATGCACGTTATTTTATACGGTTCAATGAGACGGTATTTCCATTTCCGAGAGGAAAATCCCTACTCTCTGATATCGATAAGATTTGCCATCTTATAATCTAACAATAATTATAATTATTATAATTATAATTAATATAACTACCAAACATAAAACTAATCAATATATCCCTATAGATAAAACGGTAGCGCCGATTTGTCCATATTAGGAAATGTTATTGATTTGGGCGCGTTTCGGAAAAACCATAAAAAAGGACATCTTAAACAACATCAAATTAATATTATTCTACTTTAAACTTTAGAGGTCCCTCACACCAATATGTCTCATTTCGTATCCTCGCCACGGCAGACTATGCTGTCTGACGCAGCGCACATGCTTGAGTCCTCACGGGCGATTTCGTCGGGCCGTTTTGGCGGAAGTAGTTCAATGCCTGGAATGGAAAGTGAAGTTTCGCATCCCACAGGCCCAGTGTTTGGACAGAATGGAAATGGTGAGTCTGTGTCTGAAGAACCAATGGTTGTTGGAAGAAGAAGGCAAATCAGAGTCCCCAAAGTTGTTGATGTGACTGGTGAAAAGGTCCAGGAAGGGTTTGAAGTGTTTTTGGAGCTGGAGTTTGCAATTACAAGCGAAGAGGGTCAAATGGCTCCATTGTATTTACAACAGATTGAAGCCATGGATAAATTGGAACAAAGTACTATTTACGTCAATTTCCAGGATTTGCTTTCTGTGGAAGGTGGGGTGTTGGCAACTGCCATTTTGGAACAGTACTACCGGTTCCTGCCATTCCTTGTTAAGGGTTTGAAGAGAGTTATTCGTAAACACTATCCCAAATTACTTAGAACAAATGTTCTTGAAAGATCTGAAAATGGGGCGGAAAATGACAAGCCAAGTTCTGAAACGGCCACTTCGCTTGAAAGCCCCATGGATAGCGAAAGAATCTTCCAAATAGCTTTTTACAACTTACCTATGACCCAGAGAATTAGAGATTTACGTACAGAAAATATTGGTACCCTTATGGGGATACTGGGGACTGTCACAAGAACTTCTGAAGTCAGACCAGAATTGTTCAAGGCTACTTTCACCTGTGATATGTGTGCTGCAATTATTCAAGGTGTTGACCAAGTGTTTAAATATACTGAGCCCACAGCTTGTCCGTCCTGTGAAAACCAATCATACTTTACGTTAAATGTGGCTAAATCACAATTTGTAGATTGGCAAAGAGTCAGAATCCAAGAAAACCCAAATGAAATCCCTACAGGCTCAATGCCCAGAACTTTGGATGTCATCTTAAGAGGAGAAACTGTCGAAAGAGCTAAACCCGGTGATAGATGCAAATTCACCGGTACAGAGATCGCTATTCCCGATGTTGCTCAGTTGGGTTTACCAGGTGTTAAGCCTCAATCAGTCAAGGAAAATAAACAGTCTGTGGGGGAATTGAACAGTGGTGTCACTGGTTTGAAGGCTTTGGGTGTAAGAGATTTGTCATATAAAATTGCCTTTTACGCTACCCATGTTTCATCAATGGTTACTCGAAGTAACACTGAAGTTGAGGAAAGTGCAATTAATGCAGCCCTCTTTGATAGAAACGAAAATAATGGTGAAGATGAACAGGAACTATTTATCAGCACACTTTCCGACCCAGAAATTGACCAATTGAAGTTAATGGTTCGTGATAACCATATTTACAGTCGTTTAGTACAGTCGATCGCTCCAGCAGTCTACGGACATGATGTGGTCAAGAAGGGTATTCTCTTACAATTGCTTGGAGGTGTTCACAAGAAGACTTTTGATGGGATTAATTTACGTGGGGATATTAACATTTGTATTGTGGGAGATCCTTCCACCTCTAAATCCCAGTTTCTTAAGTATGTGTGTCAGTTAGCTCCTAGAGCAGTGTACACAAGTGGTAAAGCCAGTTCTGCAGCTGGTTTAACTGCAGCAGTTGTCAGAGACGAAGAAAGTGGTGAGTATACAATTGAAGCAGGTGCTTTAATGTTGGCTGACAATGGAATTTGTTGTATTGACGAATTCGATAAAATGGACCCTCTGGACCAAGTTGCAATTCACGAAGCTATGGAACAACAAACAATTTCCATTGCTAAAGCCGGTATTCATGCTACTTTGAATGCGCGGACAAGTATTTTAGCAGCAGCCAACCCTATTGGAGGGAGATATAATCGGAAAGTTGGGTTGCGGGCCAACTTGAACATGACGGCTCCGATTATGTCTCGTTTTGACTTGTTCTTTGTTATTTTGGATGATTGCAATGAAAGAGTCGATACTCAGTTAGCTAGCCACATTGTTGATTTACACATGTTTAGAGATGATGCTATCAATCCTCCATATTCCGCAGAAGAGGTTAATAGGTACATTCAATATGCTCGTTTATTCAAGCCCACAATGAAGCCAGAAGCCCGGAAGTTCCTTATTGAGAAGTATCAAGAGTTGAGAGCAGATGATGCGCAAGGGTTAGGCAGAAGCTCTTATAGAATTACCGTTAGACAGTTGGAATCCATGATTCGGTTATCGGAAGCGATTGCCAGAGCCAACTGCAGTGAAGTTATCGAGAGAGAATTTGTTAGCGAGGCATACGACTTGTTGAGACAGTCTATTATTCGTGTTGAAATGGATGACATTGAGATTGACGAGGAGGAGGAATTGCCTGCTGGAGATGAAGCCAATGCCAGTGTTGATCCCGCTTCAGCTAACGCACCTGCTTCTGAAGCTAACGAGACCAGAAATGAAGAACATGCGGAAGAAGGCGAACAAGACGAACAACCCAGAAAGATCAAAGCAAGCATCACCTACGATAAATATCTTTCTATCATGAATTATGTGGTTAAGTGTATCCATGATGATGATGTTCGTGGTGGTGAAGGGCTTACAGCACCTGAGATTGTTGATTATTATTTGGCACAGAAGGAGGACGAAATTGAAGGAGAGGCCGAATACTATGCCGAGCGTAAGATAGCCTTTAAAGTATTGAAGAAGTTGGTGGCAGATCGTATTCTTATGAGCATTACCAGTAGTGCAGATGGGGGATTACGTCCAGAACTTACAGAAGGAGGACCAGATCCTGAGGTAAGAACGATATACATTGTTCATCCCAATAATGCTATATTGGATTACTTTGATCAGACGGAGGGCCAGGCTGAGACAGAGTCTAGTTAGATGGCTACTGTGGAAGGAGAAACACAGTATGCAATTTGTAGTAATATTAAATATAATAAACGAAATTAGACAGCAATTGGTACTGTTGCATGTGATGATTGGTCTGTATGAACAGTAATAATTAAAAAGCGTAAGATTGGTTTTAAAGCTATACGATTTTGGTATAATAATTTCCTTAGGTGAACCCCATTTGGGCATTATTTTTTAAAGTAAACATTATCAATTAATTATAAACTGAACAAAATATTACCGATTAAGAAATACTAAAAATTGATCGTATACGGGATATTATTCGATATGGGTATAATTGATAAAATGCAATGGAAGATAGCATGCCTGAACGGTTTATATAAATAATGGAAAATATAGTTGTGTTATCGGAAACTCAATATATATAAGATCATTCTATACGACAAAGTACATAATACCTTCAGGCAATTATGTATATAGAAGGCAAGAATTCTAAGGAAAAGAAGAATTTAATTTTAAGTATCCAAATGGCTTTTTTATGATGGTGGAATGAAATTGAGCTACTTAGGTCAAAGTGTCCCACAAGAATTAACACATGAATTTGGTACAACCTCAAACCATTACATCATCATCATCATCATCATCAATGGCGTTCAACTAATAACCTGTGGTCATTATGCCCTCTGCAACTTCTCACATGTATCAACATGGTCTATGAAACTCTTCGTATTGGGAAACAACCTCTGACAAGATCCACACCACCCAGATTGTGTATCTGAAGAGCCATGGCTAAACCCGGCCAATGGAGCAGACAGATGGCCATCTCGTACAAAATGCACTAGTCGTAAATGTCTCTTATACACATCTAAACGATGGAAAGCTCCGCCGTTCTTGTGACAAGTTGGTGATACTTTATAGTATGGACACTGGTACTGTGGTATTGTATGAGACTTGGAATGTCTGGTCAAGTCTGATTTGCGTGTAAATGAGCGAGCACAATGAGAACAACGGAAGTCTTGTGATGAACCACGTTTGGTTATTGATCTACCTGATTGCTTTGTCAAGTGCTTTGTTGTACGAGTAGCTGCAGACACAGAGGCGGAATTAGTAGAATTGGATGGGTCTGGCTTGAGTGGTATGCGGAATACGAACTGGCCATCTCTTTGCATTTTCTGCTTGCTCATTGGAACGTATGAGATATCGGCTGGAACATTGTGGATACAGGTAGGGGAGTCTCGATGGGAAGATGGAAGCCACAACCGTCAATGAATAGCAATGAATAGTAGTAAACAGAGGTAAAGATGATTATATGTGATTCCTTACTTGGTGATGATGTCAAAGTGGTTACATACAGGATATTATACGATATTATAGACCAAAGGGAGAAGGGAGACGAGAATATGGACTTTTGGAATGATGCAATGAATTATCTGAGGAAATTTATTAAAGCAATATAATACGAGATCGTAAGTATAAGTGAATGGTTTGAATATCTTTTTTGCAAAATGGTTGATGTTCTAGTCCACAAATTTTATGAATCTGGGACAGTTTGTTATAAAAAAGAGAAGATATTATTTCCCCTTGGAAGTGGTATTTTCTATCGTATATTTACCATTAGATACGATCATATTTGATTGTATATGCATACATTCATGCAAAAATGGGTATTATTCATAGTAAATGATATTTAGTGATTGTGTGGAAATGGAAAATGACTTTATATGCGACATACATTTTACGGATGTACTATTTCTTAGTATTGAAGTATAACTGGTACTATATCACATAATGCTACATGTACTCTATACCTACTAAGCTGCATACTCTACACTACACTATGTTACACTACACTATGGTACACTCCACTACAATACGCCGTATAATACGCTAAACTACATACAAAATATGCAATAAATACACTATACTAAATACATTGCATTCACTGCAAACATTACATTCACTCCATTACTACGTACACTACACTTAACTTCACAGTACATACACTACACAGTACATACACTACGCAGTACACACACTACGCAGTACACACACTTCGGAGTACGTACACTATACACTACATTCAATATGCCAAAGTAATACCAGTTGGAGCACCTTCATAACGAGTACCATGTGATATCGGCCGGACCAAAGTTCGTACTCTAGTCATGTACTCTTTTCTATTACTCATTACATTCTAAACGTGCTGTACATTAAATGTATGTCCTTTCTTTATGTACGCGAATTATGTACACCTACTTTCATTTCACTACATTACTACTAACTTACGTATTGGGAGACATTGTCTGACACATTACAGCACATTATGTCATCACCTCTGTATCCCCAATGTCATACTTTACTAAGGACCAATAAAGTAACACAAACCACAATTAGAGGGGGATACCCACATTAAGAATGGGGTTCTCTGGAAGTAGTATTTCCAAAGCAATTGTCCTTACTCCATCTTTTCCCTTGGCCTTAACCTTCTATTACTAATTGAGGTGCAATCCCTGGTATAAATAGCCCGGCTTGGGTTCTAATAGTGCCACATCATTCAATTGATAACCTTACAACACTGCAATTCAATTGTTACATCTACTAAGACTATTATCATTACTAGACCAGAAAAAACACGATAAAATGGCTGACGCTAAGCAAAAGATCGAGATCTTGAAGTTTGCTGGAAGGGACGGCGCTTACCACCGGTTGCCATCCACATTCAGAAATTTCATTGGGACAGCACCCAGTGATCGTTTCAAACCACAGAAAGGGAGATATCATCTCTATGTTTCATTTGCGTGTCCCTGGGCTCACCGGACTTTAATTGCACGTAAGTTGAAGGGCTTATCTGATATCATCGACGTGAGTGTGGTCCACTGGCTTTTGGATGAGAGGGGATGGAGATTTATCACCGACGAAGAGAAGAAGAACCTCGATGGTCCTGGTGATTTGAAGTTTGGCACAATCGATCATGTGAACGGTTTCGAAAGAATCAGACAATTGTATTTTAAGGCCAACCCCGAATATGAAGGACGTTTCACTGTGCCAGTGTTGTGGGACAAGCAAGAGCAGACCATTGTTAACAACGAAAGTAGCGAAATCTTGCGTATTTTCAACAGTGGGTTCAACTCGATCTTGCCCAGTGAATATGCCAGCGTAGATTTATATCCCGAGAGTTTGCAGAAGGATATTGACGAAATTAACACATGGATCTACGATAACATCAACAATGGGGTGTATAAGGCCGGATTTTCCACTTCTCAGGAAGTCTATGACAAGGAAGTGGTCAATGTGTTTGAGAACTTAGATAGGGTTGAAGCCATTCTTAAAGCTAACCACGAAAAGGGTGGTATGGAATTCCTCTTGGGCAACCAATTGACTGAGGCTGACATTCGGTTATACACCACGATTGTCAGATTTGATTCTGTCTACCACCAACACTTCAAATGCAACATTCGTATGATCAGACACGATTACCCCCATTTACACTACTGGTTGCGGTTGTTGTACTGGAAGATTCCTGGGTTCAAGGAGACCACTGACTTTGACCATATCAAGTTCCACTACACCAAGAGTCACATCCAGATTAATCCTCACCGGATTACTCCCCTTGGGCCTGTGCCTAATATTATGCCATTGGGAGCAGATGAGAAGTTGTAGAGGCTGTTCTTTATTGCTTTCTTACTCTTTGATTGATTTGATTGATTTGATTAGTTATTTAGGTAATTTGATTAGTTATTTAGGTAATTTGATAATTTTGGCGTATATTGAAAATACCAGAACGAAAGGAGAATCAAATAGTTATGTACGAGGGGATTGAATTGTATATGGCTTAGACGATTGTAACCAAACATAATTTTAGCTACGATAGACAGTTGCCCGTTCTAAATAGGTATACGACTAGGGCAAAAGTCCATTGTGCGCACATGGTACTAATAATGATTGATTATCACATACAATGCAAGATTGGACTATGATCTGGTAATATACAAATAATGGCACAGTCACATTCAACAATGGGCTACAATGTGCACATACGCAATGCCACACTTCAATGCAATCAGCCAGGGGTTGCATACTTGACGGTATAGGGCGTATGGAATAGTAATGATTTCTGAAAGAGTTTACATCCTAATGACCCAAGAAGTCCGTAATCAATGAGAATAGATGATGGTGAAATGTTAGGAGTTGACTGATGGCCACCAGAACGTATAGTATAATACTTACACAGTAATCAAAGAAGTCTAGTATGCAAACATTACTAGTCTGTGCAAGGGAGGTACCTTCTAGACTAAGGTAAAGAGTAAAGAGTAAGGTAAAGATTAAAGAGTAAGGCAAAGAGTAAAGAGTGAGGTGAAGAGTGAGGTAAAGAGAAAAGAAGAATATTTTTATCTACTAATATCTTTATCTACTAATACGTTTATCTACCAATATGTTTATCTACTAATACGTTTATCTTCCAATATGGTATACTTATCCACTTATCACTATATTCCTTGCACTACTCGTCCAAATACGTGTTGATCTGCCTAATTCCAGAACTACCACAAACAGCCCATTCCAGTAAGGCTCCCTCTGTTAAGGACTCATGTACCTCACGTCCTGCCAACGCCTAAACCGTGAAACTACGCAGACCATACACAAACTGCCGCTATCCAGGACCCAGCCGATATCACACTGGAACCGCCAATTACGTTTTAACTTCATACTTCATGCCCAAAGAAAAATCACCCCAGTGTATCTGTAGGATACTATTGTTTTTTTCGGTTAAGGTTGTCTCATTTTGGTGAAAAAAACATCCAGAGTAAACAGACAGTAGGAGACGGCGGTTTGTAAGAGCAAAAGGTAAAATACCGGTCATATATTTGGACGTGACATTTCGGCGAATAAGAGTCACATACTGCTGCTGAGTACTGAGTGGTGGAGAGGTTGCGAATGAGAGGTATGTAGAGAACCGAGATGGGAATGCGGGTGGTAATCATCAGCGATAGTTCGAACAGTGGGAACAGTGGGAACAGTGGGAACAGTGGGAACAGTGGAACATTGTGAATAGTGGGAATAGCGTGAATAGTGGGAACAGAGAGATAAAAACGCTAGAGAATAAGGAATATACAAGAAATCCAATTCTGTATCATAAACTACGTGTTGTAATGGTGATCTTTTTCGCTGTGGCACATTGTGATATGACATTCTATAAGGTATTCTAATCCAGTTACTGTTCTCATCTATACAACTAAGCTATGTCGAAAATGGTGATATTACATTATGAATTTGATTGAAGCTACATTTGAATGATAGGAGACTCAATTTGAACATTCAAAAAGGTCAAGAGATATTCCGTTGCTTGATTGAGATCCATACCCCAACTATGTCGTCTGATATCATCGCTTCAATTTTCCCGTATGGTACCCAACGTTAGAGTATCATCAAAATATATATACTAACTATTCTAGACTATAAAATCGTCGTGTTAGGTGCCGGTGGTGTGGGGAAGTCTTCCATCACCGTGCAATTTGTTTCTGGAGTGTACGTGGAAAGCTATGATCCTACCATTGAAGATTCATACCGTAAACAGATTGAAATCGATGGCAGAGCTTGTGATTTGGAGATCTTGGATACCGCTGGTGTGGCCCAGTTCACGGCCATGAGAGAATTGTACATCAAATCCGGTAAGGGGTTCCTCTTGGTTTATTCAGTGATTGACGAAAACTCACTCAAGGAATTGTTGGCCTTGAGAGAACAAGTTTTACGTATCAAAGATAGCGACAATGTTCCTATGGTATTAGTTGGTAACAAGTGTGATTTGGAGCAAGATCGGATGCTCTCCATCGACGATGGAATCAAAGTATCCCAGGAATGGGGGATGGTGCCCTTCTACGAAACAAGTGCAATGTACAAGACGAACGTTGACGAGGCTTTCATCGATGTTGTTAGACAGATTATGCGGAAGGAAGCACAAGCTACAGCCGAAAAGAAGCAGCAGAAGGAATTGCAGAAACAAAAGGAACAAGAGCAAAGTGCGGCTGGTGTTTCTGGATCCACTGGTGCCTCTGGTACCAACGGTGGTAATGGTGCCTCAGGCAACGAAAAGACAAACAAGGTGGCAGCGAATGAAAAGCTGGCAGCACAAAGACTATCACAATCGTCAGGCAGTCTGCGTACCAAGTCGGCATCCAAGTGCTGTGTTATTGTATGAGGCCAACTGAGACCAAAACTGAAATACACACTGTTTTTAATTCTTATGGCGTTTCATGCCCTTGATTTTGTTCTTTTATATTTCTGTTTGATTTAATTTTGGCTTTTGCAATGGTACTATTCTTACAGACCGCTAGATTAATGTAAATATATATATATATTTTTAGTTTGTTCCTTTACAGTAGCAATTGTAGAGCATATACCAGCAGTAGACGTTTCTCTTTTTACAATTTAAGATATGTAGATCAATTGAAATAGTCCTGTTCAAACATAAAAGACAATGCAACACAGCGAGTAAATCGCCACGTCGATCTGAACAGGGTGGAGTTGATCAAGGTTTGGTCTCCCAATAGTTTCACGATAGTATTCCCTCGTACCACTTTAAACTGGACCTAACTGAATAGATCCAGGGCATGCGGGAAGGCTTGACGTCTTGGGATATAAGCAAAATGCCCACAAACAAGGCAATTTCACAACTAAAGCATCTGGTCAAGACCGTACCGATACCGTATTCATCAGATGCACAAGTTGGAAATGTTGTTGTTGGACGTTAGCTGAAGAAAAGAATAATAAACCAATTGATTTTAAAGAGAAAATTTTCAACCAAAATAATAGGTGAATTGTCCGGGTAATGAATTGTAATATATGTCCGGGTAACGGCAATAATATGAAAATTATACAATGGCTCAACAAGTTGATGTTTTGGGTATGTTACATAATGAAAGTTTAGATTGTAATTAGAAGATTATAATAATGTTTGAATTATGATTTCTTTACATAGAGTAAGATACAGTAAAATCAGTACTAGATACAGTAATATATACATTAATATAAAGCAGAATCAGTAATAGATACAGTAATAGATACAGTAATTGATACAGTAAGAAATACAGTAATTGATACAGTAAGAAATACAGTAAGAAATACAGTAAGAAATACAGTAAGAAATACAGTAAGAAATACACTAAAAATACAGTAAAAAATATAGTAAGAAATACACTAAAAATACAGTAAAAAATACAATAGAATTACAATTCTCCTTACACTAAACCCTACCAATACTCTCATTATGTCTTCTCAATATTTTCAATTACAACCTTTCGTGTATACTCCCAATATACTCCCTTATACTCCCAATATACTACCTCTATCTACTACAACTCAAAGAGCCTTATATACACCCCAAACCAGTTGTTGTGTTGGGCAAAGACAAAGTGCAGGATTTTCTATGGCACCAACGATGGCCCAACACTCAACAAACAAGCGGATAAACGTTCTCCCACACCACTTCCCAACCTGTATAAATTACATAAATTAAACCACTATTCCCATAACTGTCTTTGCAGCCAAATCTAATAACATTTATTCTCCGTAGATAAGGCATATCACTTCACCATGAAGCCTGAAATCGAACAAGAATTGGCCCACACTCTTTTGACAGAGTTGTTGGCCTACCAATTTGCTTCTCCCGTCAGATGGATCGAAACCCAAGATGTTTTCCTTAAGGACCACAACACTGAAAGAGTAGTGGAAATTGGTCCTTCTCCCACTCTTGCTGGTATGGCTTCGAGAACCATCAAGGCCAAGTACGAGTCTTATGATGCTGCTCTTTCTTTGCAACGTCAAGTCTTGTGCTACTCCAAGGATGCTAAGGAGATTTACTACACTCCAGACCCAGCTGACATTGCACCTCCAGCTGCCAAGGAAGAAGCTGCTCCAGCTGCTCCAGCTGCTGCCGCCGCTCCAGCCCCAGTTGCTGCTCCTGCTCCTGCTGCTGCTGGTCCAGCCGAATCTATTCCAGATGAACCTGTTAAGGCTGCTCTCTTGATCCACGTTTTGGTGGCCCAAAAGTTGAAGAAGCCATTAGATGCCATCCCAATGTCTAAGGCTATCAAGGACTTGGTCAACGGTAAGTCGACAGTCCAAAACGAAATCTTGGGTGATTTGGGTAAGGAATTTGGCTCGACCCCAGAAAAGCCCGAAGATACTCCTTTGGAAGAATTGGCCGAACAATTCCAAGACACTTTCTCTGGTCAATTGGGTAAGACTTCCACATCTTTGATTGGTCGTTTGATGTCCTCCAAGATGCCTGGTGGGTTCTCCATCACTACTGCCAGAAAGTACTTGGAATCTAGATTCGGCTTGGGCCAAGGTAGACAAGACTCTGTTCTTTTGGTTGCCTTGACCAATGAACCAGCCGCTAGATTGGGTTCTGAAGCAGATGCCAAGGCCTTCTTGGACACCAACGCCCAAAAGTACGCTACCATCAGTGGTATCTCTTTGAGTTCTGCCTCTGCTGGTGCTGGTGGTGCCGGTGCTGGTGCCGGTGGTGCCGTTGTTGACTCCGCTGCTTTGGAAGCCTTGACTGCTGAAAACAAGAACTTGGCCAGACAACAATTGGAAACTTTGGCTAGATACTTGCAAATTGACTTAAATAAGGGTGAAAAGTCCTTCATCAAGGAGAAGGATGCCCTGGCTGTCTTGCAAAAGGAATTGGACTTGTGGGAAGCCGAACATGGTGAATTTTACGCTAAGGGTATTAACCCTTCGTTCTCCAGAAAGAAGTCGAGAACTTACGATTCTTCTTGGAACTGGGCCAGACAAGATTTATTGTCCATGTACTTTGGTATCATCTTTGGTAACTTGACCTCGATCGACAGAGAGACCATCGACCAATGTATTCAAATCATGAACAGATCTTCTCCTTCATTGATCAAGTTTATGCAATACCACATTGACCACTGTCCTGAGTACAAGGGTGAAACATACAAGTTGGCCAAGAGATTGGGTCAACAATTGATTGAAAACTGTAAGCAAGTGTTGGATGTTGACCCAGTTTACAAGGATGTCTCTTACATCACTGGTCCTAAGACCACCGTCGACTCTAAGGGTAAGATTGTCTATGAAGAAACCAACAAGGAATCCGTTCGTAAGTTTGAACAATATGTCTACGAAATGGCCCAAGGTGGTGACATGACCAAGCAAACTCCTCAACCAACCATCCAAGACGACTTGGCCAGAGTTTACAAGGCTATCACCAAGCAAGCCTCTTTGTCTAAAAACACCAAGTTGGAAGTTCAAAAGTTGTACGAACAATTGATTAATTTTGTTGAATCTTCTTCTGAAATTAACACCAAGGAGGCTACTAACGTTCCTACTTCGTCTTCTGACGATGACGATGCTTCAACTGCTTCTGAAGACGATGAAATTGCTTCCTTGCCTGACAGAACTTCGATCTTGCAACCTGTCTCCGCTACCATTCCTGCTGAAACCTTGCCTTTCTTGCACTTGAAGAGAAAGGTTCTGGACAACTGGGAATATGATGTCAAGTTGTCTTCCATGTACTTGGATGGGTTGGAATCTGCTGCTATTAACGGTTTGACCTTTAAGGACAAGTATGTCTTGATCACAGGTGCTGGTGCTGGCTCCATCGGTGCTGAAATCTTGCAAGGTTTGATTTCTGGTGGTGCCAAGGTTATTGTCACCACTTCTAGATTCTCCAAGAAGGTCACCGAATACTACCAAAGTATGTACACCAGATACGGTGCTGCTGGTTCTTGTTTGGTTGTTGTCCCATTCAACCAAGGTTCTAAACAAGATGTTGAATCCTTGGTGAGTTACATCTATGACGAACCAAAGAAGGGTGGTTTAGGCTGGGACTTGGATGTTATCATTCCATTCGCTGCCATCCCTGAAAACGGTAATGGTATTGACTCCATTGACTCCAAGTCTGAATTGGCCCACAGAATCATGTTGACCAACTTGGTTAGATTGTTGGGTGCTGTTAAGGCTAAGAAGACTACTGATACCAGACCTGCTCAATGTATCTTGCCTTTGTCTCCTAACCACGGTACTTTTGGTTTCGATGGTTTGTACTCTGAGTCCAAGATTTCTTTGGAAACCTTGTTCAACAGATGGTACTCTGAAGACTGGGGTACCAAGTTGACCGTTTGTGGTGCAATCATCGGTTGGACTAGAGGTACTGGTTTGATGAGTGCCAACAACATCATTGCCGAAGGTATTGAAAAGTTGGGTGTCAGAACCTTCTCTCAAAAGGAAATGGCCTTCAACATTTTGGGTTTGTTGACTCCTGACATTGTTCAACTCTGTCAAGAAGAACCAGTTATGGCCGACTTGAACGGTGGTTTGCAATTCATTGAAAACTTGAAGGAATTCACCTCCAAGTTGAGAGTTGACTTGGTTGACACTGCCGATGTCAGAAGAGCTGTTTCTATCGAATCTGCTATTGAACAAAAGGTTGTCAACGGTAACAATGTTGATGCAAACTACTCTAAGGTTACCATTCAACCAAGATCCAACATGAAGTTTGATTTCCCAACCTTGAAGTCTTACGATGAGATTAAGAAGCTTTCTCCCGATTTGGAAGGCATGTTGGACTTGGAATCCACCATTGTTGTTACTGGTTTCTCTGAAGTTGGTCCATGGGGTAATGCCAGAACCAGATGGGAAATGGAAGCTTATGGTGAATTTTCCATGGAAGGTACCATTGAAATGGCTTGGATCATGGGTTTGATCAAGTACCACAATGGTAACTTGAAGGGTAAGCCTTACAGTGGTTGGATTGATGCCAAGACTCAACAACCTGTTGATGACAAGGACATCAAGGCCAAGTACGAAGAAGAAATCTTGGACCACTCTGGTATCAGATTGATTGAACCTGAATTGTTCAACGGTTACGATCCAAAGAAGAAGAAGATGATCCAAGAAGTCGTTATCCAACACGATTTGGAACCATTTGAGGCTTCTAAGGAAACAGCCGAACAATACAAGCACGAACACGGTGAAAAGTGTGAGATCTTTGAAATTGAAGGTGGCGAATACTCTGTTAGAATTTTGAAGGGTGCTACTTTGTTCGTTCCTAAGGCTCTTAGATTCGACAGATTAGTTGCTGGTCAAATTCCTACCGGTTGGGATGCTAAGAGATACGGTATTTCTGAAGATACCATTTCTCAAGTTGACCCTATTACCTTGTACGTCTTGGTTTCTACTGTTGAAGCTTTGTTGTCATCTGGTGTTACCGATCCATACGAATTCTACAAGTATGTTCACGTTTCTGAAGTTGGTAACTGTTCTGGTTCCGGTATGGGTGGTGTCTCCGCCATGAGAGGTATGTTCAAGGACAGATACTCCGACAAGCCTGTTCAAAATGATATCTTGCAAGAGTCTTTCATTAACACCATGGCTGCTTGGGTTAACATGTTGTTGTTGTCTTCTTCTGGTCCTATCAAGACTCCTGTCGGTGCCTGTGCTACTGCTGTTGAATCTGTTGACTCCGGTGTTGAAGTTATTTTGCTGGGTAAGGCTAAGATCTGTATTGTTGGTGGTTACGATGACTTCCAAGAAGAAGGTTCTTACGAATTCGCCAACATGAATGCTACTTCCAACGCTATCAAGGAATTCGAACATGGTAGAACTCCTAAGGAAATGTCCAGACCTGCTACTACCACCAGAAACGGTTTCATGGAATCTCAAGGTTCTGGTATCCAAGTTATCATGAACGCTGACTTGGCTATTAAGATGGGTGTTCCAATCTACGGTGTTCTTGCCATGACTGCAACTGCTACCGACAAGATTGGTAGATCTGTTCCAGCTCCAGGTAAGGGTATCTTGACCACTGCTAGAGAACACCACGGGTCTTTGAAGTACCCAACTTCAAACTTGAACATCAAATACAGAGCCAGACAATTGAAGCAAAGATTGGCTCAAATTGCCCAATGGGAAGAATCCGAATTCCAATTCTTGGCTGACGAAGCTGAATTGGCTAAGGAAGAATTGGGCGCTGAATTCTCTGAAGGAGAATTCTTGAAGGAGAGAACCGAAGAAATTGGCAGAGAAGCCAAGCGTCAAATCTCTGATGCTAAGAAGCAATGGGGTAACTTCTTCTACAAGTCCGACCCAAGAATTGCTCCATTGAGAGGTTCTTTGGCCACTTTTGGTTTGACCATCGATGACTTGGGAGTTGCTTCTTTCCACGGTACTTCTACTGTTGCTAACGATAAGAACGAATCTGCAACCATCGACAAGATGATGAAGCACTTGGGTAGAACAGAGGGTAACCCTGTTTACGGTGTCTTCCAAAAGTACTTGACTGGTCATCCAAAGGGTGCTGCCGGTGCTTGGATGTTGAACGGTGCCTTGCAAATCTTGCAAACTGGTATTGTTCCTGGTAACAGAAACGCTGATAACGTTGATAAGGTTTTGGAACAATTTGAATACATTTTGTACCCATCCAGATCCATCCAAACTGATGGTATCAAGGCTGTTTCCGTTACTTCTTTCGGTTTCGGTCAAAAGGGTGCTCAAGCTATCGTTGTCCACCCTGACTACTTGTACGCTGTTTTGGACAAGACCTCTTACGAAGACTATGCCATCAAGGTTTCTGCCAGATACAAGAAGTCTTACAGATACATGCACAATGCTCTCACCAGAGAGTGTATGTTTGTTGCTAAGGAACATGCTCCTTACGAAGACAGCTTGGAACAACCAGTTTACTTGGATCCTTTGGCTCGTGTTGTTGACAGCAAGAAGGAGTTGGTTTTCAACAACAAGACTGTTCAATCCAACAAGGCTTATGTCAGTGATGTTTCTGCTTCCACTGCTAAGTCTTTGGCTTCCTTGAACAAGTCATCTAAGGGTGTTGGTGTTGATGTCGAATTGCTTTCTGAGCTCAACTTGGAAAATGACACCTTTGTTGAAAGAAACTTCACCAAGGATGAAATTGCCTACTGCCAGAAGTCTTCCTACCCTCAAGCTTCTTTCACTGGTACCTGGTCTGCCAAGGAAGCTGTTTTCAAGGCCTTGGGTGTTAAGTCCAAGGGTGCTGGTGCTTCCTTGAAGGACATTGAAATTGTTCGTGATGGTAATGGTGCACCAAAGGTTTCCTTGACTGGTGATGCTAAGAAGGCTGCTACTGCTGCTGGTGTTAAGAACGTTAACGTTTCTATTTCTCACGATGACTTCCAAGCCACTGCTGTTGCCTTGAGTGAATTCTAAGTTTGATTGAATTGTCTACTTTATATATATTCGTCTTAATACAAGCCGTTGAATAATGAAGCAAGAAAGAGAAAATCCAATTATCGTAACTTTTGAATAGGGTAGTTAATATGAACAAAATTCAAACTTTGTATAAATGAGATACACTAATAGCACTACTGCATTGGTATTGGTACCAAAAATCAAATCACATCTGTTTACTACCAAATCACATCTGTTTTACTACCAAACATCACATCAATATAACTAATAAAAACTACATATAGTGCCTACTCAGTGGCTGAGTGGCTGTGCACTCCTTTTGTACACCATTTATTTTCTCTGTAAATGTAAGTGGGTAAGTTATTACCCATCAAAAAATCCTTTTATAACACCGTTCTAGTCAAATCTTAATAGTCCAGTTAACCATCTATATATCGTTCTCTTCTCTAATACACTATACTATTAGACATCTAAGTCAAATTTAATACATATTATAATAGTACCAAAGTACATAATATAAGTTCGTCTAACAAATCTGCAAGAGGTCGTGGTCCCACCAACATGCCCTTATAATCGGTATCAGCAAATCTGAAAACAAAAAGACCACCTACACTTCTACCGGCACCATCGGCTTTAACGTTACCATTATCGTCTATTAGACTCCGACGACTGCTTGCAGCTTGCACATTCTGCCTGCAGCGTTTCACTGTCTCACACCATCGTAATTGTGCGTTAGGACTATGGAGACAGACGGTGAGAGAAGGCCGGAAGTTTCTCCGAGCCTCGGTGACATGGATGGCACTGTCAATGATTCAGCGGCGTTCGAGACTTCTGCATCGGTGGAGACCGTTGAAAACAAGTCAGAAGAACCAATTGACGCTGTCGATGACGCAAACGATTCGAAAAATGGAGAAAATGGGGAACCTGAACCCACCAGTTCCGATCTGGCTAATGATAAGGAACCAGTAGACGATCAAGATCACGATAAGGAAGAAAAAGCCACAGAGGATAATACCCCAAGTGACGACTCTCATGTGACTCCAGTGACTCCAGTGAAGCCTAGAAAAGTGGATTCTACCGAAATTGAAAGGGAAAATGATCACGATCAGGGAAACAGTAATGGTGCGGTTAATGGTACTACCCAGATCTCTCAGGAGCTTCCTTCAACTCCAATGGTGCATGTTGACTCGGTTGAAAAGACAGATCCAATCATTGTTCCAGAATCCCCAAAAATCAGTACTCCAACAATGGGCACACCTTCAGCAGCAGTCGGTACCTCCGTAACTCTGACTCCAAGTTCGAGTGCGGATAGACTTCTGGGTCGTCGCGACTCAATGTTGTCAGTAGCGGCTGCTAATGCTACAGTGGACAACACTCACATCTTCAAAAAGACATTCGAAGCTATTTTGGACGCTAAAGGTACAAAGAAAAACGAACAGCTTAAGCTGGCTATAGAGGATGCAATTACATCCTTGCGCGATGAAAATGTCCATGGTGATCCTCATATTATATTTAACGCTTTGAAAGTCATGTGTGAACATACCAAGGGAGAACAACAGGCTAAGGCAATTGACCTTTTTGCAAAGTTGTTTGACTACGCACAATTTGATGACCCTCAAGACAAGGTGAATATGACAGAAATGGCAGTGGATGTTATTGCCAAATGCTTTGAATTCCAAGCTACGGACCCCGAGGTTGAATTGCAGATCGTGAGAGCATTAATGCACAGTATTCTTCTCATGCCTTGCCACGGCGAACAATTGTTGCAGGCCATAAGAATCATCTACAATGTCTTCATTTTTTCCTTATCACCAAGAAACCAGGCATTGGCTCAAGGGACATTGACACAAGTGGTAGATGCCATTTATTTGCGTGTTCACGACAGAATTCTCAAGAACCGGAAAATAAGATCGGGTAGTACTTTCTTCACAAGAATGTCTAAGATAGGTACAAACAACAGCAATTCAGAGGTTAACAATTCTGAAACTAGTAGTGTGTCAGAACAACAAATAACAATTAGCAAGTTGGAACAGTTGAGCGATACAGATGATGCAAATGGCCCAGATGTTAACCCTGAAAATGCCAGTGAAGAGGAATTATTAATACAGGATGCCTTTTTGGTCTTTAGATCCATGTGCAAGCTTTCATCCAAAGTTTTGGAAACTGAAACATTAGATATGAGATCCCATTCAGTAAGGTCCAAATTATTGTCGTTGCATTTTATGCACACAATCCTCAAGGATCATATTGATGTTTTTATCAGTCATGATGTGGTTCTTAAGACAGCTTCTGGATCTGGCTCAACTAGATTAATTGATTCCGTGAAGCCCTATCTTTTGTCTTCATTAATAAAGAATGCCGCTTCTCCATTGGCTCCAGTATTTGAGTCGTCATTGGAAATCTTTTGGTTAATAATTTCAAATTTGAGACCTGATTTCAAGAGAGAAATTCCAGTTTTCTGGGATGAAATTTACTTCCCAGTGGCAGAAATGAAAACTTCGACACCTCATCAAAAGCGTTATCTTTTATCGATAATTGAGAGGCTTTGCAATGATTCCAGATGTATAATCGAATTCTATTTGAATTATGATTGTAATGCTGGAATGTCCAATATTTGTGAACAGATCCTTGATTATTTAACAAGACTTTCCCTTACTAGAGTTGAAGTAACTCCTCTCCAAAAAGCTAATTTCAGAGAAAACAGGAGAAAAGGTATATCTGTGTATGACATCAGCAAAAGTTCCAATTTGGTAAGTGCTACTATGTCTTCAAAGCCTCCAGAACCAGAGATTTATCATTTGTTTCCTTTGGAGTATGCCATGAAAATGACTTCCATCAGCTGCATAGTTGGATTTTTAAGATCAATCCATTCTTGGGCCCAAAAAGGTGTAAGAGCTCCAGCCCCAATTGCGAGAGAATCTTCGCAAAATTCATTAATGGGATCTAAAACCGCCAATTTTGAATCGAGTACATCGATTCTGGAGAAGAACACACCCAATTCTCAAATGGCAGACTCTACAAATGAAATTGATAACCCAGAGCAGTTTGAGAATTTGAAGCAGCGTAAGAAGGCTCTCTTAGAAGGTATCAAGAGATTTAACCAGAAGCCAAAGAAAGGTGTTCCTTACTTAATTGAGAAAGGCTTTATCAAATCAGATGCTCCTGTTGATATTGCCAAATTCTTATTGGAAACTGATGGATTGGATAAGGCAACAATTGGTGATTACTTAGGTGAAGGCGATCAAGCGAACATTGCAATTATGCATGCATTCGTGGACGAAATGGATTTCAACAACTCTGCGTTTGTGGATGCTTTGAGACGTTTCTTACAGTCATTTAGATTACCAGGTGAAGCTCAGAAGATTGATAGATTTATGATGAAATTTGCAGAAAGATACGTTTCAGGTAATCCAGATGTCTTTGCAAATGCCGATGCTGGTTATGTCTTAGCATATTCTGTTGTGATGTTGAATACTGATTTGCATTCCCCTCAAATCAAGAATAGAATGACATTGGATAGTTTTGTCCGCAATAATAGTAAGATCAATGATGGAGAAGATTTGGATTTTGATTTCTTGAAAGGCATTTACGATGAAATCGGATCTAATGAAATCAAGCTTCAATCGGAACAGCACGCTGCTCTCATTTCTGGTGATGCTGGAGTTAATGCTAACCCTTCCCTCAGTTTCTTTGGTGGCCGTGACCTTAACCTTGAGGCATATTTGCAAGCATCTAAAGAGATGTCCAATAAGACTGAAAAATTGTTGAGCTTGGGTAAGAGAGGAAGAAGAGAAAATAGTCTTGATACCACATATTTTGTTGCATCGAACATTCTCCATGTGAAATCAATCTTTGATACAATGTGGATGTCCATTTTGGCTGGTTTAACTCCTCCATTTAAGGAATATGATGAAGAAGACATCACAAAGTTATGCTTGGAAGGTATAAAATTATCGATTCGTATTTCATGTATGTTCGATATTGATGATGCCAGAGTTTCCTTCATTAGTGCTCTTGTTCAATTCCAAAACTTGAACAATTACGCTGAAATGAAACCTAAGAATGTCGATGCCATTTATATCATGCTTGAAATTGCAATCGCAGATGGTAATTACTTAAAGAGTGAAACTTGGATTCAAATTCTTATTTCAATTTCACAACTTTCACGTTTGCAATTAATTGCCCAGGGTGTGGATCAAGGTCAAATTCCAGATGTTAACACTGCAAGATTAGTAAACAGAGATTCAATGGAGTCAAGCTCAACTGTAAGTACCGGATACTTCTTGTTTTCAGCAAGTACTCCAAGTACGCAATCACAAGTTGCAGCCAACAAATTCCACAACCAACATTTATCCCCGGAAGTAGCTGAGTTGATAACTAAGACGGAGTTTGAAGTTGCCATTGATCGTATTTTCTCCAACAGTGCAAATTTGAGTGGGGATAGTATTGTTGAATTTGTTACAGCCTTATCCAAGGTTGCTGCCGATGAGATTGAATCTTCAGGACAAAGCAAGAATCCACGGATGTTCTCCTTGCAAAAGACTGTTGATGTTTGTTACTACAATATGAATCGTGTTCGTTTCGAATGGGCACATTTGTGGAGCATTCTTGGAACCTCTTTTACTAATGCTGGGTGCCATCTGAATGAAGCAATTGCAATTTTTGCCTTGGATTCGTTGAAGCAAATGTCCGATAGATTTTTAGAGATTGACGAATTGGCCCATTTCAAGTTCCAAAGAGAATTTTTAAAGCCATTCCGTTATGTCATGGAACATAGCACTTCCCTTGATGTTAAGGATTGGGTTTTAGAATGTATTAACGTAACTGTTTTGTCAAAGGCAAAGTTAATCAAATCAGGATGGAAGACTATTTTTGAAGTTTTAGCAGCTGCTGCCAACGAGAACAAGGAATCCCTTGTTAGAAAGAGTTTTAAGGTTGCAGAAGAAATTAACAAGAATTATATTGATGTTGTGCGTAAACAGGATTCTTTTGCTGAGCTTGTTACTTGTTTCACATCATTGGCTAAGAATGAAAGGTTCCAGAAGATTAGTTTATCATCGTTGGAAGTCTTGGGCAGATTGATTAAGCAAATCGCGTTGATCCACTTTGGTGAACATGACGTTAGCAAAGGTCCATTAAGATTAAGTGATGAGGATAACAATGCAGAAAACTTCAAGAATTTGTGGTTCCCTCTCTTATTAGGGTTCCACGATATCATTATGACTGGACAAGAATTGGAAGTTAGATCCCGTGCATTGAACTTTTTGTTCAATGTTCTTACTACTTATGGGGAATACTTTGATCTTGAGTTCTGGAAGCAAATTAACAACGAAATCTTATTCCCAACATTTGTTATTTTGAATGAATACTGGGAAGTGAGTGTCGATGCCACCAATGATTCACTCTCTGTTTGGTTATCTACCACATTAATACAGGCATTGAAGGGAGTAATTGATTTATTCACCCACTATTTTGCCAAGTTGAACGGTATGTTGGAAGGGTACTTGGATTTGATCATTAGATGTATCTGCCAAGAGAATGATACCATAGCCAAGATTGGGAGAGAGTGTTTGTGTACGTTGTTAATTGAAAATGCTGAGAAGTTTACAGACGAACACTGGAATGTGATTTGTGATGCATTTGGTACTTTGTTTGAGTTAACAACTGCCAAGGAGTTGTTCACGTCGATTGATACCACTACTGAAGAGGAACTGTACACTGATTCTGAAAAGGGTGATGTTGGCAATAACATGGAGCCCAATGTGTCTCAACTGAGTATCAATGGATATGAAGATGCGGAAAGCAGATTGAAGAGATCAAGAGAGAAGCTGTCAATTGTTGTTAAGAGTGTTTTGCAATTGCTCTTGATACAGGCGTTGTCTGAACTTTTCCAGAATGACAACTTTTATGAATCTGTACCATATGATATTCTTGTTAGGGTTTCTGAGCTTTTGTTTCATAGCTACGATTTTGCTCGGAAATTCAACGACAACTATGATCTCAGATACAAATTGTGGAATGAAGGGGTGATTGAGAGATTGCCTAACTTGTTGAAGCAAGAATCGTCTGCATCTGCGGTATTTATCAACATTATGTTCCGGGCGTACTGTGACGAAGATAAGGCAGACGAGGCAGGCAAGATTATCATTCTTGACAAGACTCTCCCACTTTGTTTGAGTATTGTGGAAAGATATGCTAATTTTGATGAGAATAGTCACCAGAGAAACATTTCCACATGGAGACCTGTTGTGGTGGAGATCTTGCAAGGATATGTTGAGCTTGACGAGGACCATTTCAAGACCAATGCCCCCAACATGTATTCCTTAGGAGTGCTGTTGCTTGGCCGTAGTTTATCACCGGAATTACGCCATGCTGTAAGGAACTTCTTCGCCAGGGTTGGAGAAGAGTTTCTAGGCCATGAGATCAATGCGTCTCTGCTTTAGTGTAGAATAGTTCACCGATATAGCATTAAGTTAGATCAGATGCACTTTGAAGAATAGTGCAATGATGATAATGGGAAGCTACAGTGGTTAACTATGCTTGATAGATGTAGTGCTAGTCAGAAAATATAACATAAGAGTATATTGAAGAGAGCATTACAATTATTATAGGTTATAATATGTGGGTTCTAGTACTTGAGATAATTCTTACAATTCAATAGAGTACATCATTTCTCACTATATAATCAGTATGAACAGTACAATATAAACTACTATAATATTATTAATGCATAAACCACTATATTGATCACAGAGTATATGGATACCTTGACTTAGTAGAGGATATGGTACATTATTCAAATAAACCTTAAAGAAGTGTGGGGTGTTTCTGTTCTATTATAGTGTGACAATTAATTATCATAGGAACACTCGTACGACCACGGAATAGAATAATCCCAGACCCCAGACCAAATCAATGGCTAAAATATTACTACAGATGTAGACTCTATGCCCGCTATAAAGAATGTAACAATACAGTAGAAAGTCTATAATGGTGTACTAACAAAGTAAAACAAGTAGTTCTAATTAAAGGGTACAGAAAGGAGAATAAGAGGATAGAATAATATTATAATGGTATGCAATGCATGCAATATAGAGATATAACATAGTAGTTGTGTTAAGGTATTGAAGTATAATACCTACTGTAAATCATTCCATAGAGTTAAGTAAGAATGTCAAGTATCTGTGGCATAATATTGTCTTACTATACATTGATACTGTACTAAACATTGTATTATACAAAGGGGTCCTAAAATTAGCGAGAACGTATTTGGTAATTGTGACTTTACCACAATTCAGCAGTATAGTTTTATAATTACGTTACTTGTGAGTTCTGTGAACTTTGACAGAATACTATACTGTAATACAGTACTATACTATAGCACTGTACAAATTAACCATACCACTGTACTATACTATAATACTGTACTATACTATAATACTGTACTATACTGTACTATACCATACTATACTACTGCACTCCTATACTGTATTAACATACTATAAATGTGCTATAATATTATACCATAATATTATACTAATACTGTATTATAATACCATAGTCATATACTGTTATGCTAATATATAATATTATCATATATCAATACACTATATTATATTATATTAAATCATGATGTGTACTTTGCTATACCATGAACTGGTTACTTCTCACTCCACAACCAAGGCGTGCCCCGATTTACCCGTGCAGCCCCAGATCTGCGTTTGTGCGACGGCCACAGAAAAATTTTCGTCGTTGAGGAAAGTCTGGAGTCGAGTACAAATTTTTCAGTCACAGTTAAAAAAAAGGCCCTAACAAAATGCAGCCTCTCTTCTACAGTATTTGACGAAAATTAGATATCAACATGTCGTTCCAGAACAAGGTATGTAGTGCGTGAGCCGTGTGGACGCTTATAGACTAAACGGATGGACGTGCAAAATTCCCCTGGTAATATTTGGGTATTCACTAGAAGTGAGGGCAAAGAATGTGACTGTGGGGTGGAAGTAGCGCTTGTGGAAATGGTCTACTAAAAGATAAAATGTTATTGCCATTGATACCTGAATAGAATATGGATATTTGATTCAATGATATAGAGAGAGAATACGCCATTGAAGTACGATGTCGTCCCATTGACATTGATGTTGATGGAGCTGTGGCGTGCCATGGATTGAGAGAAGGAGAGTGGTTGTCCTTGAACCAAAAGTAGTGTGACCAGAGTACTTTTGAATTGTCCACAATAAATTGTGCAATTGAGTGGGATCATTGTACAATATACCATATTATATGATATTATACGATATTATTCGATATTATACCATTCCATGCCATATAATGCTATATCATGCTATATCATCCCCATTCCATGCCATTCCATTGCATATTATACCATATCATACCATATCATACCATACTATACCATATCATACCATACTATACCATATTATACCAAACTTTATCATTTTACCATAGCATACCATATTGCACCATATACACCATATTATACCATAGCATATACCATTCCATGCCATACTATATCCGTTTCCCGTACTAACTTCTCCAGAACTTGTACGCTCTTTTGGGTAACGACGTTGAAGGTGACGAAGCTCCCTTGGCCCCTGTCAAGGAATTGGTGAAGAAGAACACCTCTTCCAAGAAGGCCGACGTTCCTCCTCCATCTGCTGACCCTGCCAGAGCCAACAAGAACAGAAAGCAAGCCACCGGTAACGATGCTGCCTTCAAGAACAAGGTTAACAACAAGTCTGTCTCTGCTCCTTCTTCTACTCCTTCCAAGCACTCCAAGAAGCCTTTTGACAAGCACTCTAGAACCGGTAAGACCGACTCCAAGAAGAAGGTCAAGCAAGGCTGGGGTGACGACAACAAGGAATTGAAGTACGAAACCGAAGCTTTGGCCGATGCTGTTGAAGAATTGGAAGAGCAATCTGAAACCGCTGTTGCTGATGTTGCTCCTAAGAAGTCCTTGCAAGACTACTTTGCTGAATTGGAAGCCAAGCAAGCTGAATTGACCACCGTTAAGGCTGTCAGAAAGGCTAACGAAGGTGTTGAAGACAAGTGGGGTGCTTCTGAAAAGATTGAAAAGGCCCAAGTTGACTTTTTCGCTTCTTCTGCCTCCAAGAAGGTCAAGCAAAAGACCCAAAAGGAAAAGAAGTTTTTGGAAATTAACGCCGTTTTCGCTGACCAAACCTCTTCCAACAAGGACTTCAAGAGAGGTGGTAAGAAGGCTGGTAAGAAGGCTGGTGCTAAGGCTGCTGAGTTTGACGAGGCCAACTTCCCAACCTTGGCTCATTAAACTGAATGGAGTATTTTTACCTTTTTTCGTATGCTCCCTGTCAAGTTCTTGAGTTTTGAAGTGGTGGCATTCATTCCACCAACGTCAATATCTATGCGGCCAGTACTCCGATAAATGTTGTATAAACGATTAACTGCTCGTCCAACAGCGGTATGCTTGGCTAGTATATAACTCTTTAGTTTTCGTCTCATACGTTATTACGCAATTTATGAGTTTAACGTCACCGTTAATGCGCTGTAGATAGTAGAAGACATTAAAAGATTAACAGTATTAATTAGATATAGAACATTTTGTGGAAGTATCGGAGTACGGTTATGGCATGAAAACTAAAGCACTTTAGCAGAACATATAAGCTACTTCATCTCTTCATCTGCATCTGTATATATACGTATACATTTACATATATTAGTATACATTTATTGATACATATAAATATATATATGCAATAGCTACTTATAGTTGTATTCCTCGCGCTACCAACAAACATTTCTAAACTCGGCAATATATCTGGGGAAGTATGCCATGTGAATATTTACCTTATTCCCCTCCTCCATATATAATCCATCAACTTCTCTTATTCCATTCTAACAATTAGTATACATAGTATACTTTATATTCATTTCATATTATTTCATTTCATATTATTTCATATAATTAAATTTTATATTATTTCATATTATTTCATATCCATCCCATTCATTTCATATTATTTCATATTATTTTATATCCAACACATTCATTTCATATCCATTGACAATTGAGTGAAGTTTCTCTCCACATTGATCAGCTCATCATCATTATCGATTTCCAAACCTTCATTCGTTGTTGGTGATGCAGAGAGCCCACAGATTAGTTATGCACAAAGAAGTTACTTCTAAATCGGCTCCACTCTCTGAAGAGACACTCAACCACATCGGTCTGATGCCGGCATCGGCACTGGAAGCAGCCGCTCAGTCCCGCAAACGAAGCAGCTCTCATTTCACCGATCGCATAATAGAAAGCTTACTTAAGGGTACTTCTCCGAGCAACACCAAAGATGAGAAGACTTCGAAAATTGGCACCAGAAACCAACCGACACTGGAGAAAGACGAATTTATGGAAAGCGACAATGAAGACGATCAGGATTCCAAAAGGCCCGGCCTTTCGATCTGGACAATCGCTTCGGACTTTAAGGAATTGAGTAAGCGGTTGACACCGGTATTAGCATTCCAGAAATCAATAATAGCGGTGCTAACATGGAAGTCTCCAGCGAAAACAATGTCGGTTCTAGTGATATATACTATGATATGTTTGTGGCCGCATCTTGTGCTAGCCCTTCCGATGTTGGTTGTCATATTTAAGGGCATGATCCCTGGTTTCCTCTACAGACATCCGATCCAAATGCCCCATATCATCACGGTGAAACGTAGGGGGAGAACCTTAATAGAATACTTCAATTCTTCCAATGATGAGAGCATTCTCAATGAGCTCTTGGATAGAGACACAGAGTCGAACCTGACATCCACACCGTTGTCCACTGTAGTTGATTCTACAGTTTATTTGGCAGAGGAGGCCCTAGATGACGTTGTTGAAGACATAGATAAGGGCGAGCAGTTTGTTAAGAACCTGGAAACCTTGTTGTCAAATATGCGTCATTTACAGAATGGAATGACCGATGCCGTTAAGTCTTTGAAAGTAGCAGAGGAATTGGCGTATAATCTTACTGGTTTTGCCAATGAAAAGTTGTCCACCTGCATTTTCTACGGTCTTCTTGCAGTTACGTTTGTGATCACCGTTGTGGGTGTATACATTCCCTGGAAATTGATATTTATTCAGACAGGTTGGGTGGCAGTGATCTTGTGCCATCCTAATAGCAAGAAGTACTTGGAATTATTTCAGAAAAGGAATAATACTATCAATGGTCAACCCAAAGAGAAACGGAGAAAGAAAAGGCAATCAAAATCAGAAAGAATAACCAGAGAGGAAGATAATTTAATCAAAACGTTTGATACAAAAACAATTTATCCACTGGATAGTCCGCAGCAACGGACATTGGAAGTGTTCGAAGTGCAATACAAAAGTTCGACCCAGAATTCATGGAGAAGTTCGGTCTTATGTACTTCTTCATTTGATTTGGACGATTCCAAGAGATCGCAAGGAAAGCCCCATGGGGTAGCGGATATTTGGGACGTCATGCCTCCTAAGGATTGGAAATTCGACTATGCATATGTGAATACATGGGTGATTGACCGAAATCCGCAAGTCTTTATTAATGAAAGGGCACTTTTTAAGACTTTGGTGACAAAGTCAGATTCCACAGAGGGTTGGATGTATGACCGAGTCAATGTAATCGAGGCCGACTTTGAGTTCAGAAGACGTCGGTTAACGAGAACGTGTTACCGGTTTGCTCGTAGTGTATGGGATCCGCCATATTAGGAATAAGATAATTGGTAATTAATATAGAACATTGTGATTGATAATTTATTGGCTGGGAAATTATGATATAACTGTATTAGTATCATTAATAATATGATTTATAGTATCATTAACAAAATTATCAACGATAATATTAACCGTATGATCAACAGTATTATCAACAGTATTATCAACAGTATTATCAACAGTATTATCAACAGTATTATCAATAGTTCTATCCCAGATTTATCAACTATAGTGCACTCCAAAAACTACGGTTGTTCAGGGCCCTCCTTACATACCGTAATAGAATTAAATAGCGAAGGCTTTAGAGGACTTCTAATTTGACTGTGAATTGTATTTAACTCCTTCTGATCGACTTATAGTCTTCAAAGTCCTGTGACAATGTCCAGCCGTTAGTTTTCAAAAAAATAGATAAAGAATTCAATAATTGGCCTT